>OV839566.1:107837953-108375453 GCA_929447395.1 Epistrophe grossulariae
ACAATTGCCGCATTTGGAGTGAAGATCAGCCAGAAGCATTGCAACAGCTACCAATGCATCCCGAAAAAGCCACTGTTTGGTGCGGTTTATGGGTCGGCGGCATTATTGGGCCATATTTCTTCAAAGATGATGCGAATCGCAGCGTTACTGTCAATGGTGAACGCTACCGAGCGATGATAACAAACTTTTTTTGCCCGATTTGGAAGTTCTTGACTTGCATGATATGTGGTTTCAACAAGACGGTGCCACATGCCACACAGCACTCGAAACAATGGCGCAATTGCGAGGCGAGTTTGGTGATCAGTTAATTTCACGTTTCGGTCCGGTCAATTGGCCGCCTAGATCGTGCGATTTAACACCATTAGACTATTTTTTGTGGGGGTATGTCAAGGCTAATGTCTATAGGGACAAGCCCGCTTCGATTGACGCACTGGAAGCCAACATCCATGCATTCATTCGTGAGATACCGGCCGATATGTGTGAAAGAGTATGCCAAAATTGGACTCAGCGGATGGGCTACCTGAGACGCAGCCGCGGTCAACATTTGCATGAAATTATCTTTAAACATTAAATTGCAAGGTTCAAACTATCGATTCAAATAAATATTTCATTCATTTTTTCGAATTTTTTGTGTTTTTTTTTAAAAAAAAGTTCTAAACCTCTTAAAAAATCACCCGTTATAATATAATATAATATAATATAATATAATATAATATAATATAATATAATATAATATAATATAATATAATATAATATAATATAATATAATATAATATAATATAATATAATATAATATAATATAATATAATATAATATAATATAATATAATATAATATAAATATAATATAATATAATATAATATAATATAATATAATATAATATAATATAATATAATATAATATAATATAATATAATATAATATAATATAATATAATATAATATAATATAATATAATATAATATAATATAATATAATATAATATAATATAATATAATATAATATAATATAATATAATATAATATAATATAATATAATATAATATAATATAATATAATATAATATAATATAATATAATATAATATAATATAATATAATATAATATAATATAATATAATATAATATAATATAATATAATATAATATAATATAATATAATATAATATAATATAATATAATATAATATAATATAATATAATATAATATAATATAATATAATATAATATAATATAATATAATATAATATAATATAATATAATATAATATAATATAATATAATATAATATAATATAATATAATATAATATAATATAATATAATATAATATAATATAATATAATATAATATAATATAATATAATATAATATAATATAATATAATATAATATAATATAATATAAATATAATATAATATAATATAATATAATATAATATAATATAATATAATATAATATAATATAATATAATATAATATAATATAATATAATATAATATAATATAATATAATATAATATAATATAATATAATATAATATAATATAATATAATATAATATAATATAATATAATATAATATAATATAATATAATATAATATAATATATATAATATAATATAATATAATATAATATAATATAATATAATATAATATAATATAATATAATATAATATAATATAATATAATATAATATAATATAATATAATATAATATAATATAATATAATATAATATAATATAATATAATATAATATAATATAATATAATATAATATAATATAATATAATATAATATAATATAATATAATATAATATAATATAATATAATATAATATAATATAATATAATATAATATAATATAATATAATATAATATAATATAATATAATATAATATAATATAATATAATATAATATAATATAATATAATATAATATAATATAATATAATATAATATAATATAATATAATATAATATAATATAATATAATATAATATAATATAATATAATATAATATAATATAATATAATATAATATAATATAATATAATATAATATAATATAATATAATATAATATAATATAATATAATATAATATAATATAATATAATATAATATAATATAATATAATATAATATAATATAATATAATATAATATAATATAATATAATATAATATAATATAATATAATATAATATAATATAATATAATATAATATAATATAATATAATATAATATAATATAATATAATATAATATAATATAATATAATATAATATAATATAATATAATATAATATAATATAATATAATATAATATAATATAATATAATATAATATAATATAATATAATATAATATAATATAATATAATATAATATAATATAATATAATATAATATAATATAATATAATATAATATAATATAATATAATATAATATAATATAATATAATATAATATAATATAATATAATATAATATAATATAATATAATATAATATAATATAATATAATATAATATAATATAATATAATATAATATAATATAATATAATATAATATAATATAATATAATATAATATAATATAATATAATATAATATAATATAATATAATATAATATAATATAATATAATATAATATAATATAATATAATATAATATAATATAATATAATATAATATAATATAATATAATATAATATAATATAATATAATATAATATAATATAATATAATATAATATAATATAATATAAATAATAATATAATATAATATAATATAATATAATATAATATAATATAATATAATATAATATAATATAATATAATATAATATAATATAATATAATATAATATAATATAATATAATATAATATAATATAATATAATATAATATAATATAATATAATATAATATAATATAATATAATATAATATAATATAATATATATATAATATAATATAATATAATATAATATAATATAATATAATATAATATAATATAATATAATATAATATAATATAATATAATATAATATAATATAATATAATATAATATAATATAATATAATATAATATAATATAATATAATATAATATAATATAATATAATATATTAATATTATTATATTAATTAATATATTTTTTTTTTTTATTTTAAGTTTGACTTTCTTGTACCTTATAGTTACTTGTTCGCAATTAATTATTTATTAATGAAAAATAATCAAATAATACTGAATAAACTTTTGTTAATAATTTAATTCGAAAATTTTTTTTTAATCTCCTAAAACTTCTTCGAAAATTTTGGATCTGCTTCAGTTTTTTTCCGTATTTACTTCGAAAATTCAAAACCTAAGTCCGAACCCTGGCAGTTGTTTTCCTATTGAGAAAGGGTTTATGATATCGAGTAGATTTACCTATTATTATAGCAGTTACCAACGAATAATCAATTCTGGTTATTTGTTCGAAATCTATTCGCTAATCTATTTAGCTATCCAAAAATGGTCATATATAGATAATTATGAACTGCTGTTGCATCAGCTGTCATCAGCTGTTTATCTCTGGATAGGTATCCGAATTTTGAAATAAAGAAACCTGATTTTAAACTTTGATTGTATCATTGAACACCACGATTGCCAATTTGATTACAACAAAGAAAAGAATGAAAGGAAGAATAAAAAGAAAACAAGGCCAATGACTAAGAAAATAAATAAATTAAAAGAAACGAAAGAAGATTGAAACTTGGAAATGGTCCCATTTTTCTTAAAATATTAATTTTGAATTGAAAATTCTTTTTCATCAATTTTCATTTTAGAAAAACCAAATTTTTGTTAGATAGGAGGGGGGGCTGAGGCTAGCATTGCCTTAGGGCGCCTATACGTCTCTTAATCCGTCCCTGGATATACTACGTAAAAAAGAAGTGGTAAACAATTCAAAGTTTCTAAAATTCATTTACATAGTTTTTTTATATATATAAAAATAATACAGTTTTTATAATGTTTGTTATGCAATATTATTAACAATATTTAAAATAATTGTTTACAAATTCAAACAAAAGCTGTGAAAAAATTGACAATATGTACGAAAATAAAATCACAAAGTACGTGCAGATGAATATGAAAGTGGATTAAGTTAAAATTTTGAGGAAAAAAAAAACTAGGTCATCAAATTTTGCATTATTCTAATTTAGAATATTCTTAAGCAGCTTTTGTGCTTCTGCAGAAATTGTGCCATTAAGATGGCTTAATTGAAATACAACAATGAATTGTCTTGAAAAATCCAAAATCATTGTATAGGATCAACGGAATTACATACAAATCCGTCCATCCGTGTAGACTGTACCTACGCAGATCTGACTTAGAAGATAACAAACACACACACTTCCGTACTTAAAGACATACGCAGACGCGCAAACCGATTGGAGGGTTATAATAATTTTTCAATAAGTTTTTAATACCTTAATAAATTAAGTAATATTTTTTACAAAAATACTGATTACTTTTTCAAAAACGGTGCAAACAATTTTTCAAATTTTCAAAAAATTTATTTTGGATTTTTTAAAAAGTTTAAAATTTTTTTTCGAATTTAATAATTAAAAAACGACTAGGTCGACTTTGTACCGAGCATTTTTTTAACATAATCTAGCAGATTTTAAATAAAAATTCTTCTTATAACGAAAAATAACGAAACCTCTCATACATATTTTTCTCAAAAACGACTCCTATGATTTTTGTAACAATTTTTATGTGAGTCATATCAGCTCATATATTACTATATTTTTTGAAAAAAATTTGATCTATCAATTAAAAATGATTTCTGTCATAGAACCATTTTTTGGGTTTTCGACTATTTCATTTGGCGTTTTTCTTTTTTACCTCAGAGCAAATCACTGCGCTGTCAAAAATTAATTCTGTGTTTCTTTTTTACCTCAGACAAATCAGAGCACATAAGTCGTGTTTCTTTTTTCCATCTGAGCTCGCTCGGAGCATGATCTGTATGCTCAGAATAAAATGACCGAGCAAATCGAGCAAAACGCTGAGCGAAGCAAACTTCATACAATTTTGTATGTAATTTGACAGATTACTATGCATATGACATGTTCAGTGCTCATGTGTGTTTCATAATTAAATCTGAGGGCTCTGATCATAATCTCCTCAGAGCTTTGCTCTGTTCGCTCAACCTCTGCTCAGAGCCAAAAAAGAAAAACGCCAATTATCTGTTGAATCGATTTGATTGAATTTTTTTACACAAGAGATCCTTATAAGTTTGAATGATATTGCATGTCAAAATAAAAAAAAAAAATAATTTTGGATTTAAAAAATTCTGCATTAAAATTACGTATTATTTTTCTTTTCTTAAAAATTTTTAAAAAATTTTATATTTTATACAAAATTTTGAAAACCATTGGACCGGTTTTTTTTTAAATAAATAAAAAATTATTAACAAGAAATAAATAATTTTGTTCTCATAAATTGAGATTTGCGAAGTCAGATGGTGTGCAATGTACATCATGTTAGTAAACAATCAGTTTCCGAGGTGGTTCAATAAATTTATTTTATATTGATTTTTTAACAATTTTTCAGTTTAAACTGTGCAACACGGTTCTTTATTGCAGTATAACTTACATACTTTTACCTTAAACTTAACTACATTTTTAGCAGGTGGACTTAGATAACTTATTTATTTCTTTTAAAATCAGATGAATAGATTATAACTAATCAGACTTTAAAACCACATAGTGATCGCACATACGACTGAGTCGTGCATTTTATTTCCTTTCGATTTGTAATGTTTAAAATATTTTATAAATACAAAACCCTCCAACGATTGCTATATATTAGTTATATTAAATTTTTGAGAGAAATCGCGTTGCCGTCAAATCAGTTTAAACTATTATCTTTTCAATAGCTGTACCCTTTTCGTTGTAATTTTCTAATCTGCTCCTTGTAAATAGTTCCAATAATATTGCATTTAAAAAATTTGAAAACAATTATAAAAAAAAATAGAAAATAAATAAAACAAGAAATTCTTTTTTTTTAACTTTTTTACTATTTTTACACTTTCTTGTTAAAGACCTTTCATTAAGTTATTTTCGTGGGTCTTTAATATGTACCTAACATCAACCACATATTTTTTTTATGAATCGTTTGAATATAGCCTTATATAGGTACTAAGGCTTTTAAACCACAGTATATATGTGTTCGTATATAAAAACAAGTTCTTGTGACCCAGTGGTGCATTTTATTCAAAATGGCATACAAATATCCGATATTAACAAGAAATAAATTAAGTTTTAATTATCTATTCCAGTTATAACACATACAAAGAACATAAAAGTCAAAGTGCATATGTGAATGCAAAAATTGGTGCCTTTGATGCGAATAATATTTACGAACGAGAGCTTTTCATGTAATGCAGATTGATCTGATTTGCAAAACCATCTTTTATTCTATTTATATCGCAGCATGCACTATAGTGCATCTAACGAAACTGTTCTTATAGGAAAATCAATTTAAGTCATTCACCACCCCCGCTTGTTCATAAAAACTATGTCAATGTCAACAGACACTCAACATGGAGCTTGAAAATCAATATTAACACCATCATTGCAGTACAGATATAGATACTGTACAAAGTACCAGAGCAACATAGTGCAGTGGCAACTGCCTAGAAATATGCTAGCTCATTTCGTCAAAAAACAGTTAATCAGCAGAGTAAAAAATACAATACTTACATGTTTAGATACAAAAAAATGCGAGACTAAAGCAGCTAGCATTTTTGTTTAGCTACATTAATTAATTTGTTTCAAAATGTAAGCAAAAGACGAAAACTATTATAGAGTGACGCCAAGGTCAGAACCACCATTCGGACTTTCTTCTTAAAAAAATCATCTACGAATATAATTATGTCACTCTACCTAGGTGCGGACGATAAAGATAAATACAAAAAAAGAGATAAAAATACAAGATTCATTTATTTGTTTGGGAATTACAAAAATTTAGATTAATAGTGCATTGACTGTGATCATGTTCGATAATAATAAAAGAATAAAATAAAGTTCAAAAAGTGAAAAATTAAAAACACTTTTCAGATTAATCTGTTGATATTTGTGAAATAATTGTGTGTTTTTGAAAATCATTCATAGAAAACAAGAATATTGAGTGAAAATTATCTATTTTTAAAATAAATATTTTGCGCACTCTCGGTCCGCTTCAAGAATGAGCAAAACTGTTCTGCATTGGAGCTATCGTGACTATCGGAATGTTCCTATTGACCTGTTCCTCTACGAGGATTTGGAGGAGGTATATCTAAAGGAAAATTTCATCACTGAAATCCCCAAATGGCTTTTGAACTTGACAAATCTGAAATTCATTCATCTATCGGGAAACGCTCTCGAGCAACTGCCAGAGCACATCTATTATTTGGAGAATTTGGAATTTCTAGATGTTTCCAATAACAAAATGACCAGTCTTCCTCATACAATTGGCAAAATAGAGGCTCTTCAAAGGCTGAATGTGAGTGGCAACAAACTGATAGAGGTTCCCAAGGGTATGATGTGTTGATCAAATCCGGCAAAAGTGTGCAAAGTCAATATGCAAAAGTCTTAACGTTTCAGGTATTGGACGTTTAAAGAAGTTGGAAGTCCTTGATATAAGCGCTAATCAGCTGTCATCATTGCCAATGGAATTGTCGGAATGCAGCCATTTGAATGAACTCTCAATAAGTGACAACCCTCAATTAACATACATACCGGAACGGATAGCCAATATGCAATCATTACAATTTTTGGCTGCGGAACGTAGGTCATGATCTGTCTTGTAATTGATCGTTCTTCTATATATTTGTTTCCTCAATTTAAGGTTGTGGATTGTTGTATCTGCCAGCAGCTTTGGCGAAGTTTGTTAATCGGGTGAATATATTTCAAAATCCTACAATCACGCATATTCCTATGATCTATGAAAACTTTTTTGTCAGTGTATATGATACGATACAAACCGGGATGAAAAGGTATGATTTATGGGAGGAATTCCTAAAATTATTATTAAATTGTTTGTTTTTTTTTTTTTCTATGGGTACAATAAACAAGCTTAACGTCATTTTACTTTCTCTGTTGCTTGTACCTGTAGATGCAAACAATTTTTAAAAATAGATTTTCATCGAAAAGAATTTGTGTGCTGGTATATATAAATAAACAAAAAAGAGCCAAGTTCACATTTATATAGATAGCATTAGAACCTTGAAAAAGGGCAGGGGCAGACTGGGCCACCGGGCAACCGGGATTTTGCCCGGTGGGCCCTTAGGAGAATAATAAGTGTATGAAAGTCTCTGTAGTACTTTCTGTTGGTTTAAAAGAAAACTTTCTTATGAAATTGGATTTCTAAGGGCCTTACAGTAAATATACAGCTTTTGTGGCACCAAAGGAATCTCAGGAAGCCCACACATCTCATGCGTTAGGGGACCCACAATAAGCATAAAGCTGTTGGATCCCAAGATTATTTTAATGAAAACTATAGTTAAGCTGATAGGGCCCCACACTTATTATTATTGAGTTAAACTGGGCCTATTGGTAACCTAAGGAGGCCCCCAAATTACTCTTACAGGGCTATTCTGGCGTTGTGAGGTCTCACAAGTCACAAGCCCTTGTGAGGTTGATTCCTTGTGAGGTTGTTGTGATTCGATAACATTTTTCGTATTCTGCGATAACCCTCACAAGAAACCTCACAAAAAAACTTACCACAGCAAGGTGAATTTTTTATTGTGATTGTAAGGTCTGAATTTTTTTTGAACGCACCCACTGAATTCATCGACAACGAAGATGATTGTGATGCCACATACATACATATGTAAATATCATATATGTACACCACTTGCTGTTCTATGGGGATCGTACTCGACGAGAATTGTTTTGTGAACAATAATTTTCTTTTGTGGAGAAATAAAATTTGTTCGATTCACGACAGAGGATACATTTTTTTCACCAGTTAACCTATTCATTTGGTTACAAAATGTTTTTTCAGACAGGAAAAAACAAAAGTGTCTCAAAATTGTATTTCAAATATCAAATTTGTGAGTTGTGACCTGCTCTGAAGAAGATCACAATTTCGATAGTTTTTGTGAGGCCTACAGTTGTGAGGGTGCTGCCAGAATACGAAAACCTCACAAAATCGAGTTCACCTACCTTGTGAGGTTGTTGTGACTTGTGAGGTATCAGTGAGGTTTGCCAGAATAGGGCTGTTAGTATTTTATAAGTTTTTAAAGTACTTTCAGTACATTTAAAGGAAAGCTTTCACACAAAAACAGAAACAGAATCAAAAAGTATGTGAGTATTTTCGAAGTCTCGGTAGAAGTAGAAAAAATCAGTTAGAAAATTTCCATTATTACAGTAAACAGGACCTTCCTAATGTTTTCAGAAATTTTCTTATATTTTTGTTAACTTGAACATATAATACAAATTTCGGAACAGACTATTTTTGGCTTCAATTACACAACGACAAAATGTTTTTATCGTTGTTTTGGGGGTTATTCTTTTTCACTCCTTCTACTCATTTTAATATTTTGTGGCCCTTTTGTTAAAGTGCCGGGAGGCCCTTTGATTACCAGTCCGCCCCTGAAAAAGGGAGTCATTTTCAGTGAACATATGAATAAAATAATGTAAGTCGCTTAACTTCAGATTTATTATTATTTATTCTTGTTGTTGGTACATTCGAATTTTATTCGAATTTTATTCGAAAAATTAAGAGTTTAAAAATCATCTATTCAAAAAATTTACCCGATTTGCCATTCCAGCATAGTTGAGGTACATTAGAAATGAAAAAAGCATTTATGTATTTTAAAACTTTGAATACATTCTTTTTTAAATTTGCTCTTCTTCACACACTAATCTGGAAAGCCTACGAACAGGGTCGGCCGAATTAACTACACTACATTTTTTACATCATTAACTACGCGTAGTTAATTTAATAAACTTCACGTCTTATTTACTACAAATTGTTACGTTTTCATATACATACAAAGTAAATTAAGAGAAATAATAAAACTTCAATAAAAATTTGAACAGTTTAACTCAAAATTCAAGCTTCAAAGTTACAACTGACAGATCATTTGATATTTGAAACTAAGTTTGCTACAATTTGTTTCATTAACTACATTTAACTACATAAACTACGTAGCAAATGTGAAAAATGTAGTGGCCATCCCTGCCTACGAACACTTCTCCTTTTTTCGGTGTCCGTTTTATCATCTTCTTCGTATTCTGTTTCCTCAGACCAGTAAGAACATAGCATGAACGCAATAATTGTGTCTATTCCCCTGACGTTTCGCCCTCTTTCTCTACTCGGCGTTACACTTTTTTGAAATTCTGTTGATTTTTTCACATTGTTAGTAGGTATGCCTCCGCTTAAACATTTATAATGTTAAAACTAAGCACTAAAATAACTTTATTTAAAAACATAATTAAAGAATAAATTATTGGCTTCAAAAAAATTATAACATGATATTGTAGGTGTTGCCGTTGTGTTTTTTTATATTCATTTTCTATTTTCAATGTTTTTTTTTTTTTTTATTTGCCCCTTCCACCTAAAGGACAAATATAGTGAGCTGATATCTTAAAATCATATTCATATAATGTACCGACAACAAAAAATTTGGGAGCGTATCGGAATCCCGCTTTTTAAAATCCCGAAAAAGAGTTTTAAAATCCCGTCTACTAAAATACAGTTTATTTTAAATCCCGACTTCTAAAATCCCGCTTATTCATAATCCCAATGTACTAAAATCCCGCTTAATATCCGCAATCCCGTTTTTCGCAATTCATTTGGGTATTAAACGAAAAACTATAACGTGTTTGTAAATTTCATAAAATAAAAATTACTCGAATAAAAGAAAATATGTGGAGGTGTTTTGATTTTAACTGCACACATTTGTTTTTGCTCAAAAAATCAAAATTATATACATATATTTACTCATTGAAAAAATTGGTGCTGGAAGTAACTCCCAAATGAACTAACTCTAAATGCACTAACTCCCACTAAAATTGGGACTTGGTTCATTATGAACTCATTCCCATTATTTTGGGAACTAACTCCCAACATAAATTGAACTAAGTCACAAAATGAAGGGTTATGTCCCACCAAATAAAAACTACCAAATGGTAAAAAAGGAACTTTGTATACACCCAAATCGTACCATGAACCATGCCCCCCATACATACCTCACTGTTTATTAAAATCGTTTGGGACTTATTTCATAATGAACAATACGAAACGGGATTATTTCATAATGAACTAAGTCCCAAATGAACTAACTCACAAATTTGTGAACTAAGTCCCAACGAAATTTTGGTGGGAGTTAAAACAAGTAGTTTTAATTGCAAGCGGGATAATAAGAAACGGGATTATGAAAAACGGGATTATAGAAAGCGGGATCTTTAAAAAGCGGGATTATAAAAAGCGGGATTTTAAAACCGGGATTTAAAAAAACTGGATTATAAAAAGCGGAATATCGAACCCAACCCCAAAAAATTTATGCATTCATCACAAAATGAACAATTTTTAACTAAGCCGCCCAACTATGAAGTTGAAGATCGATGTATCCAAAGTTTTTTTTTTTTTTAGAGTTGCAGCTCTCGATAAGTATCAATGGTATTGAAAAACTTTAAACACCAAAATGTTTGGGGGCAAGTTTTTCCAGGGGCGATGTCCGTTACATCTTTATCTTTTTTTTCACTGAGTTTCTAAACTTTTTAAGTTATATTTTTTAGACGTGCAGCTAGACCATAGTAAATGTTTTATAAAAAAAATATTGCACTATGTAGAGCATACGTTTCTCTAGGGGCGATGTTCCCTATTTTTTTTTTATTTTTTTAATTGAGCTTCTTTGACCATGAAACTTAAAAGGAAATACAGTCAAGTTTAGACTATTATAACTCCGGATCAACGAATAGTAGATAAAAAAAAAATTAGATACACAAATTAGATTTTCCAAACTCTAGAGGCATGTTTTTTATTTTTTTTTATTTCATGTTCTTAAGTCTTTTATTCTTGCCTAACAACAAATTATAACAAAATGGTATGTAATAATAGAAAAATATATGCATGAACTTGCTCTTATGTATGATCGTGCTATGGTTTTGAAGTCTGAATATTGTATCCGTATCTGATTCAAAGAGTAGGGATAAGTAAATTAGTTATTTTGTTTTTTTGCCATGTTTTGTATGCCACCTTCGAAATATATATTTTTGTTGAGTGTACACAGAAATGAACTATATAGCACTGTGGTGTAAACTTTCCAACATGCAAAACGGCATTAACTTATTCGTGGGAACATCAATTTGCAAACTCAAAATTATTTAAAGTTGATGTTCCCACGATGGGTTTGGTTCTTGATTGCGACTCGACACCTCATTGGCTCTTTCCCCCATTTGGGTCCTATAGAGTCTTTTTTCACAATTCGAACAAATCATCACAAATTTGGCGAAGCTGGGAAATAAATAAAAAAAAAATCTATAGACATGTGTGCATAAAAAAAAAACTAAATTTACACAAAAAAAATAAGTGTGATAAATTTTCTGCATAAAATATTAAATGTACAGTTAAGAAGACTTGAATAAAATAATAGTGCAACATAGAGCTGAAGTCCATAGTAAACTAATAGAAACATCAGAGGAAGACAGCTCCTAAAAAGAAGAGACATTAAACACCAGAATATCATTAGACATCAGAAGATTGCAATCTGGACTAACAACCACACGAAAAGACAGAAGGACTAGTAAGTTTAGAAGATTAGTATTAGATTATAAGAAATTATAAGATCTAGTAGAAAAATTCGAAAACCAAAGTAGCCCGTCATTAAGTAGTAATTTGGGAGACAAAACAGAGGTCAGTTCAGATTTGGAATATTTTGAGAGTTATAACTCTCACTCACCTAGTAATTCTAGTTCAAGTTCCCCATTTGTATAAGGAAAATGGGTAATGACAACAAACAAACACAAGATCATGGGAGTAAAGCAATTTGTCCTGACGATTCGTTAATAGCAAGCATTCAGCAAAGCGCTATGATTACGGAGCCCATCGGTTCATAATAATAATGAACAGTTCTGTATTTCAAGACGATGTTCATTATGAATTATTTGTGATACAAAAACACATAAATGTTCTGTATTTCAGAAGTTGTTTATTATTTATTTTATGTTTCGCAGAAATTCTTAAAAGTAATAACATAAATATTAATGCAAAAATAAAATAATAATTCTAACGTGCCCTAACTGATTGAAAGAACGAACACGACATCTTTTACAATTTGATTTAGTATAAGGCTCCTACAGAAAGAGTTTTTTCTATTCTAAAAAAAAATTACGAACTCAGTTGTCTAGAGTTCAAGGAATAATTTAAAAAAATTCAGAACTTAGTTAAGAAAATCTACCTTTCAGAAAAATATCAAATTCCTTAAAAATGAATTGTGTTAATTTAGATTTTAAGTTTTACATTTTTTTTTTGTAAGAGTTAAGATAAAACTGCACTCGGCAGAACTGCACTTCAACTACACCGCGCGTACTTTCAGCACGTGAAATGCAGTGGTCGCTTAGTGCGATATAACTCAAAGAATTTCCTACAAATAAGTCGGGAAGATCAGTTCCGCTGAAGTTCAGTTCCGCCGAAAGCGGTCTTACCTTTATTCTTATTATCTAACAGTTCTCTTTTTAAGATAAGTCAGTCTGTAGATATTTTTTTAATAAAATTA
Source organism: Epistrophe grossulariae (assembly GCA_929447395.1). Taxonomy (NCBI): domain Eukaryota; kingdom Metazoa; phylum Arthropoda; class Insecta; order Diptera; family Syrphidae; genus Epistrophe; species Epistrophe grossulariae. The sequence continues at coordinate 107,851,667 of OV839566.1, forward strand.
AATAATTTAAAATTGAATCGAATTTTGTTTCTTTTTTCACTTGTTCATTATATGCAATTCTAAATTATGGTCAACGACCACCGTAGCTATGAAACAATTAATTTCAAATCTCATACCGGTATTAAATTGAGAACAAACACTTAATTTGGTATCAGAGCTACAAGCATTTTTGAATTGCCGCAGACAGGTTAAAGCTAGCCTTACACAATAGCAGGAATCAAGCTAATCCTCACAAAATTGCGAGGAAATGCTTACTTGGCCATGCAAAACTTTCGAAAAGTTTGAAAAATTGCTTCGAGGACTTTTTTGCCCAGAAAAACACATATTCAATCGAACGATCTTCGGCAGTGTAGACAATTTCCAATAGAAACTTTAGTTCGTTTCTATTGAGGGTGAAGAATTAAGAAGCCGAATGTAAGAGTACTGCACAGGAACAATTTCCTACAGATTCAAAAGCTCTGGTTACTGATTCTGAATTAGCAGCAACATATGCTATTAAGTCAGTGGTATCCAACCCAATGATTAGACAATAGTGACAATAAGTTTTAATGTGTAAGGAAACAACCGCGGTAAACAAATTGGGGCATATTCATAGATAGTTTTTAAACTGCTGGCTAACCTGTGAAATTATGCAAATAAGCAACAGAAGCTATCTCACTCAACAAACGCAAACAGAAAAATACCTACATAAGTATGTAAATATGTACCTACATACATTTGTATGGGCATCAATCATCATCATGTTATCATGCACATGCAGAAATAGATTTGAAAATAATTTGAATAGTTTTTGACAGTTCTTATATCAAATTTCTTCATTTGAAGTAAAATTGTAGTAAATTTGTTCCTTAAACTCCATTTCCTTTAAACAACACCAGAAAATCGTCTATGAATGGCACCTGTGTTTTTTTAATTAACTTGACTTAAACTGTGGACTGTAAATTTACGACTTTACTAAATTTTTATGAATATACCCCATTGTGTGAAAGCCTTTTAAAGTTAGAGCTTGAAACCAATAGTTTACATCATTATCCAATGCTTTGGCCATTTCAAAATGGAAAGTATTTTCCAACAGGGCCACAAAGCAGCGGGGTACAGCAAACGTTTCAAAATTCCTTATTGCATACGCATCAGAGCCTTTCAAACCAACAGTTTATAGCGAATCCTTTCCATATGAATTCGAATAAATATTTTACAAACAATGTGCGTGTCAAATGCAACTTTTGTAATAAATACAATCACACATATCAAGATTGTAGAAAAGGCAAAACACTATCGGGTGTAAAGGTCAAAGTAGACCAAACCGAATGTATAAAAATACAAACTTAAGGCCATCGGTCATGGTAACAAATTCGATTTTAAACTATATCAATCAAGGGTCAATGAGCGAAAATGTGACTTCTGTTTAAAGGTAGGGCATAGTATTTCAAATTGCTACACAAAAAAAAATTGAGATGAAAAAACTAATTCCACCAATCCAAAAAACTAAATAATTGTTGAGTGATAAAAGAAAGTACCGTTCAATCACATGAATACTCTAAAAACGGTATAGTTGAAGTCCCAGTTGATATAGGTATAAATAAAAAATTGGGCAAGAGTGTGATAACTGTGGCGCCAAGAATGAAACGGGGGTCTATCTCCCCCTGTTTGGGCGGGAGGGCCAATTTCATGAAAAAAGTACTAAAAATGGAAAAAAAATATTAAAAAATAACGGTAATACCTACAAGTAAGTATTATACATTTAATAAAATAACGGTAATACCTACAATTTAGTATTATACATTTATTAGCCAGTTTTTAAATCAAGTAAAATATATGCATAGTTTTGGAAAAATATGGAAAAAAAACGTAAAAAAAATGTTTAAAGTAAAATTTTTCAATAGATTGAGATTTTATATTTTTTTTTTTTCTTAAAATTCGTTGCTCTTATTAATTTTCAATCAAAAACTGAATACTAGATGATTTAATGTCTTCTAGTTTTCGAGAAAATTGAAAATTTAAAAATTGGCTAATAGAACAGAGTATTGGCTTTAAAATAAATGTATAATACTAAATAGTAGGTATTACCGTTATTTTTTGTTTCCATTTTTAGTACTTTTTTTATGAAATTGCCCCTCCCGCCCAAGTGGGGGGAGATAGACCCCCCTCACACAGTAAAAAATGCTTGTATTAAAGTGTTCTACAAGAAACCGTTTTCATTTCTTGGCGCCACAGTTATCATACTCTCCCCAAAAATTGAAGTTTTTAGTGGGCACGGGATAAGATATTAGTCTTATTAACGAAAACGCTTTTAGTACAGTATGTTTGAGAACATACATCACAGAAATGTTTGTGACGTAAAATAGGCCCCATATGAGTGGTCGTAAATTTTAAAAATTTTTTAAATTATGCGTTTTCTAAGTTGACGCATAGTTTTTCTAAAAATTCAAAATTTACAATGAGCCAAATTTGGCGACTACTTTAAGGTACATACATTCATACAATGTATGTGATGTATGTGCCGTGAAATAGGCCCCAGATGCTATTTTACGTCATCTTCATAAATGGAATTTATTCAAAAGGCACTACAGTCGGTTCTATTGAAGTAAACATTTTATTAGAACCGCCTATCATCATGGTAAGCTACATGCCACGCAAATAATTCCTAATTTGAATTGTGATGGTATTTTAGGATTTATTAATTAAGTATACGAATATTGAGGGCCCAAATAGACTTTTGAAATTTATTCACAAACAAGTTCCAAAAAATGAGTTGCCCATTGTTAAATCTTCCCGGGTATCACCTTCGCAAGGTGACGGAGTTGATGAAAGATTCAAAGATTTCAATTACACGGTTTTCAATCATCTTCGCACGATGATGGTTCTATTTTTCAACATGATCAATTTGCTTATCAAACATAATCAGTATCTCAATCATCTCTACCCGTAGATCAAATAGAAATTAATGATAACCACCATACCTTCTCGCAATGGAGTATTTTTCAAATGTCCAATCAACATTGCTGAAGGTACTGAACTAGTGTGCCACTCTCATGAAATAAGCCCACAAATTTACCTAGCGTCATCCGTTGGCCAAGTAAAAACGGTTTCATAATAATAAGTTTAGCAAATCTCAGCACCAACAAAATAATATTAAAAGATGTCATCATTCAATTCGTCCCAATAAAAAATTTTATTCTAAGAAAATTAACAAAGGATGAAGCAGAAAGTCCATAAACTGCTATATATACTATTAATAGAGAGATGAAAATCGTATCAAAAAATTGGTTGACGAACTTTATTTCCGGGAAGATCTTAATCCCGAAGGAAGAGCTACAATTCAAGCTTTATGTGAAAGATTTTCCAATATCTTTCATCTTGAAGGAGAACAACTTCCGTATACAACTACAATTTATCACAACATTTCAACTGATAGTAACAAAGTTCCTATAAATACCTATAAATACAATACCGATTACCGAAGGTGCATAAGCAAGATAAAGATAAAATTGTGACCGATAGCAAAAGCGATAGAATAGTCCACTGTTGGTGGTTCAGAAAAAAGCTGACGAAAGTGGTATTCGAAAATACAGAGTAGTCGTAGATTTTCGGAAAATCAATGACATTACAATAATTGGTGACGCTTTCCCATTGCCTAGAATTGACGATAATCTTGATCAGTTAGGTAACAGCAGATATTTTTCAACAGATGACCTAGCGAGCGGATATCACCAATTACTTATAGCAGTGGCGATTCCTTTCAGTTGGCTAGGTTGGCTGTGACAACCCCAAAATTTCAGCTTAAATATACCTACGTTGTACAAACTAATTTTTTGTATCAAAACTTGTACATATAATTTCATTTAAGATACAAAAAACATAACATCCCAATGCGTTTAATCATTATAAAACTAGCACAACCTATATTCAATTTAAGCCATTTATAGCAACCCCTACATGCTTTATTAATCCAATGCAAACTATCTCACTCAATATTATTTTGCTTTCAATTTCGGTCTTAGGTTGGCTACAAAATTTGCGCCATCAAATCTCATACAAACTACAATATTATTCCCAATTTGCTGTCTCATTCTAGCTTTAAGAACAGACCGAAAAAATATTCACAAGAGTTGGCTCTGAAAAAACAGCCAATTTGGGTAGAGAAATGCGAGAAAAAAATGTGTGTGCTTGATCGTTGACATAGAAAATGAGTTTAATTTTTTTTTTTCAACTATTTTGATAGTTTAATGTTCAAAAGATCTAAATAGTGTGTCAAAAGGGCAAACAGAACTAAAATTTGGTAATTAAATTTAAAAGGTGAACTTTCTTTAAATTAGTTATCGTCGTTTTTTTGAAATAAATAATTTTTATAGGAAAAATGGATTTTGCTAAACCTAACAACGAATTCAAATCTATAATAGAAGAACTTTTAGAAAAATCATTTTCAATGAGAAGTTTTTCCGAAAAATTATTAATAATTAAAAATGAGCGTCCTTGTCCTGAGTTGGCCAATTTAAAATCAACACATACAGATTCTAAAAGAGAATATATACGAAGTTTTAAATGCTACTCAATATTCACTTTATCCGTGGTTAGCAGGGTGTAAAAATAAAATGGCAGTGTTCTGTTGGCCTTGTCTGCTTTTCTCTCGGATTAATTCTGCATGGAGCACAACAGGTTTGAGAAATCTCAACACCTTACAATCACTCCAAAAAAAGCACAAACAGTCGAACTCCCATTTAGAATGTGTGCTTAAGCTATAGATTTTTTCTGAGAACAGGATTGATGAAGCTCTTAGCTCTCAGGTAAGAAACTTAAACAGCTAACATAATCTTCAAGTAAAGAAAAATCGTGATGTACTGAAGCGTCTAATTGACGTCACTTGTTTTCTGGCAAACCAAGAGTTACCATTTAGAGGGCACGACGAGAGCAGCTCTTCTTTAAATCGAGGAAACTATGTTGAAATTCTCAACCTGTTGAAATGTTACGACCCTATCATGGCTCAACACTTTGAAACTGCTACAGTTTTCAAAGGAACATCAATGGCGATTCAGAATGATTTGATCAAAGCGGTTGGAGACGTACTCAGCTCAAATATTTCCAACCAATTAAAACAAGCTACATTTGTTGCCATAATGCTCGATGAGACATCTGACATCCAAATGAAGTCACAATTGTCTGTCGTTATCCGGTATTTCTTAAATGGTAAAATTAAAGAAGTTTTTGTTGGCTTTATTGATGTCAGCGCTGGACGAACTGCGGATGATTTGTTAAGATTGGTAAAAATCCTTCCTGTACGAAATCAAAGATAAGCTAGTAGCCCAGACATACGACGGAGCGTTTGTAATGAGTGGGCATTTAAATGGACTTCAAGTTAAGATTAAAGAAATTTGTCCAAGAGCTTTATTTGTTCACTGCTATGCTCACGTACTTAATTTGATACTTTCACAATGCTTAAATAACATAAGGGAATGTAGAATATTCTTTAGCACCCTAAATGGGATTGCAACTTTTGCATCCCATTCCTCAAAAAGAACATTTGCACTCAAAGAATTTTTGAAAAGGAAAATTCCTTCTTTAGCCACAACCAGATGGTTTTTTAGCTCTCGACTTGTCAACGTCGTGCATACTTATAGACAGCATATCCTAGAATTTTTTCAGAATATACATATATGAAGATGAGAAAAACACTTGGGAACCGAATGACAAAATGGCTGCTTTCGGATATATAAAATTCATGAATAAAATCGAAACCGTTTTCTTATTGAATATTTTTTCAAAACTTTACTCTCAGTCCGATATTCTTTTTAACGTGTTGCAGAATTCGAATCTAGACATAGTTTTTTGTGCTGGCCAAATTCAAAAATTCCATGATATTCTTAAAGTAATGAGAGAAGACGGGTTTGTTCAATAATCTTATGCCAAACAAAACACCTTCGCTCATAGATATGATTCTTGTTAGCAATACTAACCTACTTTGTCATTATAATCAATTATCATTTCCTGTTTTTTCTCACCACGATTTAGTTTTTGCAACTCTTAATCTAAATATTAACAAAGCTTCTAAACCCGAATCTTTTCAATATCGCGATTTCCATCACATAGACTTAGTTAACTTATTTTATGAGTGCAATGTTCTGGGTTGGTATGAAATGTTTTCATCTCCTGATGTAAATCAAAAAGTCGATATATTTAATAGAAACTTTAATTACCTTTTTGATAAATATGTTCCCCTCAGGTCTCGTAAGTTTAGAACCAGCGAATCACCTTGGATGAATGATGCTATAATTAATGCCATCCGTTTAGGGAATGAATTGTATCTACATTGGAAGAGATTTGGATGCTTAGATATGTTTGGTGATTTTAAAAGGGCCAGGAATAATGTGGTCAAAATGGTTAATGTAGCAAAATTAAATTATTACACACATAAATTTTCTTCAGATAAGTCTTCTAAATTTTTTTGGAAACAAATAAAAGATATGGGTGTCTGTAAAAAAAATCAAGTTGCACAGGGAGACATAGATGTTGATGAGTTGAATTCTAAATTTATCGCTTCGAGTCAGAGTTCTAACACTTGCTTTGTTCTGACAGAAAATAGCTCTGAAGATGGTTACTCTCTTAATAATATTGACATGTATTTAGTTGGAGATGCAATATTTTCAATTAAATCTAAGTGTGTAGGTCTCGACAACATTCACCGAGATTTTCTTAAAATTCTTCTTCCACTTATTATTCACTACATTGTCCATATTTTCAACACGATTATCATGTCATCAACCTTTCCCATTCAATGGAAAAGATCGAAGATAATACCAATTCCTAAAAAGGGAACAAGCACTGAGTTCAGACCAATTGCAATTCTTCCTTTTCTCTCAAAGGTTTTTGAAGTTATTGTCAGCAAGGATATTAAAAAGTACATCAAAAGTAAGAAATTATTATCACCTCTACAGTCAGGTTTCCGTCAAGGTCATAGCTGCATTACAGCACTACTTAAAGTTTCAGATGACATTCGCGATGCATTTGATGAGGATCAAATGACTACTATGACACTGCTGGATTTTTCCAAGGCATTTGACTGCGTAAATCACATTTTGCTCTGCAATAAGCTATGTAACCTATTTAATTTTTCAAACTCTGTTAACAATCTGCTTTATTCCTATCTTTCTAATCGGTCCCAAGCTGTATCAACTAACGCTAAGATTTCATCATTTCTTTTCACTAAAGCAGGAGTTTCCCAAGGCTCGATTCTGGGTCCTCTGTTGTTCTCTTTATTTATAAATGATCTCCCTACTGCTTTAAACCACTGTTCTTACCACATATATGCTGATGATGTTCAGCTGTATATTAGATTCCCATACAAAAAATTGAAGAGGCCTTTTCAAAAATGAATGAGGACTTAAAACTAGTTGTTGCATGGTCTCTTCAAAATAATTTGGTGATAAATCCAACAAAGACTAAAGTTATTACATTCTGCAGACGGCAAATAGATCCGGATGAGTTTCCTCCTATCTTTCTAAACAATTCATGTATTGAAATGGTTTCAAGCGTAAAAAATCTTGGAATTCTGTTTAACAGCCGTCTGTCATGGGATGATCATATAAACAGCGTTGTTTCAAAGATCTATGGTTCATTAAGGGGTCTCTCTGTAAGTAAAAGTTGTCTTCCTTTGGAAGTAAAACTTAAATTAGTCAAATCTCTTATTGTTCCTATTATCAGCTACGGACGTGAGCTCTTCGGAAATCTTGATGCTAACTCCATTAGAAAACTTAGAGTTGCTTTTAACTCCTGTGCCAGGTATGTTTTTAACCTCCGTCGTTTCGACCATGTTTCTGCATACTCAAGTCGTTTGCTTGGATGCACACTTGAAAACTTTTTAAAGTTAAAATCAGTAATTATGCTTTATAACATTATTCGTCAAAAAAATCCGGAATATCTGTTTAGTAAAATTAATCTTTCACGTTCTAATAGATATTTAACACTTAAACCAATAAGATACAAATGCTTACCGCCACAACGCCAATTTTTCATTTACGCTGTCAGGTTATGGAATCAACTTCCAGTTTCTATCAGATCAACTTTCGAACAAAGATCTCAATTTTTAACCTTAGCTTCTTTTTATTTTTCAAATGCAAACTGAAATTTCTCATAGTCACTTTATGATTCGTCTTTTTAATTGACATATTTAAAAACGCTAAATTTAAAATAGTTTTCCATTAACTTTTTACTACAACTACTTATTTTTTGTTTTTTTAATTTTTTTTTTTTAAACTCTGTAATCATTATATATGTACATACTTATCAAAACCTGTATTATAAACAAGAGAAATTTTACTATACAGTGATAGCTTAATAAATAAATAAATAAATAAAATAAGCATGCAGGTTTCCGAGAGATTTTCTTCCATTGAAAAATTGAGGTTTTTCAATCTATTGAACGGCACGAAAATATTAGAATATCGCCAAAAACAAAATTTTCCCGATGATTTGATAAAACAACTGATTGAATTACCCGCAAATATTTGAGTTCAGTCAACTGAAAAATGAATTGACCGTGTTATATGCCAACTCTACCGAAGTAAATCTGCCGGAAAAAACATCAACAACAGAGAAAACTTTGACTCTATATGACGTTCTTCTCTGGTTGGAGGACAAAAATATTTCTGGAAGTTTTGAACAAGTTTATGCACTTTCAAAGCTAATATGTACCATCCCAGCTACAACCGCTTCAGTGGAGCGTACTTTTTCTGCGTTGAAAAGAATTAAGACGTATCTAAGAAGTACGCAAGGCCAGCAAAGATTGAGCAACTTATTTCTTATCTCAATAGAAAAAGAAATGTTATCGGATATAAGAAAATATGAAAATTTTTATGAGCAAGTTCTCGATATTTTTTTTTAAAATAGAGCGACGACTTGATTTTATGTATAGATAAAAATATAAGTTTTATAGTTATAACAAAAAATAAAGGACGACATTGTTGTGTACGGTAAAAATTTAAATGATCATAACAACAAACTGATTTCAATTTTAGAACGTTTAGAAAAATTCAATCTACAACTTCAACCTCGAAAATGTCATTTTCTTCGCCGAGAGATTGTTTTCTTAGGTTATAAAATTACAGAAATGGGAGTCCTTTCAGACGATCAGAAAATAAAAAGCATCAATCAGATACTGTGTAACTGTACCCAACAAATTTTAAAGAAATCCAAACATTCTTAGGGATGGTTAATTTTTATAGAAGGAGCATTTCAAATTGTTCAACAGTATGAAAAGCCACTACGAGATATTACACGTAAAGATATGAAATTCTGTTGGAATGCAGAATGTGAAAAATCTTTTAATATTTTGAAATAATAATTAACTAACCCACCTGTTCTGATATATCCAGAATTTGCTAAGGAATTTGACCTTTCCACTGACGCTAGTGGAACCATCATTGAAGTTGTTCTGCCTCAGAAAAAAGAGGACTTGGATATGCCCACTGCTTTTGCTAGTAGAATTTTAAGTCCAATAGAGCGTCGGTATTCTTCAATCGAAAGAGAAGCATGATTGCGCAGTAAAAAATTTTAGATGCTATCTGCTAGGCCAAAAATTTACGCTATACACAGATCATAAACCCTTAATTCAATTTTTCAATATAACCAATGAGTCAACAAGGATTAATAACTTTAATTTCAAGTGAGCGGAATATGACTTTGGTATCAAAAACAAACCAGGAATTTTGGAATACAGAATTTTAGATTTACAGAATTTTAAAATACAGAATTGTGCAATACAGAATTTTGGAAACCGAATTTTGGCACTTACAATTGGCCAGCTTTTGTAGCGACCTTTCAAAAAATAGTGCAAGTCTCTAAAAATAAACAAACTAAAAAACAACTGCATGTCATCCGCAGACTAATGGAGCACTTGAACGGAATCATGGTCCTCTGATAGAGTACTTACGATCCTGTTCGAGTGCTAATCCAGCAGATTGGGATACATAGCTTCGTCAGGCCATATATGTCCACAATAACACTCCTCATGCTAGTACAAAGCTAACACCGATGGATGTGTTATTTGGTTTTACCACATGGTATTAAACAAATCCTGCTCCCATTTACGATGACGAAAATTATTTTTTTCAACTAAGACATAGATTAGGTACAAAAGGCATACCAACAAGCAAGAACAAATTTAGAAAACAGAAGGACTAAATCGAAAGAGTATTATGATAATAAAATTCACCAATATTCGTTCAAGGTAGGAGATATAGTTCTGCTTCAATCCCGTTTCTTATTATCCCGCTTTTGCTAAAACTACTTATTTTAACTCCCACCAAAATTTCGTTGGGACTTAGTTCATAAATTTGGGAGTTAGTTCATTTGGGACTTAGTTCATTATGAAATATGTACCAACGATTTTAATAAACAGTGAGGTATGTATGGGGGGGCATGCTGCCCCCCTACAACCCCCCTGCTGGGCACACTATAGGATTTGGGGTAGGTGCGAGGTTGGGTGTATGCAAAATTTTTTTTTATCATTTTGGTAGTTGGGAGTTAGTTCCTAAAAATAATGGGAATGCGTTCATAAGGAACCAAGCTTAATACACAAATGAATAGCGAAAAACGGGATTGGCGGTTTTTGGTGGAATTTTAATACATTGGTATTATGAATAAGCGGGATTTTAGAAGACGGGATTTAAAAAAAAAGGTATTTTAGTAGACAGGATTTTAAAACTCTTTTTTCGGGATTTTCGAAAAACCGGGATTCCGATACGCTCCCATCACGCTTATTCATAATCCCAATGTATTAAAATCCCGCTTTTTATAGTCCCGCCAAATACCGCCAATCCCGTTTTTCGTAATTTATTTGGGTATTAAACGAAAAATTATAACGTGTTTTTAAATTTCAAAAAATAAAAATTACTCGAATAAAAGAAAATATGTGGAGGTGTTTTGATTTTTACTGTACACATTTGTTTTTGCACACAAAATCATAATTATATACATATATTCACTCATTGAAAAAATTGTCCCTGGAAATAACTCCCAAATGAACTACCTCCCAATGCACTAACTCCCACTAAAATTGGGACTTGTTTCATTATGAACTCATTCCCATTATTTTTGGGACTAACTCCTAACATAAAATGAACTAAGTCACAAAATGCAAATGAAAAGTTATGTCCCACTAAATAAAAACTACCAAATGATAAAAAGAAAGTTTGCATACGCCCACCCTCGCACCTATCCCAAATCAGGCCCGTAGCTAGGGGGCATTAGGGGGCAATGCCCTACCTTGAAACCTCTAATGCCCTACCTTGAAAAATCAACTATCGTAACGACTTTCCTATTCCCTTAAATTCGTTCTTTGTAAAGGTACAAAGATTTGTTCCACAAAAAAAAAAAAAAAAAAACCCTCGTTTCGCAATTTTTTTCCTTTCCTAGATTGCACCAAAAAAAAACAATACCCTCATTCATAAGCAGTGTAACGAAATGGCCCATACTGTACTTTTTGTCTAGCATTTTTTTCATTCATTCCACCAAAAAAAAACAATCTCGTTCATACTTCAGAAATGATTTGAACGAAATATATGTCTCAGATACGATGCGCAGCCTGCTATTTTTAACATTAGAAATGTTTAAGCGGAGGCATACCTACTAAGTACTAACAATGTAAAACAAATCAACAGAATTTCAAAAAAGTGTAACGCCGAGTAGAGAAGGAGGGCGAAACGTCAGGGGAATAGACAAAATTATTGCGTTTATGCTATGTTCTTACTGGTCTGAGGAAACAGAATACGAAGAAGATGATAAAACGGACACAAAAAAAAAAGAGGAGTGTTCGTAGGCAGGGATGGCCACTACATTTTTCACATTTGCTTAGTTTCAAATATCAAATGATCTGTCAGTTGTAACTTTGAAGCTTGAATTTTTCAAATTTTTATTGAAATTTTATTATTTCTCTAAATTTACTTAGTATGTATATGAAAAAAAACGTAACAAATTGTAGAAAATAAGAAGTGAAGTTTATAAAATTAACTACGCGTAGTTAATGATGAAGAAAATGAAGTGTAGTTAATTCGGCCAACCCTGATCGTAGGCTTTCAAGATTTGCATGTGAAGAAGAGCAAATTTAAAAAAGAATTTATTCAAAGTTTTAAAATACATAAATGCTTTTTTCATTTCTAATGTACCTCAACTATGCTGAAATGGCAATCGGGTAAATTTTTTTCTTGTGTGTGTTTTCTTTCACCCTTTCAGTACCTGGTACCTAGACATTAATTTCTTTCCCAAATGCAAATATTAACAGTTTGGATGAGTTGAGTATAATTGGTAGGAACTATAGGAAGTATACATAGCTGCGGGATACAGTTAGAATTTGTTGGTTTAAACATTTAAATTGGATGCACAAAAATTGTTGTAAAAGTAAGAGACTCAAAATAGAGTAGAGTATCTATGAATACTTTGAATGCGGTTAAATTGGTGGATAAATTATACTAATATGCATCTCTGAGAGTTGTGCCGTCTGTCCACGTATTGCAGTCTTTGATTAATTTAAAATAAGCAAATTAGAGTTTATTCGTCTGTAGTGAAGGTGTTTTATAAGTGTTTTATAATCAGTTAGCGACAAGGTTGTTTGTTTATTGCTGTGAACTAAAGATTAAAAGATTTTGTGGATATAGGTACTTTCTTTAGCAAAAAACGAAGAGTTGAAGAGGAAATCGACCACGAAGAACCTCATTCCTCAAAACATATGGAAGTAAAAGATACAAATGCTACAAATGATTCAATAGGCCTCAGAGGCTATCAATGAGACACGAAAGAATGGCAGGCATGGTATTTCTGGCCTTTGAAAAGAAAACAACCAAGTCATTGGATCTGGATGAAGTCCTTCGTATTTTTAAAAATATGGCGAATCGAAGAATTCAGTTATTTTATTGAAAGAGCTTGATATTGTTATCTATGTAGGTATACTAAATATAATATCTATGTTAAGAGACAAAATAATAAAAACCAATACATATGTATATGAATGTTTTACACTTATCTATCACACCCTCCCGACAATTGAGTAGGTATACCACTTTTACCAGATCAGATCATATTTCATACAAATTTTTACTTCTGCCCTACCTGTTATCACCGATGCCCTACCTTAAATTCAACTCTAGCTACGGCCCTGCCCCAAATCCTACAGTGTTCCCCAGCAGTGGGGTTGCAGGGGGGTTGCATACATATAACATACCTCACTGTTTATTAAAATCGTTGGGACTTTTTTCATAATGAACTAAGTCCCAAATGCACTAACTCCCAAATTTATGAACTATGAACGAAATTTTGGTGGGGATAGTTAAAAGAAGTAGTTTCAATTGCAAAAGCGGGATAAAAAGAAACGGGATTATAAAAAACGGGATTATAAGAGACGGAATTATAGAAAGCGGGATCTTGAAAAGCAGGTTTATAAAAAGCTGGATTTTAAAACCGGGATTATAAAAAGCGGGATATCGAATCAAATGCAAAAAATTCACAATGTTAATACAACAAGGGTTATAACTAAAAAAACTTCATAACAACAGACTCAAAACTTTTTTTTGAAAACGTTTAACTAATTTAAAAAAAAGATTCGATTTTGTTTGTTTGTCTGTCTGGTATTCATCTGCCTGCATACCTACATCAAAAAATTTAAGTGATTCTAAGTGATAGAAAAATTTAACACAGGTAAAATGGAAATAAAAATAAAAATAAGCAACAAAATTTGTTGAAATTATCCCTTGTAATATTTCTATGTATAAGAAATGATTGAAACAAAGAAATTAATAAAACAAGAAAAATAATATTAAATTAAGAAACCAATTTTTTCTCGAATATTATACAAAAATGAAAAGAATGCACATAAATATACAAGGCAATAATGAAATTTGAACACAGGTTTTTATATAAATATAAATGTTTAACTCAACAAAAATATACAGAATTGCTATGTAAAGTTATGTAAAAAAAATATAATATAATAGAACAAAATAATACATGTGTGTACGTATGCATGTACCTATGTATGTACTTATGTGAAATAGAAAATAAAATAATATTAAAAAAATATAAATTTACATTGAAGACACATTAATTTATATACATATACCTAAATGAAAATTTTATTAATTAAATAAAAACCATTGATAAATCTAGGACTATTTAAAACAGCATATTATTACTAAGAATTACAATAGTAACAACTTTTTTTTCTTTTTTTTTTAATGTAACTTTTTTTCAATAACATAAACTTAAGCTAATAATAATCTTAGGGCCATTTTTTCACTATTGCTCAACTTGAGGCAAACTCTCAATTTGACCAACTTGAAAGTTGATTTTAACTCGAGAGTTAAAACGCAAGTTGAAATTTCTTTCTCCAGTTGAAGATCTAAAGTTGGCCAACTTTAGTTTTCATTCAATAGGCGTTTTTCTTTTTTAGCTGATTGAGCTGAGTACTGAGCAAAGTCTGAGCGAACAGAATAAATTTTAAGCAGAGTATGTTCAGAGTTCTCTGATTTAATTATGAAACAACTTAATCACTGAAATGTCATGATTATAAATTATTTATTTATTATTATTATTAATAATCGCCTTTAGTGGCGAAACGTATGAGAGTTCCTCTAAAACAGTGAGAAGTGGGGCCGTGTCAATGTTTCTATTAGGTCTGTATACAGTACCTAAAAGAATATTGTTTTCCTTACAAGTTATGTTTAGAAACAAGAAATCAATTTCACTGTCGTTGCGAGATTCAACAATTTTCCTACATTCCAAACTATTTCGAACATAAACGGCAACATCACCCCCAACACGACAAATCCTATCAGCACGAAAAAGCCTATAGCCATCCAAATTATACATTGCATCACTATAATTTATTTTTTGATTTTTCTCTTCAGAATTAAACCAAGTTTCAGATACACAAATTACATCAACCCTAGAACCCACAAACAAGTACCTGAATTCATCTAATTTATTGCATAAACTTTGTGCATTTATATGACAAACTTGTAAGCCTTTTTGCTGACTACAAATTACATTTAACATTAAACGCGTGTTGTCATTTTTATCCACGGCAATAGAATCCCTGTTTGCATACTTGTTAGGACCAACCATTAGGAATAAATAATAATAGAAAGTGCCCAACAAGGCGCACACCATTTGACATTTTCAATATAATTGTTATTTGTAGTTCTTTACGTGGTGGCAATAGCTGCCAAGTCTTCAGCATTCCCAATAAGCTTTGCAACCTCTTCACCTGTTTTTTTTTTACATACACGAAACCACGCAACTTTGAGTTTGAAAAATATCCCTGGGATATTTGTGAAATATAAAACAAAAACAGCTGTCATTTTAAAATTTTAATTTTAATCTGTCAATCATATCTGACTGTTTGTCTGTGTTAAATTGTGTTTTTTGTGTCAAATTTTGTTTTTTGTGTCAAATTGTGCTAAATTGTGAAAAAATAATTGAAAAATAATGGTTAAAAAAAAAAAGAAAAATAATTACTCGACACATACATAAGTCCTTTTTTAATATATTTTTTTTGTGATAGCTGAAGCCAACACGCTTTTGAAACAAAAGTAAACAAAAAAAATTTTATTCGTAAAACCTCAAGTTTGCTCTGTCAACTTCCAATTTTTCCATGAGTTGACTAATCTTAAGTTGATCAACTCTAGAGTTGAAAATCGAGTTAAAAACGTAAACTTTGATTGAATAAAAAGAAATTCACAAGCTGAAAATAAAAATCCTCAAGTTGTGTTCAACTTTTAGTGAATAAAATCGGCTTTAATTCATTTGGTAAATATTTTACAATAAAGAAAAAATTCCTTTTCATGTTATCTGAAATAGTTAGGAGCGTTCATTTTTTCAAAAAGGCAAGAGTCGAACGTGTTAAAAAAAAACACGTTTTTTTTAAAATATTGATGGGGATCAATATAAATTTACATTAGCTTTAAAAAAAAGTTAATAATAATTGCAATTTAACAGAAGTAAGAAAATACAATATTTTTTGCAATTTATCAGTAAAATGAAAAGTAAAACAGATAAGATATTAGAACTGAAGTAATTTATGTGCAGTAGGTCAAACTATTAAATTTAGAAATGAATGAAATGAATAGCAAAGATTTAATGTTCTTTAAGAATACCTATACCATTTTAAGTTTCTCACATCGCAAACTTTCAGGTAATTTATTAAATAATCTAGGTGCGGTTATACTTTATAGTTTATAAAAAAGAGAAAAATGCGTTTTTTTTGCAGTGGGTACAGTACAGTTACTAGATTTAAGTTGTTCACACGTAAATTCTAAGAATCATACAGTCTTGAGGCCAAATATACCCAAAATTTTCAAAAAATGTTTTTAAAACTTTATAAAAGTATATTATATAAGTGCTTAAGGGGTAGAATCTCAAGGTTTTTAATCATTCAAAGCTGTGAGTTCTCCTGTTAACTTTACACAAGATACGAATAACATGCTTTTGTTTAGTTAGCAAAGATTTAATTTTATTAAAATGAGTACCACCCCAGCAGGTCAACCCATATTGCAACCTTGATTTAAACATACCATTATAAACTAATTTTAGGATAGGCTGGCTACAATAAAGGCTTAAACGGTAGATATGTTTAAATACGATATTTAGGTACTGTTTTAAGTTAGCAGTATGATCTTTCCAGCTTAACCTATTATCCAATGTAATACCTAGGTACTTTAAACAGTCAACACGCTTAATGTTAAAGCAGCCAGAGCAACAATTTTTATCGAAACTATATTATGTGTTTGTTTCAAAAAAATTAACAACAAAATTTTTCAAGTGAAACTAAAAACAGTTTGGTGAATGATATCTCAACACATATATAGGACCTGATAGGTTGAAAACCATAAATTATAAAAGAAAAATTGTTTTGATAATACAAAAAAGTGCTCACTTTTTCTCATTAACAAAACAATTGTTCTCTTATAATTTACAGAATTTTGATATTCAGCATTTTGGAGTTCAGAATACAAAAATTGTTTATACCTACTAAGCTTTCATTAGATTCCAAATTAATTGATTTTAATATTTTCAGAAAAAGTATGTTCATCTCAAGTCTGTAATTCTTTTGCACAACTGGTAAAATTTAAGAATTCACTTTGATATTGATTGCATATAAAAAACGGTTTTGTTGTTTTTATCTATTTCCGTTCGATAACTCAATGTAGATGTGTTTTGTAAATTAAATAATTTAGGGTGGAATTTGGACGTTTTAAACGATATTATATAAATAACATTTTCTCTTATTTTTCTTCTGAATTTACAGTTAAATTACAACACAGTTCAAACTTACCATGTACCATGTCAGGACGTTTATTGGTTATTTTTAGTTCGACGTGAAAAAAATTTATTTATTTATTTATTTATGTAGATGTAGTTCATACAACATATTTTAATGAGTTCGCATCGATCTGTCGAAGTGATAAGACGGGTTTGTTACAGTGCGATAATTTGCCTTTCCAATTACTTATTTAAACCGCGGCTTTGCCCGCATATATTAATTTTTCCCTCCTAAGATAGTGACTCTAAAAAATGGAGAATAGTGAAAAGTTAAGTTCTGATATTTCAGCTCTTACGCTGGAATATAAAAATAGTGTTAAACAATTAAATAACACACCTTTTTTGGCATCCGATAAACATTCAGACAATGTGCAAGAAAGTGCGCTAAAAAATAAAAACGCTCAAAATATATTTGGCAAATACTATAACGGAAATAAACTCTCTGATACAAGAGTGAATTCTCCGAGTTCTTTCATTCTTTATGTGTCAAAGCAATCAATGCTGGCACAAATAATATAAAATCTTTGAACTCTCGAAATTATAGAGAAAAAAGCTCAATCACCGATCAAGCAATGGACCTTACCGAAGATGACTTACTCGATGAGGATAGCGAGTGGACCACTGTGTTAAGAAATCTTAAACGTTCTACGAGCAATTTCCAACCAAACCCTGGGAAAAAACAAAAAACTAAGACGGATGACTTATCTATCAATTCACAAGAGTACGCGAATCTTTCTAACAACTCATATATGCTCCCTTGTTAAGTTTGGGATCGTCTTTGCCGCAAACACCAATTACTAATAATATTAACAATAAATCTAATAATACACTTACTAATAAACCTACTAATGTTCCTATTGACATATCATCTAATGAAACTAACTATTGTATTGTAAAAAATGTATCATTTTGCCCACCAATATTTATTTTTGGCGCTAATTGTGAACTTATAAGAACTCGCTGCTACCGAATGTAAGATATCGGATCTTAAACATAAATTCGTAAATATAGGCTATAGAAAAACGAAGGTCTATGTTAATAATTCAGATGTACACAAAATTATTATTGAAAAAATATGTGGAACTGGCATTGGTGCCTTCTCGTTCTCTCCCAAAGAAACTAAGCGCGTTTCTATTTTGTATTTTGTTGAATGGTCTCGATGGGGACACATGTACACCTATAGAGAAGGTTAAAGAAGCTTTAGTTGCGGCTAGGCTTACCTTACCATCCGTCAGGATTTCGCCTGACGCGTGAGGCTTTTAATGTCCAATCAGGCTTTGGACAGGTTTCGTCTTTTGCCAGGCTTTTTTTATAACTATGGCACAAAATATAATCGTTAGAAGAACAACTTTTACCTTTTTTAATAATTTTGCTTGAAAGTCTTTGAAAATCGTAATTTTTCTTAAATGTCAAAAGCTGCATAATTTTTTGAGTTTTTGTGCTAAAAGCATGAAATGTTTTAGTGATTGTTCGTATTTTTATGTAGCTTTTATTTAAATTTTTATGTAAATATCCTACTACTCAATAACATTTTTTGCTTTTGAAAGCTTGTCTTAGTTTTGCAATTTCTTAAAAGGTATACAACTTATCACAACTCACTTTAGATCAAAAGTTATGAACATTTAAATTCAATCCAAAATGATTCTCAAACAAATTCAAATAAATCATAATTTTTAAAATAGAAGGAAATACTTTGTTTATTTTCAACTTTTCGTATTGATTTATTAAATGAAATGGTCGACTCTTTATTTATGGTCATAACTTTTGATATTTTGTATACCTGTTAAGAAACTGCAATACGAGGACAAGCTTTTAAAAGCAAAAAATGTTATTGAGTAGTAGGATATTTATACAGGGTGCTATTTGAAACGTTTCAAGTACAAATTCATTTTGAACACCATTTAGGGCTATCGGTTTATTTGTAGCTACATAATGAAGGCCATGAAAAATATTTTTTTTATGAAATGTTAGTCTAACTAATAAGCAAATTAATAAAAAGATGGTAAAAAAAAAAATCAATTTTGGAATGGATGACCCCAAAAATTAAATAAAAATAAATAAAAAAAAATGTTTGGATTTATTATTAAAATATTACAGGTAATGAAATTCTAAAGAAAATAATTTAAAAAAATGCATTTTGGCGCACTGTGTAAAATACGATATAGTTTTTTCTACATAATGGACCATGGTTAAAGTGTTTTTTTTTTTTAAATATTGTTTAAAAAAGTTCAAGCAAGAAATTAACTTTGGAGCAGGTTCCTGGTCATTGAAATGCATTTTCGGTTTAACTAGACGTAATTTGTCAACATCAAGTCCCAGATCCCTTGCGGTTTTTTCTGTATTTTTTTTATAAAAATGAAGTTTCAAAAAGGAAAAAAAAAATTTGTCGGGCTTTTTTCTCAAAAAACAGGCTTTTCTTTCTTTACTGTCAGGCTTTGCTGATTTTAGAGCTGGTAACCCTAGTTGCGGCTGCTCCTAACATTAAAATTTATAAAGTTTCACCATTTTTTACGGCTAGGACTTAAGAACAGAATGTAAAGTTAAATATTTTTACAGTTCAATTAGAACCAGGTGAATCTACCAAAGATATAACATGTATTAGTTTCTTACTTTTCCTACTCGAAGGTATGTTGGGAGAAAAAGCACGGAAAGTCATGTTATAAGATGCTTTCGCTGTCAAAGATTTGAACATTCTGGGGAATGTTGTGCATATTTAAGTAGATGTGTACTTTGTGGAGAATCACATGATTCAGAAGCCTGTATGACATCATTTAAAAGCCTCAAGGAGTCTAATAAGGAGACTCCAACTCCTAAATGTGTCAACAGTGAACAACCAGGTTATGCAGCAAGTTATATGCGTTGCCCTGCTTATTTAAAGTATAAAAATAAAAAAGATTCTCTAGTTCAGAGAAATAAAAGAGTCGCTCATGAAAATAGAATGCTAGTGCATGATAATATTAACAACTTTACAAACACAAAAGTTTCATTTGCCGATATGGCAAAAACATCTCTAAAGCCGTCCCAGCCCCGGGCCAAAGCGCACGTTGTCACTTCAAATGTCGTAAATCCACCAACAGGTGAACTCAACAACTTCTTAAGTGAAGCCAAAAATCTATTTAATATATCTTTCAAAGATGTCTTAGTAAAAATCCGTCAATTTTGGCCTAAGTACCAAGAACTTCAAACTAAAGAAGAGGAAATGTTCGCATATCTCGACTTTGTTGCCTCTATAGTTGTATGATGGATCCTCGTATTTTATATTTTTGACCAATTTTTTCGTATAACTTTTCCACTGTAAATTAGGCTGTTTTGGTCTTTATGAAAGAAATGCGAATAAAAAATATTTATTCCATTATTTTTCCCAACGTTTCGTATGTTTTCCTTACTTCATCAGGGTAATTTTATTCAATCTGTTAATATAATATATAACAAGTTTGAGTTTCTTAAATGAAATAAAATCGAAGATTATTGTTTTCTTACATACCTAGCTATTCAAAAATTACATATTAAATTGTTTCCTTTCTGCTCCCTATTGCATCCTTCCCGGAGACGGCACTGACACAAAATTGAACATACGAACAAAAAAAAACAATCATAAATATATATATGAACAACTAAATAAAACCATCAAACTTAAGATTGACAATAACACTTATATCACAGCTGGGCATCAGGTACTTTAAAGTTTAATTAAATTGCTACGGCATGCATAGCATTGTTTTATACTGTCGGTGTCCTCTTTTGTGTTCATCGTTTGTTTTATTTGTTGCTGGATTCTAAGACTCTCCAGAGTTAGTCTTGTGTTAAGTTTGCTCTCTTTGTCCAGTTACCAGTATTGTTACATCTTTAAAGTCCACTGTGTGTCCGCTTTTTGTTATATGCTGTGAAAGCCCTGTTGTCTCTTTGTGTTTTCTTATATCTGCTTCGTGTTCCGCTAGTCTCGTTGCTAAATTTCTCTTAGTTTGTCCTATGTACACTAGATCACAGTTTGTCCTATGTACACTTGATCACAGTTTTCATTATTTTTTCCTTTACATTTGATTTCATAAACTACATTGTGTTGTTGTTGTTTTTGTATTTTGGATTTTGTGTTTGTGAATATTGATTTGAGTCAAAATCAGCTGGTGTGGACGAAATTTCCAATTTTTTTTTAAGAAAATGCCCATACTCTCTTGACGTAGCCCTGGCATCTACATTTAGCCATTGTATAAACAATGGTTACTTTCCCAAAATGTGGAAAGTTGCGAAACTTGTTCCTTTAATGAAAAGCAAAAATGCAAAAGATATAAAAGACTTTCGTCCAATCTCTTTGCTATCAAATATTGGAAAACTCTACGAAAGAGTTCTGGTTGAATATATCAATAACATATGCGAAGATTTAAATATTATTCCTAATAATCAATTTGGTTTTAAAAAGAGTCTTTCCACAGAGCACGCGTTGTTGGTTTTACAAAACAAAGTTATTCAAAACTTAAGAAGTAAGAAAACTACTCTATGTCTGGATATAGATCTTGAAAAGGATTTTGATAATATTTGGCATAAAAGTCTAATATTCAAACTCATGTCTCTGGGTTTTCCAAGTTGGTTAACCAGAATTATCCAAAGTTTTTTAGAGGACAGATTTACATCTGTTTATATAGGTTCATAATTTTCTGAAAAAATTGCAGTTCTTTCGGGCGTAGCTCAAGGATCGATACTGGGTCCAACATTATTCAACATTTTTCTTCATGATATTCCTTTTGCAGATTTTACTTTACAGGAGCCATGCGGTTTACTGTATGCAGACAATACCGCTATCCTATCAAGTGGCAGAAAACCAAGCTATGCACTTTCCGAAATAAAAGAGCAAATACCTACCTTAGAAAATTATTTTAAAAGATGGGGTTTAAAAATAAACCCAGAAAAATGTAGTCTTACTTGCTTCAGAAACTCGAGTGGAACAGAACACTACCTAGCTGTAAAATAAAGCAAAACTTTGTCTCCACAGATCAACGGACATAATGTCTCCTTACAAACTGAACCAAAAATTTTAGGTGTAAACTTTCACAACAGATTCTTCTTTAACAAAAATGCTAGAAAAGCTCTGATGAAAGTGAAAATGGTTACATCGAATTTGAAACCTTTGATTAACTCCTAACATTTGCCTGGAAATACAAAAGTTCTGATGTATTATAATACCTATTTTAACTTATGGGTTTGGTATATGGTTTTCAATTTCTCCAACTGTTGCTAAAGAGCTGGAGAACTTTGAAAGAAAAATGTTAAGATTCTGCAGTGGGAAGATTCGGAAACCAAATAAGAAATGGTTCTCAAACAAAACTCTTTATGAAGCCACCAAACTAACACTTTTAATGAATTATCAGATTGAACTTTTAATGAAAAGACTGGAAAAATGTTGCTCACATTCTAACCCTTTAGTAAAAGCCGTGTTTGACTCTAACAACAATGAGAGTATTAACGAAAACTACTATCTTTCTCCTTTTAACCTCCTGCATAGTGCTTTTGCCTCCTATTTGAGACCAGATACAAATAGAAACCTAATTGTGCCATTCTATGACAAAGCTCCGCCAGGCAACCTAAGAGGATAAATAAATTAATTTTTGACTAAAAGTACATAATATAGACCGACGTGTAATTTTTGTATCTATTTTTTTATATAGTGATATATGATTGAATAAGTAGATGAAAGAGCTACGTTTATGTACTACCTACCTACTACCTACCTACTTTTTCGCAGAAAAAAGAACCAGATTGATTCCGGAAACTGTCAACAATTTGATGGTCGCAAATTCAAATTTGAAAAACTAAATATTTATGATTTAATTATAAATTATATATTTTTATTTATTTTTGTTTATTTACATTTATTTCATTTTCCTTCATTTCATTTTGTTTTCATAATATCATGTCCTTAGTTCCTACTTAGCTTGATTTATTCAATAAAAAAGTGTTAAACAAACTAATTAGGAATTTTTATTTATCTTAAAAGATCATAATTCAGAAACATACTGCTGCTTGAAAATCACAAAACCAACCACCAAATTTCGCATAGCAGAATTTAGGTTATCCAATACCCATCCACCGTCAACCTCGAATACACAACACACACTACTGACTACACAAACAATCGAGTCGAGCACATTCGAGCATATCGATCGTGGACACTTTGTTCACGGTCGCTTGATTCGTTTTTATTCGAACCAATTTAACTCGGTTGCATTACAAGGTATACTCGTTCGTATTCGTTTGGTTTGTGTTGTGTGGTGAATCACGAGTCATCATACTCGTGGCCGGAAAAACTCGTAAACATTTTACTTGCGTTGACTCTGTTTGTTTGAACTCGCTTTTTTCGAGTGAGTATTCGATGTTCGTGAACATTACTCGACTCGTTTTATTCTCTGGTAGGTTAGGTACGTAGGTACATGCATATCTACGCAATACGCGTACAAATTTTTTTCGGAATTTAAATAATAATTTCGTTATGATGAACGTTTTAAACTTTAGTTTTTCAAGGGAGCTGTTTCCCAGTTAAAAACGATTGTCCAAAAACTGCACTCTCTCAAGCTTTCCTATGTCGTGTGGATAATATTATGAATGTAATCCACATAGTTGAATAATTAAATCTTCTGTCATCATACCTACTAAAACAATACAAAAAAAAAAAACATCCAATTAGTAAATAACTTCATATCCATAATAGAAATATAAATCAGTTGTTCTTCTTGTAAACCGAATACAAATAAATATGTACCTAAAATCTACCGACTCTACAAACGACCCAAGATATGCTCACGATCAACCACTTTTTTTCTAGTATACTCGTTTTGTTTCGGATGTATTCGAGGTTGATGGGTATTGGATACTCTGCTGTGCGAAATTTGGTGGTTGGTTTTTGTGATTTTCTTTTTCAGCGTTACGACTCAAGCAGTAGTGAGTTTCTGGATTATGATCCTTTAAGATAAATAAAAGTATGCACCTAATTAATTTGTATTTTTATTGAATAAATCAAATTAAGTAGGAACTAGGAACATGGTATGAAAACAAAATTTAATAAAAGTAAATGAACAAAAATAAATATGTAGGATTACGTTAAACAAAAAATAAAAAATATATAATTAAAAAATATATCATAAATTAATAATTATTTAAATGTACATAAGTAGGTACATGAAATATTTTTTTTAAATAAGTATTGTTATTATATAACGTCTTCATCATCCAATGAAATAGGATTTATATATCTTCAACTTCAAATTGATATATGTACCTTACCTACCTGTATTATGTAATCAGAAATCTATTTTCGGCGAATTTAAACCAATCCTTAAAAAAATCTAAATAGATACAAAAAAAAAGATACCTACAGTCTACATAGTACATACTATGTACATACCTATATATACATATGTCAACACAATACGCATACCAATTTTTCACGAATTGAAATCATTTTTATGACCGTTTGAAACTTTATTTTTTCAATCGAGCTGTTTCCCAGTTAAAAATTTACCCGATTTGCCATTCCAACATAGTTGAGGTACATTAGAAATGAAAAAAGCATTCATGTATTTTAAAACTTTGAATAAATTCTTTTTTAAATTTGCTCTTCTTCACATACAAATCTGGAAAGCCTACGAATTGGGTTGGCCGAATTAACTACACTACATTTTCTACATCATTAACTACGCGTAGTTAATTTAATAAACTAAACGTCTTATTTTCTACAATTTCATTCTACATTTTCCCTGCCTACGAACACTTCTCCTTTTTTTGGTGTCCGTTTTATCATCTTCTTCGTATTCTGTTTCCTCAGACCAGTAAGAACATAGCATGAACGCAATAATTTTGTCTATTCCCCTGACGTTTCGCCCTCTTTCTCTACTCGGCGTTACACTTTTTTGAAATTCTGTTGATTTTTTCACATTGTTAGTAGGTATGCCTCCGCTTAAACATTTCTAATGTTAAAACAAAAGATCCATCCTTTTTAAAACAATTTTCCAACAACTGTACTGTCCCAAACTTTCCTTTGTAGTGTAGTTTATATTAAGAATGTAATCCACATAAATGCATTTGTCGCTTTTATTGATCATTGGTTGCATAATTAAATCTTCTATCATCATACCTACCAAAACAATACAAAATAATCCTCTAGAACACGTAAACAAAGAAACAAACCAACCAATAGTAAATAATTTCATCTCTATAATAGAAATAGAAACCGGTTGTTTTCTTGTGAACACCACCAAGCGTCCCTAAATACAAATAAATCTACCTAAAATCTAAAATCTACCTAATCTACAAGCGACCCGAGATATGTTCACGATCTTGGATGATGTTCACGATCAACCACCTTTTTTCGAGTATACTCTCTTTGTTTCGGGTACTCGAAACTAGTTCCAACTGTTCACGAGTAATTTTGTTCGTGGGTGTGAAGTCAAACGACACAAACGAGTTCGACCAGTTTGTTTGAGTTTTCTCGTGAGTATTTTTATTTGTGAATAAAATGACTTGCGAGTATAGAGGCAGAACGATCGAGTATAAACGAACATAAGGAAAAATAGAGAATTGTTCGAACAAAGTCGAACATATTCATTTTAATCTCTGGTACTTACTTGATGGGTGTTGACATTTTGAATCATATTTCAAGAGCTCATCACCCAGTGTATATAGATATAAAATTTATAATGTACTATTTGATACTCTTGATTGAGTTTTGTTTTCTCTATATAGTATAAGTTTTAGTATAAGTTATATTTATTTTTTAAATTAGTATTAAGTGCTCAAAAGAAGCTATGTTCAATTAGTATGCCGTTAGCAAGCGTACACTCTAAAAATCAAAAGATCTATGTGATAAATTTCACTCCATTGATAAAGTTAAAATTTATAATTAAATTTCGTTTTTACATTAGATCAGCCAGACATAGCTACCTTTAAAAATCGGCCACTGTATTTAGTCGTAAGATTATCAAAATGTACATATTTTTAAATGTCTTAGTAAAAATTGAATTGGATTGAATTGAATTGAATATATTTTAATGGTGCCCTATTACATACTAATCCATACTTATACACTAATACAGTGAGAGTGAACTATCCAGTATAGTGAACACACAAAATTTTATACAGACAACTGTAAATAGTGAACAAAAGGTATCTGGTATAGTGAACTCATATTTTTTTTTTCAATAAGTATTTAACAAGATTATGCCAGCAGCAATGCGTTTACAGCGTTGTGGACGTTTTTTAAAGATATTTATTAACATTTACAAGAAAAAGCAGTGCAAATCAATTTAAAGTTGAGAAACAAACAAACAGAGTTGGTGATTTTATTCTTATTCAACAAAAACTAATTTGTACCGGGAGCTATGAAGTTTTTATGAAAAATAACCTTTATTGTATGTTATTTATAATATTATAAAATATTTATGTTTTTTTTACTCAATTGAAATTATTTTACGCTTTAATAAATAAAAAAAAATTATTTTGTATAAAAATCACCGTGAAAAACCTTTTTAGTTTCTCTCTCGAAATAGTGAACAATCTCGAAATAGTGAACAATCTCGAAATAGTGAACAGGTCTGGTTTTAATTACTTCCCTATATCGATTACTGTAGTAATAAAGTATGGACAAATTTTTCGATATCAACCAAACGTGAAGAAAAGTTTCACATTGGCGGTTTTATATTTTAAAATGTAAGATTAAAATGAAAGATAAACTTTATTTACTATATAGTATTTAAAATTTTCCAGAATTTTGGATGTACAAAAATTTGAGTTACAGAATTCTGGATTTACAGAATTTTGAAATACAGAATAATAGATTTACAGAATAATGAAATACAGAATTATGTTCATACAGAATTTTCAATCCATTTACAGAATTTTGGTCATAAAGAATTTTGTAATACAGAATAACGACCCGTTCCCTTAAAAAACGCTTGGGTACCAAGTTTAAAAATAATCGATCAATTTGTTTTCTTAATTTAAGTTTAGTCATATTTGAGAAAATCAAAAATAAAGTTGTATGTAGGTATGTATATAGGTGATGCCATTACTAACCATTTCCTTTAAAAATTTAACTAAAAGGTATCCTATAGGCTATATGTAACAAAAATTACTGATTTTTATTAAAATTTTTTTTTTTTGAGAAAAATAAGTTTTTCGTTATTTGCTAAAAAAAAATTGTATTGCATGTACCGTTATTTCCAGTTCAATAAACATGTCGTGCGAATATCCGGTAAACATAAAACGCAAACACGAATAAATCTTAAGTGTAATTTTCCGCACAAAATGCAAATACAAAAAAATTACAATATTTTTTTATAATTTTTTTCTTAAAAATTGTATTTATACATTTTGTTGTTATCTACAATCAAAATTTTGAAACAAAAATCTTGGTTCACATGCTATATAAGTAATATAGAAGGAGTATGGAGAGTATCATTCATGCACTGCACCCCACGTTTGAAATGGAATGGGGCTAGCATTTTAGTGCGTTCTAAATACATTTGTACTATTATACAAATTTTATTTTAATTTTCGGCTTTTCCAATTATACTGGCCTATGTTTAAAATTTCAAGTCCCTAGGTCATCAATCAGTTGATTTAACATCGATTTTACCCAAAAAAAAAGGCAGAGAAGAAATTGAGTTAATAAAAATGTTTAAGGTGCTAGTTATTGGAAATATTAATTTTAGGTTTTGAGGAACTTAAATAATCAGTCATTATTTTGACTCCAATATAAAACTAATGACGAAAGTATTAATTCTTATCGAAACAAAAAAATCACTGAAATGATAAAAGTAATGTTTTGTCAGAAGCTTTATATCGGCATAAAAATAATCACGGATTTTTCTTTCCAACAATGATAGTTTAAAAAAGTAGACAGCTGTCACAACATTATAGGACTGTTCGTTTACTTCCCAAATATTCCAATTTCTATCAATTTCAGTTGAATTTCATTTCTTTATTTATATGAACTTCGACAGTAATTTTAGGACTAAAATTGGTAGAAATTGGAAGTTTTGGGAACTAAAAGAAACGAACTACGCAAAATGAATTAGTTAATGGTACTTAGTTTCAAATTTTGTTTTCCAAGTGTTTAGCACTTTTTTATATTTTGTTCTTTTAAACTTATTCTCTTGTTTATTATTATTATTGTTTATTTAAATATTAAACACAATTTTTAATACTTTTATTAATTCATTATTAATTAATATTAATATCGACTTGAAAAAATTCAAAGCATGCATGTACACAATGTTCAATAATTAAATTCGAATTATTAAATATATGTATACATTATTGTTTTTTGTTTTAAAGAATTAATAAATAAGTTTTATTATTATTTTCTTTTTTCCCGATTACCTATACAATATTAAATTATATTTTGTTATGTTTAAGCTTAGGGCTCATAAATTAATTCTTCCATTGATTGATTGCAGCCATCAAAAGTATAATATACTTTGTATAGCTAATTACGGAGAAATACAGTTCATACAATTAAATGTTCCGACTTCTGATCATGGAAAGTGCTTAAGTTTATGTTTTATCTGCATAAAGACGCTTCCGAAAATATACAACCATTATTCACGATTGCATTTAAGCATTCTGGACTCTTCAGTATATATTTAAATGGATTTGTCTACAGATTTGAAACATTAGACAAATGTCCTTTGTTTATTAATGTCCTTAATTTTGTTGTTGTTATTTAAATGTGTTATCATATTTTTGAAACAGGAAATAAGGTTTGATAAATTTGATTATAGTTTCAGTATCAGATAGAAAGCGAAATAACTTCGTTACTAAAATAATAAAAGATTTGGGTACGCTTAAACTTGCGTATTGACAAAGGCCCTCACTATAATCAACTGATGATTCCAAGTTAGATCGCCGGGACGAAACGCCAATTTTTGTAGGACTTAAAGGCCGTTAAAAGCTATTTTGAATCAATAATTCAACAACGTCCATTAAAATAGTGCTAAGTCTTCTACTTGGCTGATGTATTTCAGTAGTATAGTACCTATATAGAATTTGTGTTATTAAAAAAACCTTCTTATAAAAGCTTTTGGCCGTGGAGCAAACACAAAGCCCATTAACCAATGAGACATTACCAAAAGGCAATAAATCCATTGGCAACGAAGAATTTCGTTTCTATTTCATAATGATTAAAAAGGCAGGCCTATATTTTTGTTCATCTTATTTATTATTTTTAGAAGTTGATTATATTAAAAATTTGCTTTTCAAATAACACAGAAATATCTTGTTTTTTTTTTAGAAACATTGAACATCCTCATTTCTTCTTCGTTCGTGAAAAAGCCACCAATACAAAATTATTACTTCCATTCGGAACCTTAGAAGTCTTCCCTGTGCCATCAATTGAGAATCGGGTTACACTCTATGATGATTGCCTACATTCGTTAAATTATTTAAATCTTTTCCTGCCAATCTACAAAAATGAAATACTTCTCAACTCACTGCCAACCAAATATATGGGTGATCACATAAAAAATGGTCCAATTGCCCGTTGCACCTACAGAAACTGTTTTAACCCACTATATACATCGTATTATTTTATGCCTGTTAAAAGGTTATTATTTAGGAATTCAAAATATAAGTGACATTTATTAATTTTTTTTTTTTACAGGCGAAACAGTACGTCAAAGATTTTATTTACGTGCAACTTTTGCAGTATGTATTGTGCCAATTTGTGGTCCAAGGAAACTAGTAAGAAGTACTATAGCATTGAATGGGAATATTGTGATGCTGATGATTAAGTTTGTGCGTACATATACATATGTACATATTTATAAAATGTTCTTAACTTAAAATTGTTAAATTTGTGATTTCTGCATAGAAAAACGTTTTATCTGAAACTAGTTATAATTTGATACGAAAGAATTGATAACTAATTTTTAAAGTTTCAAAACCATTCACAATGTCTTTAATGAATAATAAATGATATACGTACATAACATTACATACATAAAAACAATTTTAATAATGAAATTGGGCTTTTACTTTATAGTTAATGTATATATCCTATCTGCCTGTGTCAGTAGCTTCGTACTTCGTAGCCTTACATTTTACCTTCACCTTCACCTTGAAGGTGCGACCAATAGAACTGATAGGCTTCCAACTGTAACACCCAACCCCCAATAACCATAAGTTTTCGATGAGTTTGCAATCTTTACTACCTTCTTCCTAAATTTTCTTTTTTAAATAATTTATTTTTTCGATCCGATATTGATATAATTGCAATACGAACGTCCGAATCAATCCAATTGCTAACAATTTAAACTTAACATAAATTGCTATCTTGAACTTCGGCGCCCAAAGTGTCAGGGGATCAGCCGGACGTGGGAAAACATCTCAAACTCGACTTTAAAAGCCTGGCAAAAGATATTTGTTCTTCTTTATTTTTTCATTTCTTTTTTATTAAACAGAAGTATATTTAGAATTTGTTCTTAATTTTATGTTTCATTATATAATATACATTGATATTTTCTGAAGAAACCGATTTCGGATTTTGCTGAAATAACAAGGATGCTCATGCTTCTAGGCTAGAATCAAGACGCTAGAATATAGCCGCTTAATCTGTACACTAGAATCTAGTAACTTGAACCTTATGAATGAAAGTTTGGGGTTTTATGATTGTCTATATGTATATATATATATATATATTCATTGCATTGCGACCTTAAGATCTATTGTGCCCCCGTTTAGAGCTAGATGAGGTGTCTCATTTATAACTCTTCCTCTATATTTGTTCCTTTGAGAAACTTCAGTATCTGTGGCATTTTTAGGGAGGCTAATTTGCTCCCCCTTTTCTGGTGCCATCCAGGATATCTGTGTCGTTTATACACAAGTGCTTCGCAACTACCTAAAATGTGGTCCGGTGTCTCCTCATGAGCGTCGCAGAATCTACATGTGGCGCTGCTCACCAATCCAAGGATGCTGAGATGTCTTCTGAGCTTGCAGTGACCAGTGAGGATTCCCGTTATTATTCTTAGATTATTTCTTGATAATAATTTCGAAATAATAGTTTGGCCTGTCTTAGCTTAGGGAGTTCATTCCAGTTTTTTCGTTTTTTGGCCTCCTCTTCTATTTTTATTTTGTGTTTGATCACGTTCTCCTATTCCGCAATAGGGCTCTGGACCCGTTAAGGGTGTTGTTGCTCCTATTTTCGCTAGGGAGTCTGCCTCTTCATTGCCTTGGACACCAACGTGATCTGGTACCCAATAAAGTGTTACCTTGTTGTATTTGCCCAGCTCATTCAACCAACTCCCGCACCCATAAACCAACTGATGGTGTAAGAGTTTAGTGCTTTGAGTGCGGCTTGGCTGTCTGACATGATGGCAATGTTTGTGTTACGGTTATTTCTTTCGAGATTTCTTTCTGAACATTGTGCTATGGCGTTTACTTCCGCTTGAAAAATGCTGCCAGACTGTTCCATCGTAAGGAAAATTTTGGTTCTAGGCCCAAAAATACCTGCCCCAGTCCCCTTATTTGTTCTCGACCCATCAGTGTACCACTTGATGGTATTTGCTTTAAGAGTGCTGTTGCGAATAAAATAGCAAACTTTTAATATTCAAATTAAATTTTTATTTCTTGGCAAGTTAGTCGAGATCAAAAAAGGTAAGTGTTGTGATGACTTTCTGAACACTTTGTCCTTGTGCTTCTGCCGTTCTCCTGCCTAGCATTTCACTTATCCATATGATAACAGTGATGGGTACGCACTTCCTTACTAGTTGTGATGACTTTCTGGACACTTTGTCCTTGTGCTTCTGCCGTTCTCGTGCCTAGCATTTCACTTATCCATATGATAACAGTGATAGGTACGCACTTCCTTACTAGTGCTTTTTTTTACAGCCTCATTGGAGGTGTTGTCAAAGGCCCCCTCAATATCTGGGAAAGCAGATAAAGCAGTTTCTTTGGAACTAAAAGCTATTTGTAAGGTATTGGTGAGTTCAAACAGGGCGGTTTCTGTTGATCTTCCCGCTTTGTAAGCATGTTGACGGTGGTTAAGAGGCATAATTATTTATACTTCTTATCTAATAAAGTAATCAATTACCTTTTCCAAAGT
This sequence comes from Epistrophe grossulariae, assembly GCA_929447395.1. Lineage (NCBI taxonomy): Eukaryota > Metazoa > Arthropoda > Insecta > Diptera > Syrphidae > Epistrophe > Epistrophe grossulariae. The sequence continues at coordinate 107,884,053 of OV839566.1, forward strand.
CTTCAGTAAAAAAGGCGTTTTACTTATTGGCCTGAAAGATTTTGTTTGTGTTGTACCTATCTTTTTTCCCAATTTTGGGAATAAAAATAACCTTAGCTCTTCTCTATAGACATAGTATGTGTTTCAAAGTTGGACAGTTGTCCAAAGTTAGACAACTATTATAAATAAGACCAATAAAGTTTATATTATTTATCATTTTTATGCATGCTCTGGGAGAGTTTTGCCTCGTATCCCATATTAAATTTGAGACCCTACTTGTTAGGTCTCTTACTTAACCACCGTAAATCCAGGGTTCTTGGATCAGCACTAGTCCTAGGTTATCTGCAATAAACTTTTGCGTAATTATGGCTGATGCCGCTTTTGCATGATACCTGGTGCTGGTCCCGCATCCAGTCATTTTGTTTTTAAAATGGGGGCAAAATCCCCCTCATCTGCCGACAGATGGTCTTCCTCCTCCGCAGTTTGAAGAGTTTCTACTGGGTAATCACGACTTGGAGAGAGGTCCATGCCCTTCTATGTCTCCATCCGATTGGCCCAAGTTCTCCACGGAGTTTATTAGGGGGAAGAGACGGGAGGTAGATGGGAAAAGTTGAATTTATGGAATTATTGGAACAGGTGGTGAAGGATTTGGAGGATTTGTGGAATCGTAGCTATTTCTTCTTTGGATGCATGCTCCATCTTTCTTGGGCTCATAGAACGACCCTGGCATTGTATGCTTTCTTAGACCCGTTACCTGGATTTTCCTGAATTTGTAGTGAAGTTCGTGGTCTGCCTTCACAATAGCTTCTGCTGACCGGGCATAAATGTTGACCACTAACAACTATCCCTTGCCAAAGGCCTTGCTACTCAGTATTTTCCAGTCTTTGGTGTTAAGCCCTTCATTCTGGGCCTGAATCAGTGACAGGGATTTCTTGTCTTCCTGACCAGTACTCCTTGGAAGGAACATTGTGATGGTGTGCATTTTGGGAATGTCATCTCCCAAGCATGCAACCAGTGCAATCCCCTTCCAAGTGCTTAGCTTTGGTGCCACTCCCTTCAGCCAGTTGGCTGTCTGTGAACTAGCACACAATGAGAATTAATAACTATCAATTGAAAAACGAAAGACGAAAAATCGAGAACGAACATATTTTGACGTTTCGTAGTGTCGTTAAGTTTATTTTGGGAAGCGTTCCGCAAATGAGAACGTTCGATAAATTTAAAGAGTGTGTTTTAAATAAGCGGTCGCGTTCGCGAAAATAATATCTTGATTGGCGATATGATGCGATATGATGCGATCAACTTTTTGATGCGATTAAATTTGATTTGATTTCGAAAATCATTAATTGAATTATCTATGATATTAAATACGATTTATTTATTTATGGTTGATAATAAATGATAAATAAATAATGATGAATGATAATGAATGAATATCCACTACATCACCCTCCTTCAATCCTGAGATAGATCTTTTATATACACATTATGTTTACTATGGTTCATTCAATGAAACATTAAATGCAGTGCGCTGGTTTGAGTCGGTCGATGGAAATCGATACACTTTTGCCTTTTATTTGAACTATGAAGTGTTTTCTTAGGCGTCGAACAACATTATATGGTCCTTCGTATGAAGGCATAAGACCTGTTTTGACTTTGTCGATTCTAACAAAAACTTGTTTACACTCGTTTAAGTGTTTTAGTATACAAATTTCTTGCTTTGCTTGTCTAGTTTCTGTTGGTATGAGGTTTCTCATTGTGCTACCAAGTTTTTCTATTAAGGCGTCTTGAGAGCTTTCCTGATTTTTTGTGCCAATGAAAATTTCTCCAAGTAATCTCAGATTTTGCCCATATACCATTTCGGCTGCAGAAGAATTTAAGTCTTCTTTTACTGCACAGCGAATTCCTAAGAGGATAATTGGGAGTTCGGAGCTCCAATTGACGGTATTACATCTAGCTTTTAATGAACATTTGAGCTGTCTGTGAAAACGCTCAACCATATCGTTGGCTTGTGGGTGATACGGCGTAGTGTGAATTTTGTGAATGCCTAATAGTCTTGAAAGTTCGCTAAAAAGTTTGGATTCGAATTGACTTCCTTGGTCCGTGGTGATTTTTAAAGGAGTACCAAAACGTGAAATGAAGTTTTCGATAAAGGCTTTTGCGATAGAGATAGCTGATATGTCAACTAGAGGATATGCTTCTGGCCAACGTGTGAACCTATCAACGGCAGTGAGGATGTACAAAAAGCCATTAGATGAAGGAAGAGGTCCTACCAAGTCGATGTGTATGTGGTCGAATCGACCTGTTGGTATTTCGAAATTACCTTGTTCTGACTTGGTATGCCTTTGTACTTTAGACTTTTGACATCCTATGCACGATCTGGTCCAACTATTTATGTTTTTGTTTATGTTTGGCCAGAAGTATCGCTCTGAGATGAGTTTGCGAGTCGCGCGTATGCTAGGATGGGAAATCCCATGAAGGATGTTAAAAACCTTAAAGCGTAAAGCAGAAGGAATGAAAGGACGATTCTTTTTGGTTAAGGTTTCACAGTAGATGTTAACATTAGGAAATTTGAATTCGTTTAATAAGAAATTCGAAGTTTTCTTAGAGTTTTCATTTTGAAGGAGTTCCTGTAACTCTTTATCATTGGATTGAAGCTTGGCGATTTTTTTTAAGTCGAGTTCATGACTTTTGTTAGCGGCAATTTCATCGATGCGAGAAAGGGCGTCGGCGACAATATTGTCTTTGCCTTTCACGTGCTGGATATCAGAAGTGAATTGAGAAATGAAGTCTAAATGACGTGTTAAGGCGAAGGAAAGCGGTTTGTGGTCTGTAAAGACTGTAAATTCTCGCCCTTCAACGAAGAATCTGAAATGCTTGATAGCTAAATATATAGCTAATAACTCGCGGTCGAAAGCTGAGTATTTTACTTCTGAATCCTTAAGTTTTTTAGAGAAGAACGCTAAAGGCTGCCAAGATTGTGAAATTTTTTTGTTGTAGGACTGCACCAACGGCGATGTCCGATGCATCAGTGGCGATGCTGAAAGTGCCGTTGTGTGTGGGGTGAGCTAGGAGAGTTACTTTCGAAAGAGCTTCTTTTGCGTTAGCGAAGACGAAGTTCAGATTGTCAGGCCATGAAAAATTCTTTTGGGATTTCTTTTGTTTTGTTAGCAAGGCTAAGTGCGCGTGAAGTGGAGCGATGATTTGAGCTAGTTTAGGAATAAAGCGATGATAATAGTTTATCATTCCTACGAAACGTTAAATTTGCTAGACTGAGGTGGGTGTTGGAATTTTTAGGATTGCTTCAACGCGATCTTTTGAAGGCGAAATACCTTCAGCGTTGATCGTGTGACTTAAAAATTCCAAAGTGGAAACACCGAAAACGCATTTCGAGAGATGTTTACACCATATTCCTCTAGTCTTTTAAACAAAAGCTCAAGGTGTTCTTTGTGTTGCTCTTCACTTTGACTTGCGACGAGAAGATCGTCAATGTATGTGAAAACGAAATCAAGTCCAAAACAAACTTCATTTATGAAACGTTGAAACGTTTGGGCAGCGTTTCGAGGTCCGAATTGCATTCGGAGCCATTCGAAAAGACCGAAAGGTGTTGTTATCGCGGTTTTATGAACATCTTCAGGTGCAACTGGGATTAGGTGGTATGCTCTCACAATGTCGAGCTTTGAAAAAATGAATGTTCATGGAGAAATCTTGGATGTGGTGGATCGGATGGCAATCCGGTACCGTAGTGGCGTTTAATCTGCGGTAATCACCACATGGTCTCCAATCTTGGTTGTTTTTCTTTTTTACCATGTGAAGTGGTGAGCATGTGCTCGAAGACGAGGGCTGACAAATTCCCAGTTGCATCATGTGTTCGAATTCAGTTTTTACTGCTTTGTGCCTAGAAGCGTAAAGCCGTCTAGGCCTTGAAACTGGAAGTTGGCCTTTTGTAACAATGTGATGAACTATTGTATGTTTAATTGGTGCAAAATAATCGGGTTCTGCTGTTAATGGAGGAAACTTTTTTAAAACTTCGTTGTAATCGCTGGTGATTTGAATGTTTAGGGGTCGGATCGTCAGTTCGTATAGTTGTTGCGTTAGTGTGGAACTTAGTGAGAGGGTCTATCAATCTTTTGTTTTTAGTATCTACCAGTAGATTGAACTTTGCTAAAAAATCTGCTCCTAATATTGGTCTATTCACTGAGGCAATTATAAATGAGTGAACAAAGTTTCGCCTTAGACCAATATCAAGATTCAATAATCTTGAACCGAAGGTTGGAATCGAAGTTCCATTAGCAGCTGATAGTAAAAACAAAGGATTTTGAGATTTTGAATTTTTGTTGCTATATGGAAGAACTGACAGATCCGCCCCTGTATCAACAAGAAACGTTAAATTTGAATTTTTATCTTTAATGAATAAGCGGCGACTTAAAAGACACTGCATGTTTGCCGCTGCAACAGCAGGTTTATCTAGTTTGGGTTATTCGAATGATTTTGAGATTTTTTATTATTAAAATTGCAAGGCTTGTCGCATTTCTTTGCATTCTTTTTATAACGCCTGTGATACGAACAGATATCTGTGCCTGAATTCGAATTTGCACGACTGTGTGAACGACTACTTCTGTTTTTGAAATTTTGAAACGATCTATTTTTGCTCCGAGAACACGAATTATTATTAACTTTTCGATGCCTCATAAATTCTATCTGCGAGAGTAGCTAACTCTTCGAGAGGTTTTTGACCGACTGATAATAACGCGATGTTAATCGGTTGTGGTAATCAACGCATCCACAAATTTTTAATGATGTCATCATTAAAAGCAGTACCCGCTAGCAACTTCATTGACCGCAAGACTTCTGATGGTTTCCGATCAGCAATGTCTGCTTTGTCAATGAGGGTTTCCAAGCGTTTGATTTCCGAAACGGAATGGCGTTCAATTAGCGCTGCTTTAAGTGTGATATACTTGTCGGTTGCTGGCGGATTTGACAGAATGTCGATTACCGAATCGCAAGTGTCGGGTTGGAGAGAACCAACTGTGAGACAGTACTTTGTTTCAGAACTCGTTATTCTATGCACTGAAAATTGTGCCTCCGCTTGAATGAACCATGTAACCGGATTGGCATTCCAAAATGTTGGAAGGCGCACTCTTATATATTCTAAATTCCCTTGAGGGAGACTCGACTGTAGGTGTGCAGTCTGATCTGCATTCAAAGCATATGGTCCATTTTGACCAACACTCGTTTGATTCTGAGTAGTTTCATCAGTCATTTTAGCTTTAGTCATTCGGTGAATGAAAACTTAAAATGAGCGTGAAATTCAAAATGAATTTCGAAACCAAATCACTAAAACATTGCAGAAAATTATTGCAAAAAGAGAAAAACCGATAAGAATGGTTTTGACGAACCTTACCGCGTTCACTTTTTTAAATAGTAAAAATTGTGCCGTAAAAAATTTTGTAAAAAAAAATCTCAGTCAAAAATACTGTGTTCCGATAAAGAATGAAGCGAGTATATACATATATATAGATTCACGAATGGATATAAATTTTATTTTTTTTTTAAAGTGTGCTGATGTAACAAATAACTCTCACCTGTACAATTTCTTTTAAAAAAAATTTGAATTCAGGAACCAGGATACCAGGAACTAGGCTACCGGCTTCAGTTGAAAATTTTGAGCAGGTTTTTAAGATGTTGCTGCTTAAGTAGGAACTGGTCTTCATGTTGGGCGCTGATGAATTTCAGGTTTTTGCGCTGATGGCGTTGATGCAGCTTGTAGTTGTTGTTTGATGAAAATCGAGCACTTCTTTCGTTATGGTGTAATGAAAAGTCTTTGTTGACTACTATTTGTTGGATGAGCCACCTTTTGTTGCGGTCGTTGAAGTGATCACCGACTGTAAGTACCAACTGAGCACAAGAGCATAATTTTGGTTTGGTGGGATAAATAATCCCCAGCGAGTGAATCGTATAGCGAACCTTTTTTGTGTTGGCGAGATGTTAAAATGGACGCTGCCGTTATGACTCTGGCGTGTTTAATCCTTTGTAGCGAAAATATGTTTTTTAAACTGCACTTTGTTTGTGCCGTTATGCAGCCAAGAAAAACTAACGGCACGTCGTAGGTACAGCAATTGGTGGCGTCTTGGTGGATGAAAAAAAAAAAAAATTACTTCGGGGTCACCAATATAGTCCTTGGCGGCTATGTTGTTTCTCATCCAGATTGAAAAAGACTTTATTTTTAATTTCATTTTCTTGAAATATAATTTATTTAATCTTTTAATTTACAATTTAATTTTAACTTTAGGTTGGGAGCTATCTTGCACCAGCACACAATGAGAATTATCAATTGAAAAACGAAAGACGAAAAATCGAGAAGGAAAATTTTTTGACGTTTCGTAGTGTCGTTAAGTTTATTTTGGGAAGCGTTCCGCAAATGAGAACGTTCGATAAATTTAAAGGGTGTGTTTTAAATAAGCGGTCGCGTTCGCGAAAACAATATCTTGATTGGCGATATGATGCGATCAACTTTTTGATGCGATTTAATTTGATTTGATTTCGAAAATCATTAATTGAATTATCTATGATATTAAATACGATTTATTTATTTATGGTTGATAATAAATGATAAATAAATAATGATGAATGATAATGAATGAATATCCACAACAGGTTCATCCCCTTATCAAGGAACCAGAAGAACCACTTTGTACCCGCCCCACTGAGACCTTTCCTACATGGGTCGTCTAGCGCATCAGGCTCACCCAGTTTTGGAAGTGGACGACTTCTTCTGTTACGGCTGGTAGGTGGTCTGTGAGATGGTTTTGAGGTACTGCTTGGTGGTGGTACCTTCTCATCCAAGACGCCATGTTTGGCTTTCGGTACACTCTCCGTTTGCTCGGGTGGTATTCTCCCCTAACTAACGGATGATGTGCTGTGAGAGGCATCTTTCCCTTGGCCGGGAGGTATTCTCCCCTGACCAGTGAACGATGGTACTACTTTGTCTGTCCGGTACGGTGAGTTTCTTTCTCCAAACGATCCGCATACTCACTCGCGGTGACATCCCGCGGAGTGTTAAATTTGTTTGTGGTTTTTGTTGTTTTTTTGTTTTATCTTTTTTGGCATTTGGTTCGTACGAGTAGCTAGTGAAATAATGGGGTCCGCCATATCAGAGCTCCGCGTAATATGGTAAGGTCTAGGTTACTCTTCCATTCGTCCTGCTTTCAAAGAGGTACCGTTAGAATACAGCCGGTATACTCCCTGGCTGTAAACCATCCAATAGCACGGTCCACGTAATACCCTGGATTAGGGGTGAAGCAGTTCTTAGTTCATAACTCCTCAAAATCGCTACCGAATCAGGTAACGTCAGGTCAGTTGAATCTTAAGCCTCCACACCGCGACGAGGTGACTGCCACGCGAAGGGTATTCATTCAACTTGAACCTAGCAGCCAAAATCTAGCCCCTTTAACATCTAGCTGCCCCAACCCAAACTCTAAAATCTAGTTGCTAGAATGATGCCTAGTTGCTAGATGATGATCTACGGAAGCTTGAAAGTAAACGCTATATGTATATACCTAGCCTCTAAAACCTAGTCTAAAGAATCTAGCTTAAAGAATCTAGCTGCGTTAGAATCCAGATGGTAGAATCAAGAAGCTAGAATATTGCCGCCTGAATATACATAGATGATAAAATCTATTGTTACTAAAATCTAGACGCTAGAATCTTTCCGCTGAAATCCATCCACTATAGTCTACACTCTAGAATCTAGCCGCTAGAATCTTGCATCTGTATTATTAGATGTAGATTCTATTGGCTAGAAACTATATGCTTTAATATAGCCACAAGAATCTAAACGCTAGAATCAAAGCCTTATAGTATCTAGATCCTAGAATCTAAACGCTAGAATCTAGTCACTTGAATCAAACCATTTTAATCTAGACGACAGATTCTAGACATTATAAAATAGACACAAGAAACTAACCCATAGGATCTATGTAAGTGCTAAAATCTGCATGCTATAATTTAGACATTAGAATTGAAAAACTATGATTAAGCCGTCAGAATTAAATACGAAATTCGTAAATTTATCTCATTGAATGAAAACCTTTCATGCAAAATGGATGTATGCAGAAAATAATGAAGAGCGGAAAATTTTACGGGACAAATCTAATATTTTGGACATGTGTGATAAAAGTTAAAATTCAATGGAAGGCGAAGATTTATTTTATTGTTTAACAATTGTTTATTTTAGTTTTGTCAGAATTTTCGCCAGTGGAAAACTGCTTTTCTGGATGTTTGAAATTCTATACAAGATGAAGTTGCATCTATCGTAAAACTAGCTGTTACTCTAAAATTTTTAGGACAATGAGGCTATCAGCACCAAATAGGATATGACTATAGCTATACCCTCACGTTTTTCGCCTTGACGGTGGCGAGGGGGCTTACGAGGGATCCTCCAGCAACCCAGCTGCAGGGTCTCACCACTAAGCAAAACCAACAAAAACAGAGATGTACATCGATGACAAATATGGACAATATACAAACGAACGAACAAATCAGAGTGGGGATATACACTCAAGTGTCGACAGAGGTCACGGCTGTCGGCGAGGGCTTGGACTCGCGAGAGGCTAAGTCGCCAGTGACAAACATCAACGCAAACGACGAACAAAAACTGACAAACACTAACGCAAACGAACAAAAACGACATAACTTAACAAGACAAACAAAAGCGCTAGACCTCACAGCTGCTCTTCTCCCTGCTCTAGATAGCATGGCTATCGACGGTATGGAGACCTCGGACGGACCTCCCTCTATAGGAAGTCAAACCGAGGACGAGCTGCTAGAAGACTCGAATCCCGAAGAGACTACGCTGAAGCCTACTGCACCCCTCAAAGATCTCAAAGCTTCGAGGAAACGCAGTAACTACAGATCCTCTAAAAGATTCGTGAGTGTTATGAACGGAAAAGACCCGACCACCCTCAGTTCAAGAGACAAGGCTCTCTTGAAAAAACATAAGAAGTTGGTGAGGAACTTTGAGCGTCAGTCGGCAGCAGCTGCCCCTGAACCCATTGTCTCTTCACAACAATCGATCCCCAAAAAGCTGGACAGCGACAGAGCAAATGCATCCACATCTGGTTCTATCCCTAAAAAGATAAACCAAGAACAGGCTGCAATCAACTCTGCTGCTCGTCCCGGCTCGAAACCGACACAGGCGACGCCTAATAAGAGGCAGCAGACAAAAACTAAATCGAACCCGAAAGGGAACGAGGCAGTGCAAGTCGGCAACTCTTATGGGGCGAAGCCAAGAGCTAGATCGGAGGAGGCAGCCAAGACTGAAGGTGCTAAAAAACGCAAGACCAACAGTTTTGACACCACCCCGATTGATATGCAGATAGCAATCATTAGTCGAGACAACCCGGATGGGAAAATCACGGCAAATAACTGGCTACTTGTTGAGAACGAAATCCTCAAAGCCATGATGGCTACATCTGAAAACGATAGTTTTGATGACTATACTTTCGATGGAGCTGGATGGTGAAAAGGTGTGAAAGTGGTTTGCTGTGGGGACCAGAAATCTCTGGAGTTCCTCACTCACATCATCACCAATATTGGTGAACTGTGGGAGGGCGCTTCTCTAGAGATTCTTCCCGTCACGGAACTACCCCTTCGCCAGCAAATTAATATATGGATTCCTCCTCCTGCTACGTATGAGGACACATCTATAATTAAACTGCTGGCAAACCAGAACAAAGAGCTCTCCGTGCTAGACTGGAAGCTCCAGTCTTCTAGGAAGAGTCCTAGTGGGGAAGGAAAGGACCTCTTGTTCATTATTGACAAGAAATCTGACCTTCTTCTAAAAAGCAAAAAAGACGTGTTGAGGTACGGTCTTGGAACCGTAAGGGTTAGGAGGCATGGAGGCAAAGGGGAGTCAAAAGCTGCTGGTGGTGCAAATTAATTTGCATCACGCCAAAGCAGCAACGCACGACCTAATGCTCTACATGTCTCAAGAAAACGTGGATGTGGCCTTAGTCCAAGAACCATGGCTCCGAAAGAGTCAGGTCCGGGGATTGAGGTCAAAGAACTACAACCTTTTCTGCTCCACGTCAGATGGTAATATAAGAAGTTGTATTCTAGTGAAAAAGTCAATTAATGCTTTCTTTTTATCTAGGTACAGCAACGAGGATAATGTGGCAATCAGCGTTGAATCCAAGGAAGGAAACTTCGTCTTGGCATCAACGTACATGCCGTACGATGAAGAAAACCCTCCAGCAAAGATAGTGCGCGACCTTGTGGATTACACCACGACACGACGGACACCTTTTGTGATGGGATGTGACGCCAGCGCCCATCACACTCAATGGGGGAGTAAGGAAATCAATGAAAGGGGTGAGTTACTTTTTGAATACATTCTCTGTTCTAACCTTATTTTATGTAATGAGGGCGATCATCCAACATTTCGTAATAAGAATAGGGAAGAAATTCTAGATCTCACTCTTACGAGTAATACTGATAAAATCTCTGTAGGAAATTGGAGAGTCTCACCTCAGGAATCCTTTTCGGATCACTTTAGACAGAAACACAAATGATGAGAAAATTTTTAGAAACCCAACTAGAACAAAGTGGACAGAATATACAAAATGGTTGAACAAACGTATCGATCCACCAAAGGAGGACTCGATCTCGACAACTTCAACCATTGACACAGCTGTCCACATCCTTACTAGTAAAATGAAAACGGCCTTTGAAAAACACTGCCCTATATCTCGTAACATTAAACCCACTAACCCACCATGGTGGAGCAGTGAGCTTAAGAAACGAAGAACAGGGGTCAGAAAACTCTTCAATAAAGCCAGACTGAGCAAATTAGAAATAGACTGGAATCTATATAGAGCCGAACTCAATTCATATACCAAAGAATTAAGAAAGGCCAAGAAAGATTCATGGGCTAGGCACTGTGAATCCATTGAGAACACAAGTGAAGCGGCTAGACTTCGAAAGATCCTCGCATCTAACCCCACGACTCCGGGATACATTAAACATCCCGATGGATCGTGGTCGAACTCGAGCCAAGAAACACTTGAACTCTTCATGGAAACACATTTCCCTGGATGTATGAGCCCTAATGACTCAGGGCATACACAACCAGACTCTCTATACGCTGATCAACCAGTACCAGACTTGGAACAGGTTATCACAGATCAGAAGATTATGTGGGCAATAAACTCGTTCAAACCCTTTAAATCAGCTGGACCAGACGAGATTATTCCGGCATTTCTTCAACATGCTCTACAGATAATCACCCCATGGCTTAGGGTTATCTTCAAAAGTTGTATTAAACTAAGATACGTCCCTATCAGCTGGAGAAAAGTCAGAGTAGTCTTTATTCCGAAAGCCGGCAAACCGACACACTCGACTGCAAAAGACTACAGACCGATCAGTCTCTCTTCGTTCCTCCTCAAGACACTGGAGAGGATCATTGATCTGCATGTAAGGGACCTCCTCAATCCAAACAACTTGTGCAACTCCCAACACGCTTACCTTAAAGGTAAATCAGTGGAGACCGCGTTGCACGAGGTCGTTTCACAAATTGAGAAAAGTCTCGAGCACAAAGAATACACCCTGGCAGCATTTTTGGACATCGAAGGGGCGTTTAATAACGTTAAAACGGAGTCCATTAAATCTGCTCTGGAAGAGGTTGGAGTTGAATCTGCCATCGTGGACTGGATTTATTCCATGCTCAATGGTAGAATCTTAAACTCGCAACTTGGGAACACTATTGTCGAGAAAACAGTTGCAAGAGGCACACCACAGGGAGGAGTAATCTCACCTTTGCTCTGGGTCCTCGTTGTTAACAAAATTCTTACAAAATTTAGGAATAAGGGCATTAAAACTGTGGCATATGCAGACGACATAGTAATCTTGATATCAGGTAAATATCTTACCACCATCAAAGATATTATGGAATCTGCGCTTAAGGAACTATCCTTTTGGGCAGCACAACACGGTCTCGGGGTTAACCCTGCAAAGACCGAGCTAGTTCTGTTCACGAAGAAAAGGAAATTAGAGGACTTCACTCCTCCCAAGCTAAACGGAATTCCTCTGAAACTTTCCAAAGAAGCTAAATATCTTGGCGTAATCCTTGATTCGAAGCTAACCTGGAAACGGAATACAGAGGAAAGAATGAAGAAGGCAATGTGTGCTTTCTATACATGCAAAAAAACATTCGGTACACGGTGGGGAATGCGACCGCAAGTCATCCATTGGATGTACACGGCGATCGTTCGACCCATCCTCACCTATGGTTCGATTGTATGGTGGAAGGCCGTAGAAAAGATTAGCTATCTCAAAAACCTAAAAAAGGTACAGAGATTAGCCTGTATAGGAATAACAGGGGCACGGAAGTCTACACCACAAGCAGGACTGGAGATCATTCTCAATCTTCCAGTCCTGGATGAATACATTAAAGGGACAGCAGCCAAAAGTGCATTTCGACTTAAAGAAATGGACTCTTGGAAGCACAGCACTTATGGTCATGGGTCTATCTTGAAAAGATATGACGATCTTGATGTGACTACTGACTACGTACCACCCGTTATAGATTTTAGGAAAAGCTTCTCTACTTTAATACCCGAAAGGCATGGTTGGGAACCCAACTCACTACTCGGTGAACAGGGTATACCTCTCTACACTGATGGGTCAAAAATGGAAGAAGGAACAGGAGCTGGAGTGTTTAGTGAAGCTCTTAATATTAGAGAATCATATAAACTACCAGATGAATGTAGTGTCTTTCAGGCTGAGATTTATGCTATTGAAAAGGCAGCCGAAATAGTTCACAGGAAGAAACTGAGCTCTTCAGAGATCACATTCTTCGTGGACAGCCAAGCTGCTATCAAAGCGATAGCCAGTGAGACTATAAGATCCAAGGCAGTTGCAAAATGTCGAAATACACTGAACAATATTTGTTACTCCAACCAAGTCAAACTCTGCTGGGTCCCTGGACATAGCAATATAGAAGGGAACGACAAAGCAGATGCACTGGCAAGGGAAGGGTCAATGTCAAATAGAGACAGTCGTAGCCAATCAGACACGAGACCGGACGTTCCGATTGGCGTGATCAAAAGGAAGATAGACCTAATAACGAAAGAGAAAATCAACAACTCCTGGATATCCAGGAACGATTGTGACATCTCTAGAAGTTTATGGCCTCTAATCAACGAAAAAGAAACTCAGTATATTCTATCGCTGAGTAAAAAGAATATTAGAACCCTGATAGGTGTACTAACGGGACACTGTGCCATTGGCACAATGGCCACTAGATTTGGTGTATACGCACCCGATTTCTGTAGGAGCTGTCAGGATGTTGAGGAAATAGAAACCATTAAGCACCTGCTCTGCGACTGCCCCAACCTCCAAACAAATCGCCTCCGTTACCTTGGGAGCAGATTTGTTGGAGAACTGGACGATCTAGCGCAGGTCTCAATGGCAAACATGAGGAAATATATTGATAGTACGGGCTGGTTCGTAAATGACCCAGTCTATGTGAACCATTAGTTTAGTTGTTATCTCTGTTATAGGGGATCACAATGGACCAACAGGCCCCCGTGTACGCACAGCCTCAGGGCTGGGCACGCTCCTCCTAACCTAACCTAACCTAACCTAGCATTGGCATGGTCAATCAAACAACATCAAGTTATATTGGAGAAGTCTGCAGTGCTATAGAAAAAAATATTGTGACCAAAAAATGAATGAAACAAAACGGCGAGAAGCGTGTAAATTTTTTCTTGAAGATTCCCTGTAAATGAATTTTATTTACTTAAATTATTACTATTTTCTTAAAAAAACTTTCATTTAAAGCCTTTCCTTGTTCGTTTCGTTATCACATTTGTTTTAGAATGAAATTCCGCATTTCAATGCTTTTGACATTCGGAAACGAGTTGCCAGGTACGAAAATTTCACTTTCGGAATTGTGAATCCGTAAGTAGTAGATTTCATTCCGCTTTAGAGATAGAGAATACAAAATATTCATTTTCGGAAAAATTTATTTTCGGAACGAAATACAGAGTAGGGCACTTAGCTGGTCTGGTGCCTTGTATATTGCCATTGCAGATGCTTGGTAATGGTAATATGACAATGGGAATATTTCTCGGCAGATGAAAAACAAATATTTATTTCCATCGCTCAGGCAATAAACTTCGACGTCGACGACAAGATGTTCTCCGCGATTTTGAATGACTTGTTTTGAAATAAAAGTTGAAAAAATGAAAAACTAATTGTGAATTAAAGTTTTTTATTATCTCTAATAGTGATTAAAGAGCAAACAAACATTTGACAGCGGTCGTAATTTCTATACATTTGACAACTGAAATTACCTGGCAATAGAAGGTCCACCAGGCAATAAATTGTCATTTCCATTGACAATGCGTCAAATATTGCCAATGGAGCCCAGTGCAGGGCCGTAGGTAGGGGGGGGGGGCATGAGGGGGCAAGATTAATATTCAATTGAAAATTTAAAAAAAAAAAATAACTAAAATTTATGAAAAAGAGGAAAAAAAAACAAATTTAAAAATGAAATAATTAAAAAATGAAAAAAGAGAATAGAAGTGCAGCAAACCCAATAGAAAACAAAAGCATAAAGAATAAAGAACATAAAATAACTTATGTCACCGTGAAGTGCTCGAAGACATCTTTCTTAAAACTTATTAAATTATCTGCGTTTCGTACATTGCGTGGGAAAGAATTCCATAACCGAGATGCGTTGACAAAGAACTGTCGCTCCGACGTAAGACACGAAAAACGAGGAATTATGATTTGGTTAGATCTTCTAGATAATGAGAACTGAAGTCTATTATAAATGTATGAAGGCTGTTGCGTTTGCATAATATTAAAAAGCATTATGAGAGTTCTAAACTTTAAGAGATTATCCAGTGAAATCCCGTAAATACTTTTGGAGAAAAAAGATATGGTCATAACGATTTAGACCATAAATATAACGAGATACACTGTTAAATGCTACGTTAAGCTTCCTCTGACTCACACTGTCGTGCTTGCTAAAAATTTCACAGCTATACGTCAAGATCGGCACTACAATAGTTTTCGCTAACATTTTCCTGGTATCTAGCGGCGTAAAATGTCTGGTTGGCCAGAGCAATCGGAGGGCCCCATATGCTTTGCCTATAGCCTGTATAACATGATTGTTCCAGTTTAACGTTCGATTAAAGCATATACTTAGGTTCTTTGCGGTATCAACGAATTCCACTTGAGTGTTACATAACATGATTGCTGGAAAACCAGAAACATCCAAACCTCTTTTCGATATAACAAGGCATTTTGTTTTTTGGGGGTTTAGTGTAAGGCCACATTTCGTAGACCACAGTTTGACTGAAGTAAGATCCTCGTTTATCTTTGTGACACAATCCTCTATCATACCAACTGGACAGCTTTTCATTAACTGAATTTAATTAACATTAAATGTTCATTACAGTGACGAATTAGATTTGGGACTTCATTAATATAGAGAGAGAAAATAGTAGGACCCAATATAGAACCTTGCGGGACTCCACAAGAAAGGGATAGAAAGTCAGAAATTTGATCCCCAACAACAACGGCTTGACGCCTTCCAGTTAGATAGGAAAAAATGAGTTTTACTGATTCTGGAGAGAAGTTATACATTCTCAAAAGCTTATTACACATAACGTTGTGATCAATAGTGTCAAACGCTTTCGAATAATCTTAGTAGAAGGTAACTTTGTTTTAATCTATCGCATTTCTTACCCGTTCAATAACATCGAGCAGCACTGTTGTACTGCTATGACCTGCCCGAAAGCCTGACTGTTTCAACGCTAAGAGATTATTGTGGGTAAGGAAGGCTGTTAGTTGTTTCAGCATTAATTTTTCGATAACTTTGGAAAGGAATAGAAGGATTGA
This sequence comes from Epistrophe grossulariae, assembly GCA_929447395.1. Taxonomy (NCBI): domain Eukaryota; kingdom Metazoa; phylum Arthropoda; class Insecta; order Diptera; family Syrphidae; genus Epistrophe; species Epistrophe grossulariae. The sequence continues at coordinate 107,899,938 of OV839566.1, forward strand.
AATGGGACGAAATTCTGTGTTCGCACTGTTTTTGGGAATCGGGATAATTTTGGAGAGCTTCCACTGTGAAGGGAAATGCTTTTAGTAAAAATAGTATTAAAGATGTGCGTGATGAATGGTAAGATGATTGACAATATTGCTTTAAGGAAAACTGGATGAATGTTGTCAAATCCAGTAGCGTTAGATTTTAGAGATATAAAACTTTGAACAGCATCATCAGGACTCACTCCAGAAAAATAAAAGGCAGATCTTGTGTGAACAGTCGTAAACTCTTCACCGGAAAGGTTTTGAGATAAATTCTGTGTTTGTGGAATCGATGAAATAAAGTTAGTATTGATGTCATTACAATTAACGTCCTTGCTGTCTAAGTTCACAGGTTTGTTCACAATTTCTTTAAGATTTTTCCACAATTTACGCCCGCCTAGAGCGAGGTTTAGCCGACGCTGGTACCAAGTTACTTTTCGCAGCACGTAAAAGCCGAACGGTAATGTTGCGTAACCGGCGGTACTCTTGGAGATCATCAGGAAATCTAAAACGCTTCCATTTTTTGAAAGACAAGTTCCTTTGGTATAACTTTTGTCTGATTTCACGATTGAACCACGGACATTCGCCGTATTTGACGGAAACAGTTTTCAAGGGAACATAAGCATCAAAAAAACTACATAAATTACTCTCTGAAGAAACTCAACTTGCTCGTCAGGCTGTTGCAACAAGCACAACCTTTCCCAATCGACTCTTCTCAAGTCAGACTCGAGTCTTTGGTTATCGATGTTCTTGAAATCCCTAAATTGAAAAGTTTTTATAGGCCTGTGAAGACAAAAATCAAAAGATAGGTGAATCAGGTCATGTTTCGAGAAACCGGGTGCTTGTAGTTGGTCAAAAAGGAAAACTTTGCACAAATCACTAACGAAAAAAATATCGAGAAGAGTACTGGAGTTTTGTGAGAAATGAGTGGGATAGTTCGTATTTACCGCCATCATATTAAACATATTCATGTTGTTTATTAGACTCCGATCTATCAAAATATCGCTGTTAAAATCTCCACAGAGTATAACACCAGTATAACAAAAAGAGTTTTCTTCAAGAAATGAGAGAAGTGGTGACCAATCGATATATCGGTTGGGCCTATAAACTACACCTAGTAGCAAATGTTCGTTGACATTGGTAAGTTCGACACAGAGATACTCTATGGAAGACCCAGGAGGAGACGTATGTTTAATCGTGTAGTTAATGGAATCTCTTAGATATATGGCAACTCCTCCCCCAATACGACCTAATCTATCATTTCTAATCAATTTAAACCCCTTTAGATTAACTACGCTATTAATGGTGTTGCTCTGAACCAAGTCTCACTAACACAAATCGCATCATACTTCGAACCTTCAAATAGATCTCTGAACTCGTCTATTTTTTTGCATAAACTTTGTCCATTCATATGACAGACTTGAAATCCTTCATTACGTGATGTAATTATATTAATCATGGCTCGAGTTATGTCAACGCTAGACGGATTTGAAATTAAATGGTTATGGCTAATCAACATTGAATGTGAAAACAGACTTTCTGCTTAAAAACACATGCATCATAATCCGAAAAACAAACAAAATACAGTTATATAGCGCGGATCTTTCGTTTAATATATGGGCTGCTACATTCCGTTGTAAAAGGGTACAAATAAGAAAAGGCATTATAGATAAATTATATAATGATAAATAGAAAGAAGGAAGCAAAAAATGTTTACATATATATAAAAGGTAATAAAATATATAATGTAATAAAATAATATTGTTTGATAGTTAAATAAGATTTAAGTTTATAAGATTTAGTGAATTCAATTAATAATAAATAATTTTTATTTGAGTTATAAAGACAGTTTATGTTTGACAGTTTTAAGCTAGAATTAAAAAAGTTTTTCATTTAGGACCGGCAATTTTTTAAACTCGTGCTATGGTAACCCTGATAGGTTATCGATGGTATCAACAGCAACGGCATTATCATTTTCTTCTCTTTTGATGTATACTCTCCCACGCATAGTAAACACTACTGCAATTTGTTTTTGTTTTTTCATATCGAGTGCAGCATACAAGATTTTCTGATTAGATTCGGTCAGACATTCACGAAGGTAAATGGGGACATCAGATTGAATGCGGAATTCGGAAATAGATTTTAATACGGAGTTTCTGTCGTGTGCAGAGTGGAATTTAATAATGATCGCAGAGGAGTTAGAATTATTGTTTTTAGTGCGGGTTCGGAATATATTCTTAAGAGTTGGAGGTTTGGTGCTCAAAGTAAGACACAAGTGATTAAAAATGTGAGAAAGATTTTCTTGATCTTGCCCTGGAATGTTGTAAAACACAGCATCGGTAGCTATGTTATTGTTTTCTTGGATTTGCAGTGCGGTTTTAATTTTAGCCATTTCCAAATAAAGGTCATCTGTGATGGACGATTGCGCGGGTGTTTGCGCTTTTAATAATAAAACATCTGTGGTAGTGCGGTCTTCGGATTTTTTAACGTCTTGTAGTTCAGTTTGTAGTATTTTGTTTTGATCGGTTAATTTGGTGTTGTTTTCCTCTACAGCAGAGATACGTGAGCTGATATTTTGAATTTCAGTTTTGATTTCCAACACTTGTTCATCGATTTTTTTTTGCAATTTTCATTTCAAAATCATCTAATTTTAGTGAAATATTCATAATTGACTCACTTTGTAGCTTTGTTTTTGCATTTCGGCTATGATGTTGCTGGTGGGGTCACGGGGACTTTGAGTTACTTTGTGTGGTGGAAGCTTCAGTGCTTTGGTGTTGGTGCTATCTAGGAGTGATCGGTGTGTGTTGGATCCTTTCGGTGTAGTTGTGGCAACTTGTTTTTGTTCGGTTTCACTGTCGTTTCGTTTATTCTCAGTAGAAGAAGAAGAAGATATTTCTTCTTTATATATATATATATATATATATTATATGTACGAGAAAAAGAAGGTAATTTAATGATGTTTTAAGTAATTAAAAATGGGTTGGCGCCAATTATTTTTATGTAATTCGGGCGATTAACACACAGAGTTTATTAATTCGTTAAATGAGCACAATTTTAGACTTTTGAATGGACAAACAAAACTTTTTTATATAGCGCTATGCTTAAACACGTCTTTTAGTATGGATGTTCCATTCTATTGAAACTTTGAAACTAAGTTTGCTACAATTTGTTTCATTAAATATATTTAACTACGTTTACTATATAAACTACGTAGCAAATGTGAAAAATATAGTGGCCATCCCTGGCTATGAACACTTCTCCTTTTTTTGGTGTCCATTTTATCTTCTTCTTCGTATTCTGTTTCCTTAGACCAGTATGAACATAGCATGAACGCAATAATTTTGTCTATTCGCCTGACGTTTCGCCCTCTTTCTCTACTCGGCGTTACACATTTTTTCACATTGTTAGTAGGTATGCCTCCGCTTAAACATTTCTGATGTTAAAAACAATACACATTTGTTTTTGCGCAAAAAATCATAATTATATACATATATTCACTCATTGAAAAATTGTCCCTGGAAATAACTCCCAAATGAACTAACTCCCAATGCACTAACTCCCACTAAAATTGGGACTTGTTTCATTATGAACTCATTCCCATTATTTTTGGGACTAACTAAGGGATGGCCACTACATTTTTCACATTTGCTTAGTTTCAAATATCAAATGATCTGTCAGTTGTAACTTTGAAGCTTGAATTTTTCAAATTTTTATTGAAATTTTATTATTTCTCTAAATTTACTTAGTATGTATATGAAAAAAAAACGTAATAATTTGTAGAAAATAAGAAGTGTAGTTTATAAAATTAACTACGCGTAGTTAATGATGAAGAAAATGAAGTGTAGTTAATTCGGCCAACCCTGTTCGTAGGCTTTCAAGATTTGCATGTGAAGAAGAGCAAATTTAAAAAAGAATTTATTCAAAGTTTTAAAATACATAAATGCTTTTTTCATTTCTAATGTACCTCAACTATGCTGAAATGGCAATCGGGTAAATTTTTTTCTTGCGTGTGTTTTCTTTCACCCTTTCAGTACCTAGTACCTAAACATTAATTTCGTTCCCAAATGCAAATATTAAAAGTTTGGATGAGTTGAGTATAATTGGTAGGAACTATAGGAAGTATACATAGCTGCGGGATACAGTTAGAATTTGTTGGTTTAAACATTTAAATTAGATGCACAAAAATTGTTGTAAAAGTAAGAGACTCAAAATAGAGTGAGTATCTATGAATACTTTGAGTGCGGTTAAATTGGTGGATAAATTATACTAATATGCATCTCTGAGAGTTGTGCCGTCTGTCCACGTATTGCAGTCTTTGATTAATTTTAGTGATGGACGATATATCAATAACTGTTACCAGCAACCGGTTATTCGTTGGGAACTGTTATAACCAGTTACTCGATATCAAAGTTACCAGTTATTACAGCAACTGGTAGCAAATAACTTATCTAAAGTTTACCCAATATCAAAGTTACTACTTATCAGTTCCCAGTTATTACAATAACCTTGTAAACAAAAAACCTCTTAAAGTTATTCGATAGTCGATATACATGTTTCGAGCTATTTAAAATTTTAATATTATTGAAACTAATTATTATTTTAAAAACATAAATATCTTTAGTAAAACAAAGTGCAAGCCGTTTGATTTAGTATTTTTGTTTTCATTTCTAATTGATGAAAAGCCTGGATATTTTGACGTAATTTACAGATCGAAAAAAAAAAGTTAAGTGCTCCCGTCATATTACATATTTTAAAATTAAATATTTATGTTAAGGTCAACACAAAGTTCAACGCCTATCAGAATCTGACCTGCCATTTTTTCAGATTTGAATTTCTGCTCCGGAATAATGCATTTAAGGATTTTTGGGTGGCACTTAGAACGAAATATTATATTTACGTCATAATATAGTTTGTTGCCCATCAGCCAAGCCAAAAAACTTTCAAATTCTATTGAAGGATGTATTGTCTGGGAAGGTGTGGACTAACTCCTCCGATTTTTTTTTTAAGTCTCTGTACTTTATCTCACTCCCACTTCTTGGTGAGAAAGAGATGACCCAGTCAGGCAGGATAGATTGAAGAAGCCCTGAAAAATCTGAATTTTTCCTCTGGAAATCGAAATTTTTCATATAAATATTTTTGCTCCGGAATAATGCGGTTTTAAAGCCTTTGGGTGACAATTGGAACGAAATATTATATTTACGTCAAAATATAGTTTGTTGCCCGTCTGTCAAGCCATAAACTGTCAAATTCTATAGAAGGATGGCTACGATTTCGATGGATTAAAAACCCTCTGAAAAATCAAAATTTTTTCTCTGAAATATCGAAATTTTTCATATAAAATTTTTTGCTCCGGAATAATGCGATTTTAAGGCCTTTGGGTGACAATTGGAACGAAATATTACATTTACGTCAAAATATAGTTTGTTGCCCATCTGTCAAGCCATAAACTGTCAAATTCTATAGAAGGATGGCTACGATTTCGATGGATTAAAAACCCTCTGAAAAATCAAAATTTTTTCTCTGAAATATCGAAATTTTTCATATAAATTTTTTTGCTCCGGAATAATGCGAGTTCAAGGCCTTTGGGTGACAATTGGAACGAAATATTACATTTACGTCAAAATATAGTTTGTTGCCCATCTGTCAAGCCATAAACTGTCAAATTCTATAGAAGGATGGCTACGATTTCGATGGATTAAAAACCCTCTGGAAAATCAAAATTTTTTCCTCTGAAATATCGAAATTTTTTTGCTCCGGAATAATGCGATTATAGATCTGAATCATCGGATATTGATATTATGACAAATCCTGAAATATTTTTTCCACCAAGTTATTTTCAATATTAGCTATCTGTATATTCAAATACTTACCAAAATCCCCGAGATCGTAGGTATCGTTACCAGTTCCTAACCAAGAACTGTAATCCCCGAGATCGTAGGTATCGTTACCAGTTCCTAACCAAGAACTGTACGCTACAAGTTATTATAGTAACTGGGAAAAAGAACTGGGAAAAAGAACTGAAAACAAGAATTGGGAACAGTAACTGGGAACAAGAACTAGGAACGCTTTTTGTTATAAGTTATTATAAAGTTTCTGTTACCAGTTATCAAAGGGCACGGTAGTGCCCAGCCAAGTTCTACACCCTTTTTACAGGAACAAACTCAGGCGATTTTCGACCCCCCTCTAACTTCAGTACCAATAAAGTCAGGAACTTCAAATTCGGAACATTTGGTAGGCTAGCCAAGCACAAGCACCACACTAAATTTTAACACCTTAGCGTAAGTGGTTCCCGAGATATAAGACGTCAAAAATCGCGAAAACCGTAACTGGCTCACTAACAGATCATCAAAATTATGGAGCACTTCTCGACACCGCAAAAACTTGATATTTCGCACAGCAAAATTTGAGGTTTTCCATTCAGGGGGCGTGGTATCCGCCCACTTTCCCATAATTGTTATCAATTATATGGAACACTTCCGATTGCTGTAGAATAATGAAATTTGGCAGAGCGGTAGGGCTTTAAGTTTATACAAAAGAAAAAATTTAATATTTGAGGTTTTCCATTCAGGGGGCGTGGTATCCGCCTTCTTTCTCAGAATTGCAATCATTTAAATGGAGCACTTCCGATTGTTGTAAAATGATGAAATTTGGTAGAACGATAGGGCTTTAAACGCATACAAAGAAAAAAATAGAATATTTGAAGTTTTCCATTCAGGGGGCGTGGTATCCGCCCATTTTCTCAGAATAGTTATCAAGGAGCATTTCCAATTGCTGTAGAATGATAAAATTGGGTACAGCGTTTGGGCTTCAAGTGCATAAAAAGAAACAAATTTTATATTTTAAGTTTTTCATTCAAGGGGCGTGGTATCCGCCTACTTCCTCAAAACTGCGGCCAATTAAATGGAGCACTTCCGATTGCTGTAGAATGATGAAATTTGGTAGAGCGGTAGGGCTTAAAGTGCAAAAAAATAGAATACTTGAGGTTTTCAATTCAGGGGGCGTGGTATCCGCCCACTTTCAGAGAAATTTTTATCAATTATATAAAGCACTTCTGATTGTTGTAGAATTATATTAGTAGGTATCTTACGAGGTATTACCTGACAACAAATAAATATCTTTGCAAAAAGGAGTGAGATCACAACAAAAAACATAAATGTTAAAAAAAACAGCCAAGTTCTTCTATATAAAAATCTGTATATTTAACAACTCAGCCGTGAAAAGTAGTGAGATCTAAAAGTATGCCAAGTTATAACTTTATGAAGGTTTAATATCAAATATTTTAAGAAGAGTAATATTGAAACAACACCAAGTTATGAGAGAAATTTATTATTTAATGATTACTGACTAAAATTTGGGGGTTACTTGGCAAGTTTTCTTTTAATTACTCACAGTTCAAAACGTTTTGAAAACTTGCCAAATATGGAAAACTAATTCCCAATTTCACAGTGTAAACTTATCGGAATAAGTGACACTTAAGTCTCCCATGTTGGCCACTTAAGTTCCACTTACTCAGGTAGTAAAACTGCGGCTAAAGTGCCAAAATGTCATAATTAAGTGCCACTTATTTAGTTAAGTGTGCACTGTGAAACTGGCCCTTATACTAACTTTATATTATATAAAACTAATTTAGTGTCGTTGCTTTATTGAAAAAGTTTTACAGTTCACATATCTGTGCTTTAAATGAAGAATATTAAACGTTTTTATTTTCTTCCAAGTTTATGATGGACAGATTTATCTCAATTTGGGTAGGTACAATGTAATAAGTATTTTTATGTAAAAACTAAAGAGCAGGTTTTTTAATGGAGCGATACAAGCTTTTTGGAAAAGCTTGAAACCAGATAATAAGAATATCGAATTAAATTTGAACAAAATTTTAAGTAGCTACTTTTGAATTTAATTTAACTTACATAACTATTAGTTTATATTTTCAACAATGTCAATCAAAGTTATATAATAACAACAAGGGTAGGCTCGTGGGATTCACTAATTTTATTTCATGTTGCAAATTAAAAAAATTGAATTTCTCTCAAGCTGCTAGTTTCAATTTTTAGTAATACCTAATCGAGTTGCCCATTTTCTTTTAATATTCTGTCATACTCTATGGGACCAATAATCAAATTTAAAAATGACTATTTAAGTAAACTGAGCCAGATCCCATTGCTTGTTCGTTTTGTTATGTTTATGACGCAAAAAATATTACCATTCATAGCTAAACCCTTTTTACTTGCGATATATGGATAATATATGGAAAGTTATAAATTCTTAAAAAAAAATCGAACTCGGGATTTTGATCAAAGTTGACATTACGATGATAGCGAAGTAATTTTTTTTAACAATTTTTTATAAAATTTTTTTTTCCGAAAAATTGTTGAAAATGGTACCTCCCATTTTTTTGATTTTCGATTTTTTCAAAAACAGTTCAACTGATATTGATCAATAATTTAAAAGTTTTGTATACCAACATTTTCCAAAAAAAATGTGTTTGGATTTTTAAAATAAAAGTTTAAATAATTCGAAAACGACTCAGTCATTTTTTATTAAACTTGGCACCCAGCAGTTTTTTAAAAACCTTAAATTGTTCGTGGTTAAAACTTTTTAACTCCAGGTCGGTGTTAGTTTTGAGTTCTAAGTTTTTTTAAATGAAAATTAAAAATAAAAAATAAGCGTTTGTTTTTTTTAAGCTTTTTAACCTTTTTTTGGATAAACATTTTTGCTGTTGAAAACTAAATATTAAATTCTTACGTACTAATTTATTGTGATTTTGATGTTCCTACTTGTTTGTTTTTCTTGTTGTTGTTTTTAAATCGATCTTAAGCTTAGAAGGATCATAACCGATAAGAGTAATTTTATTTATTTTTTTAAATAAACTTAAATAGTTTGTGGCCAAAACCTAAAAAAACAAGTCTTTTTCTATTGAATTGAAACAGTTATCCCTGTTCTGATTTTCGTACCGGATCAAATCTGGATTCGGAGTTGATTTTTGTACGGAGAAGTGTGTAACTATACGAACATATTTTTTTTCGAAATAAGCAAATAAAATTCGAAAAATTCTAATTTGCTGCAAAAAAAGTCCTTATACCAAATTTAAATTTAAAAGAACAATAAAATATTTTTAGTCCAGTGGCTTTTCATGAGATTCACTTAGGGTATACAAAACTTAAAATAATTCCAAACGTCAAATTCAAAACAAGGTTATTCCGCAAATTTAAGGATTAAAAGTTAACATCCAGAATTTGAAAACGGAAACATTTTACGATCTACTGAAATTTGAAGAATTTTTCTATTTTAATGATCAGAGTAAACGTTACCCAATAACTGCTAAGAATAACTGTTACTATAAAAGAACAGGAACGGTTATAACTGTTGTTCAAAAATAACTGTTTAGGCCATCACTAATTAATTCAAAATAAGCAAATTAGAGTTTATTCGTCTGTAGTGAAGGTGTTTTATAAGTGTTTTATAATCAGTTAGCGACAAGGTTGTTTGTTTATTGCTGTGAACTAAAGATTAAAAGATTTTGTGGATATAGGTACTTTCTTTAGCAAAAAACGAAGAGTTGAAGAGGAAATCGACCACGAAGAACCTCATTCCTCAAAACATATGGAAGCAAAAGATACAAATGCTACAAATGATTCAATAGGCCTCAGAGGCTATCAACGAGTCACGAAAGAATGGCAGGCATGGTATTTCTGGCCTTTGAAAAGAAAAGAACCAAGTCATTGGATCTGGACGAAGTCCTTCGTATTTTTAATAATATGGCGAATCGAAGAATTCAGTTATTTTAATGAAAGAGCTTGATATTGTTATCTATATGTAGGTATACTAAATGTAATATATATGTTAAGAGACATAATAATAAAAACCAATACATATGTATATGAATGTTTTGCACTTATCTATCACCCCCTCCCGACAATTGAGTAGGTACCACTTTTACCAGATCACATCATATTTCATAAAAAAATTTTACTTCTGCCCTACCTGTTATCACTGATGCCCTACCTTAAATTCAACTCTAGCTACGGCACTGGCCGAGTGCCTTAGCTATTTTGTTTTGTTTTGGGGGACAAAGAAATTTTAATAAATTTAAAGTCTATTTCTAAAAAAATTGCCATTCGCCAGTACCTACAGATAACCTGAACAGAATGAACACAGATACCTACACTCATTGACGTAATATACAGGGTGTCCCGTAATGAGTGGATAATACTGCAGCTGGTGATAGCAGGCCTTATGATTATATTTCAAAATATAAAAAAATATTTTTCTTGTGGTCTCCATGGTATAATTTATTTTCGAAAAATGTTAAAAAATTCAGGGTCTCCTAAAATACCTAATTACAACGGCCACCCATAAAGGTTTTTTATTATTTTTGTATTTCTATAATATTCTTGAATAACCGTTCTAAATGATAGGTAGTAAATTTAAACACCAGCTGATGCATTTTTTGTGTTATAATTTTTTAAAATTATTTTTTTATCCAAAAATAATTCAATATTTTTTTTCACCAAAGTTTGAAAATTAATAAAGAGAAAAAAATGTATGAGAACATAAGTGGCAAATTTGATAAAAATTGACCTGTTTAATTTACTTTCCAAAATGGTATAACACATGTTTGTGTCTACAACCATTACCAATAAAATTGGCATTTAATCTACTAAAGTAGTTTTTTAACATTTTATCAGATGAAATTAAGTTACAAAGTTAAGTAAACACTACGACGACGAATGAATAACTCATATTGTTTTTTTAATTTTTATTCCATTTAAAAATAACCGTTTTTAAATAAAGGCAGTAACATTTAACACTAGTTGCTAGTTGCAATAACACATTAAATTGGCTTTTAATCTCCTAGATTTTTAACACTTTCTCAAATCAAAATTAAAATGCATAAAAAAGTATTATTTGCAAATATTTGTAATGGACTGGGCGGCACTAGCGGAGGACGTTTACCGCGAGAAGAAATTGATGGTATTGTGCTGAATGAAATTGAAGCAGATTCAACTTGGTACATCAACACGTGTGATTACAAGACGAACAGGGATCGTAAAGTCATCAGTTCATAAGGTATTGCAAAAATATAAATTTCATCCTTTTCATTTCACGCGTGTCCAGACTGTTGGAAAAAATTCACGAAGATCTGGAGTTCTTCAAAAAAATATTGTGGAATGATGAGTCGTCTCTTAAAAGGGATGGATATTTCAATATCCATAATTTACATAGCTGGCAACTGGAAAATCCAAATTTAATGCGCGAGGACAGATCGCAGTACCAATTCAAAATCAATTACTGGGTAGGTATCCTGAATGGACAAATTATAGGCCCTTTTGAATTACCAGGCAACTTAGATGGTGAAGCCTATCTTGATTTCTTGCAAACTAATTTGCCAACTCTATTGCAAGAAGTGCCCGAGGAGCTAAGGAATTCAATGTGGCTTCAAAATGATGGATGTCCTGCTCATTATGCTGTAAATGTAAGGAGGTACTTGAATCGAACGTATCCCAATAGGTGGATAGGCCGTCTGGGCCCAATTTTGTGGCCACCACGTTCGCAAGACCGAAAATCCTTTGGACTTTTTCTACTGGGGGTGCCTCAAAGAAATGGTTTATACTAAACCAATTACATCCATTACGGAACTGCGTCGTCATGTTCAAGACGCTGTGATAAAAATAAATGAGCGACAATATGCTCGTTTTATTGAGAGGTCCTTCATTAGAAGATGCAGAGCCTGTATCACAGTGAATGGGGGACAGTTTGAACACTTGATATAAATATATTTAAAAATACAAATAAATCATAATTTTTAATACTGTTGTTTTTATTTATCGCATTTCCTATACCTAAATCAAAACCTTTTTGAAAGTGCATACTATTATTTTAGTTAGTGAATTTAGCAGAAATAATAGTGACATTGGTATATCTATTGACTTTTCCTTACAACTAAATTTTTGTTGTCATCAAACTTTGATGAAAATAAATATTTAATCATTTTTTTATTAAAAAATTAATTAAAAAAATTATAAAAAAAAAATCCAGCAACTAGTGTTAAATGTTACTGCCTTTATTTAAGAACGGTTATTTTTAAATGCAATAAAAATTAAAAAAAAAACAATATGAGATTCATTCGTCGTCGTAGTGTTTACTTAACTTTGTAACTCAATTTCATGTGATAAAATGTTAAAAAACTACTTTAGTAGATTAAATGCCAATTTTATTGGTAATCGTTGTAGACACAAACATGTGTTATACCATTTTGGAAAGTACATTAAACAGGCCAATGTTTATCAAATTTGCCACTTATGTTCTCATACATTTTTTTCTCTTTATTAATTTTCAAACTTTGTTGAAAAAAATATTGAATTATTTTTGAATAAAAAAATTATTTTAAAAAATGCATCAGCTGGTGTTATAATTTACTACCCATCATTTAGAACGGTTATTCAAGAATATTATAAAAATACAAAAATAATAAGAATCCTTTATGGGTGGCCGTTGTAATTAGGTATTTTAGGAGACCCTGAATTTTTTAACATTTTTCGAAAATAAATTATACCATGGAGACCACAAGAAAAATATTTTTTTTATATTTTTTTTCTGAGCAGTCATAAGGCCTGCTATCACCAGCTGCAGTATTATCCACTCATTACGGGACACCCTGTATATGGACTGCTAGTAACCAACTTCACTCGTGTTCCAGTTTACAGCAGCGCTCTTGGGTCATGCCATGAAACTCACCATTACGAGTAGCTAAAGATACTCTTATATTGATGTAATAGGCGTGTTTTTTTGCAAGCCCGGGGGGAATTGGTTTGAAAAAAACGAAAGCGGGGATTAGCGACGCCATGACAGTAAAAAACATGGAGATTTCATACAAACTATCGACAACATGTATGTAATTCATGTCGGTAACACAGTTTTTCGGTGCCCTTAAGTTAAGCCCCGAGAATTCTCTGGGATTAGTTCTTGTTGCATTTAACATGTTAATTGTTTAGCACCCACGTCGTTTTTTTCATCCAATCCCCCCCGGGCTTGCAAAAAAATACGGCTAATATATTGTAAGGTAATATTGGACTATATTGCCAAAAAAAAACATTTGGTAAGATCAGAAAACTCCAGGGGGTAAGCCCCTAGCCCCTACGTTGCTACGGCGCTGATGGAGCCACAGCTAAGCAGCTGCGAGGAGTCAGCAAATTCACAGTTGTTATTTAAAATCCTTCTACACTATCTCACTCTGCATAATTATTTGTCAACAAAAGTAAGAAAAAAACATGTATAATGGTGTTGAAACGAAATTTGAAATTTCATCTGAAATAATTTTACATAAATGTTAATATTACAGTAAAACCCGCTTAAGAGAAACTGCAAAATGTTACAGTCTTTCTTTCACTTAAGCGGGTTTTTCACTTAAACGAACCCCGCTTAAGTGAAAAAACATTTTACTTAAGCGGAGTCCGGATAAGTGAAAAAAAATTGCACTTAAGCGGACTTAAAAATTCCAAAAAGGGTTCTGACATATCAAAAATTCAAATGTCATTTTCGTGATGAAAATTTGGGGGAGGTGAAAAATAAAAATAAAGTAAAAGCAAATTTTTTGTTCTGTTGTATTAATTTTTTTCACTTAAGAGAGTTTTTTTCAATGAAAAATATTAAATTTAACTGAAAATATGTTTCAGGTAACCGGGTTTTTCACTTAAGCGAGTTTCGCTTAAGCGGAGTGTTATAAAGGTAATTGGTCGATAAATACTCGGGGATGAAGAAAGTGTTTCAGATAAGCGGGTTTTTCCCTTAAGCGGGTTTCTCTTAAGCGGGTTTTACTGTAACACAAAATTCTACAATTGAACTAAATAAGGGAAGTTCTTGCAGCAATATTCAGTCATGGCTTGAATCATTAGGCGTTTTTTATTGAAAAATCTATCCGTTGTATAGTACGATTTTGCATGCATTACAAATACAACATCGCCAGTAGAATTAAGGCCGATAAAATCTAAATCCTAAAGGGGATGGATTTATTTTTAATTTCAAATTGTGCTGACAAGTGTTCAATAGTACAAAATGAGGAATAAAAAAACCATGGTACTACCGATGCGTTTTTGTTTTAATTTCTTACTGTACTATGTATAGATTTCCAATAAAACACGCCTATTGTATATAACATAGAATACATTCACGGAATCATAAAAATTCTGTTGGTTATAATAGTGGACTTGGACAGCTAGCTGTAATTTTGTTTCACTTCTCGTTTTACTTCTATAAATAACAACAAATAAATTGAAAAAAAAATTTATTTTTGCTGGAGTTTTCATTTAATAATTTATTGGAGTAATTTCTATTTAAATATGTCAGCATAATATTTTCTCATGCCTTGTTGCATAGATAAATCGTAGGTATATAATTGTATAGTACAATTAATTCACTTAAATCTCCCTGCTTCCAAGTTTTTGTTTATTGAAATAAAATATTTGTCTATCTTATCTTTTGCAAGTACCTAATGTGTTATCATTTTAATTAAAATCTTAGTTTATTTTATATTTATAATTTAGAACCAGTATGTATCGCCAATACCCCATCTTCTTCTTTTGCCCCTAAAAAAATGTTTGCTATTCCATTGTCTCCTACCCTTACGGTTTTTCCAGAACAAGAAGTTCCAACCTTACTTCCAGAAATAACATCACAATAACTTCCAGCTGGCAAACTTATATTCAAAGTCTTATTCAAATCTGACTTCTCTTGATTAAAGGCCACAAATCCCTTATCACCACGACAGAATGCAATTTGGTCAGCTCCATTGTCCCACCAATTTTGAAGTACTTTTGTTCCAACAGTATTTTTAAATTCAATCATATTGAATATTTGACGCCAACGATGTTCACAAACCCATCCGTTGTCACAAGAGCCGTCTTTTTTGATAATTGGCGATAATATTGTTTTACCGCCATCATTACTAGGTGGACCATGATCTATATCGGAGAAGGCAAAGGAACTCATGATTCGAATATTACCATATGGATATGCTAACATAAATGCTGTTGCCATTTTATATTGTTTGGGTTTCTTATAGGTCAAAATATTACTTCCACCAGCCCCATGTTCTCTTTGATTGTCATGATTGTCGACAAAAACCAATGCACTTCTAGATGGCATTAATCCCCAACCAGTCCCAAAATTTCTTAGCCATTTCAATTGGCTTACTTTATTGAAAGCCTTTCCGATACCGTCAGAATATCGAAACTCAGTAACAGCTCCTAGGTTAGTATATTCACTGCTTGATATAGCTTCACCACCTAAGTCAATAACTTCCTGAAAAATGAATGGCTTCGAACCTGGTGCAAATCCTTGTTTTGTGCTAAGATTATTGAGACGACCAAATATAACCTAAAAAATATATTTTTCAATCTTTGTAACTATGTTGTTAGTTTTAAAACATACGAACCTTAAGGTCAGCTGGCCACATATGTTTACAAGCGTCCACTCGAAATCCTGCAACACCTATATCAATAAGCTTATTAAGGAACTCAAGAATTCGCTCTCTTGTCCAGTCTTTGCTTTGATCCAAATCTTTTAATCCAACTAGTTCACAATTGCGAACATTGAAAGGATCATTATAATTGTTTAGAGTGCAAGTTGGATGAAAATCTCCATAAGTATACGGAACAGCTGGATACATTTTGTTTGTAGGATCTGATGTTGATCCAGCTGTTCCAACTCCGCTAGCTGCAGCCATGTGGTTAAAAACAACATCCGGATATACAAGAACTCCAACCTTGTTACAACGTTCTACCATGGAACGAAATTCAGACTCATTGCCTGAACGGGTGGTGAGAATATAAGAAACAGGTTGGTAACGCTCCCACCATGGGCGTTTGGGAATAATTACATTTTCATTGGGAGGAGACACCTGAAAGTAAATGTATTATCAAAATAATAATATATTATTAATATATTTGAACTTAGGCACTTTTGCAGCATATTCAAACCTGAACACCGCCATATCCCTTAGGACCAAGAAAATTTTCACATTCAGCTGCAATATCATTCCATTTCCATTCAAACATATGGACAATCGAGCTACCGTTTGCTTTAGGGTTTGCTTCAAATTGACCAAAGCTTACCGCTACGCATCCCAATAATGTTAATATTTTAAAAAGTTCCATATTTTTATTTTGCGGTTAATACTAAAAAGAAAATGGCAAATAATTTCAAGAATTAGTATAAAATTTAGAGTTAAAAACTTTTTTTTATTTAACAATTATTTTACTTATTTTTACATTATAAATATATGGTTGGTTTTACAGCTCGTGTAAAACCAGGGCCTAGTGACTTACCGAATATCATACATTGCATACAAATTTATGTTTCACAGATTGTATTGGAAGTACTGTATGTCCCATTCTATGTTCCATGTATGATTTGACGTTTCAATGGCAAATGACACTTAAATGTCAAACATTTTATAATGTATGGTTCGTAAAAGCAAGATTTGTATTTTTAAAAGAAAAAGTGAATTGATGCAAATAATAATAATAAAACTAATAATAATGGATATTTTTTTGAGGACGATGAACATTCCATGACAGAATTAACTTTAACATGGGCGACTCAAATTTTGTGGAGAAATATCGAATGCTGAATATTTAGTGAAGCGATTGAGAGCATATATTGTCCATCCGACATGTTGCAGTGGTGCTCTGTCACCACTGCATCAAAACTTTTGACGTACTTCACTGGTTTGTGAATGGGAGTCAATACCACGGTATAGGAAACATTCAAGGAGTTTCCAAGGCCTCCATGAGCCATTGTGTGAAGAAAGTTTGGTCGATTTCTATTTTTGTTTAATCACCAAACCAACCAAAACAAACTGTACAGCGTCCTCACTCCTATCATAAACCAAATTTGTATGATATATGAAATGCGTCAAAAGATGTCATACATTCTAGTCATACAATTATAGTAAAAATTCTATGATAGAGGATCGTATTGGAAACATTCCATTCGATGTTACGATGTATGACAGGCGATCAATTCTTTGAAAAAATTGATGTATCAAAGCTGTCAAAATCATACACTGTATGTTATTATGTATGATATGTGAAATTGCCCCGCACTTAGCAATGTCATTACATCAAACAAGCCCACCACTGTTACAAAATACCATCACTACCCATTCAGCTTTAGCCGTTTTTTATTATGACCCATGATCCATATGGATCATCCTGCGAAAATAAAACAACCTCATAGTGGCGAGAATCAGCAGCCTGTTTTCGGATTATGAAACATGAACCCGATAAAGAGCAGATTCATATGTTGTTGTTGTTATGTAACTATGTTATTTGATGATCCATATAGATCAATTCTGATAATAAAAAACGGCTTTTGTTAACATGTGAAACAAAAACTTATCAGCCATTCCACATTAAAATAAAAAGAATATTCATATTGAATAATCCGCTTAATGCAATAAAATTAGATAAAAATTAAAAACACAGAACTTAACTTCAAGTCATTGATAGATAAATAAACTAAATTCCATTACAATGATTGCACATTTTGTTTTCATAAAAAATTGTTTCATTCGATGATTCAGTTAATTTGATGTTTCCATACAGAATATTGATAGCAAAATGATAATTAATGCCGGTAATAATATTTTTATTTAGACTTAAGTTAAGTCGCTTAGCTCCAATCCAATACCGTTTTTTTGACACAATTTTATTTGGACTTGCAAAAAACGCGTCTATTTATCGAAGCGATCAGCGAGAACGTACATTATTATGTATTTGTTTTAGTACCCAAAGCTTGGGAACCTAAGTATACGTTTCGCTCCACTCCCGATAGAGACATAAGTACATTCTAATAGTTCTTCATTACAAAAGTTGAATGATTTATTTTTCACAGAATTTAAATCTGTCGCAAGCCGATGACGAAAAAACTGTAAAAATAATGTAATGTTAATCGATAAAGGTGTAAATATGGATAATTAAAATCGAAAATATGTTTCTAACTCAATAATGAAAAATATACATATGGCAGCGGCAGCGCTCAACATTTTAAAACTAACAAGTCAGTATTATTACGTGTATTTCTTATCATAGATTGAAATTAAATTTCGTTCTAGATTAAATTATGTTTTTAAATGTTGGTAAAATCAAAGTAAAAGTTATATTAAATACATTTTACATGATTTAAAAGAAATTATTTGATATTAACAAAAATGCAAATAGAAAAAAATAGTCCATAAAAAGAAACAAATATACATATATGTACTGACAAACTTGGGGAACGAAACGAACCTGAAAAAGATGATATCGAATATCATTACACTCTCGTTTGGTTTTCTAGTCATGCGACGCGGTCGTAGGTATTGTGAATCAAGCATAAAATATGTTCGTAGCGCACGTTTCAAATTAAAAATATATTTAGCACAACAACGGCAACTATTTAAAGTGACATAAAGTATATTACTGAATGCCTTTACTGCATCCATGTTTGTAAATACCTCTCGCAGCCATCGCATATGATATGGCAGTCTTATGGCCAGTTAGTACAAGCTCTTTTAAATTTGTATATTACTTCTTTAAATTTTAAAATAAAACTTATAGGTTGCAACGACAACGTTTAATTCTAAAAAGCCAATAAACGAACCAATAAACAAAAGTTCTGTTTTTCTCCAGTTAAATTAAAAATAGGGAAATTTTAACAAAAATACAAATAAAAAAAGCATTAATAAAAAAACCAACAATGATAATCAAACAAAAAAACCGTCCTAGAATATTAATTGATAATAAGCTATTTGACATAGTCCGATTGCTCCCGGATCTTGTATAAGCCCATCTACACACAATTTAAAAAAAAATTAAATTTAAAATTCGGGTTGAACCGAATTGCTATCTCACTAGCAGTTAGCACTAGTTAAAACTTTTATCAATCAGTTTTAAAAGCAAGAATAATAAAATTCAGAACAGGTAAGCAAAATTAATTTTAGCTAAAATAAATGTGTGAAGGACAATTTACCCATTTTAATTTTATCATACCGATAAATTTGAATGGGCTTAAAAAAAATTTACCCGATTTGCCATTCCAGCATAGTTGAGGTACATAAGAAATGAAAAAAGCATAGCCTAGTATGCAGTTCGGGAAAAATTTTATTTCTCATACAAATTTTTTCCCAGGACAAATTTTGTCTCGGATTTTTCTTAAGCAATACGCAGTTCAAACGCAAAATCCAAACTTTTTTTTCAAACTGTACATACCAAAGTCTCCACATAATTTTTCCCAGACAAATAATGTTCGAAGAAGAAAGTTACGGGAATAAATTATATAAAACAGCTGTGTTTTGGCTGTAAAGCGTTTTAATTATTTTTAATAAGTTTATGTATAAAAATGAAATAAATAGACATAACACAACTTTGCCTTTTAAAAAACACACTTTATTATTTTGCTGGGTAGAAAATGGAATGACAGAAAAAAAGAATTGAGAAAGTCATTCTGACGTTCTGGACTCTGGGTGACATCTGGACATCTTGACACAGGCTTCACATGGGTCATTTAAGTTGTTCGTTGCGTGGGGGCGTTCATTACTTTAACAAGTAACTTCAACACTCTCCCCGGGCGAAACGGGCATGTGATCATCATTCTGTTTCCTTGTAGAATGAAAAGAAATATTTTCGAGGATAAAATTTGTCTCGTGTTTTACATGAAAAGAAACAAACTTGATTAATGAATGGAAAATAGAATATTTAAATTGAAATATCTTGACAAAAATTCTATTATTATAGAACACTGTTTTGGTTTGTGTCTTGGCTAACTATTCGCGAAGCTAAAAAATGCTCATGTCAATCCTTTGGTAAATTCGTTTCTTTTCATTGATGAAGTAACGATTAGGACGAAGGCAAACAACAACAATTTGGCTAGCTTATGAATGGAAAATTCCATCATTGATCATTTACGGCGTTGGTTGTGCTTCGAGTTTTTTTGTTGTTGTTTTGTTCATGTTGTAAATTAAAGTGTAGTATTTTATGTGTTATTTAGTGTTAAATTCCGAAGAAAATTGATGCAGATGATTCAAGTGAGTTGAAATTAGTTGATTTATTGAACTTATATTATATTTTATTGCTTTAAATTTGTATTCAATTATATTGGTGTTTTTTTTTAAGTTTTCATGGTCATCGGAGGAAAAGTAGGGTTCGGACGGTTTTAGCTTTCTTTGCGAATAGTACTATTTTTGTGTGATTAATTTTGAAAGTGTATTAAGTTGATATGAAAATTATTTTTTTTTTGAATGATTAAGTACTTTAATGATGGTGATTTTAAATGTGAATTAATTTCGAAAAAAATTATAAATTAAATTAAAATATTTTAATTAGTTTTTCTTTGCGTTTTTCGTATGAAATGAGCAATTATTGATATTCTTTAATGTAGGATTATGAAGTGAAAATAAAATTATTCGTTTTAATTGCTTTTTTCGGTTGAAATGAGCAAAATAAATTAGTTTTCAAATATTTTTTTTGCATTTTCGAGTTTTTAGTAGAAAATATGCTCAGGAAAATTATTTTAATGCCTTCGCATAATTATGACAACATGATGGATATATGATGTGATGTGACGTGATGTGTGTGTGTGTGTGTGTGTATGTGTGTGTGTGTGTGTGTGTGTGTGTGTGTGTGTGGTGTGTGTGTGTGTGTGTGTGTGTGTGTGTGTGTGTGTGTGTGTGTGTGTGTGTGTGTGTGTGCTTTTTTTTAGGCTTGATTTGAATGTTGATTGCTGTTAATTGGTAGAGGGCATAGCTTCGTTACAGGTCGTTTAAATTCACCTTGCTCTGTTCTCAGCTTCGCTACTCTGGTGATGTCATCTTTTCCGGGGAAAGTTTCTAGAATTCGTCCTAGATTCCATTTTGTCGGGGGAAGTCCCTCATCTTTGATCAAAACCAGGTCTCCGATTTGAAGTTGAGGTTGAGGTTTTAGCCATTTCGGTCGTTGTTGCAGTCGGGCCAAATATTCGGATTGCCAGTGATGCCAAAACTGAATTAGATTGCTTTCCACCGATTGACATAGTTTGTCTTTCCGATTGTGAGCTCTGGCTCTGGTACGGTGAACATTTCTGCTCCGATTAAGAAGTGTGCTGGAGTCAGAGCATGGATGTCAATTTGCGTTAAAAGCGTGGTGAGTTCCTCGTAAGTTAATACCCCATTTCCAACAACTCTTTTGAAGTGGTGTTTAACACTCTTCACGCCGGCTTCCCATAATCCTCCGAAGTGGGGAGAAGCAGGAGGAATGAAATTCCACTGTGTTCCTTATGACGACAAAACTTCAGCAACACCTTTCCAGTCATGGGTAGCATCCTTTAGAAGTCGGTATAACTCTGTTTCAGCTCTTTTAAAATTCGTGCCGCAATCACTGTAGATCTGGCTGCAGACTCCTCGCCGTGATATAAACCGCCTAAAAGCTGCTAGAAAAGCTTGAGCGGTGAGATCGCTTACGGCTTCAAGATGTATCGCCTTTGTTGCTAGGCAAACGAAGATGGCTATGTAGCCCTTGTAACTTTTTGCTCCGCGGCCTTTCCAAGCCCGGATACTAATCGGACCAGCATAGTCAACTCCAGTGTGTGAAAATGGCCCGGATGCAGTCACTCTAGGCGCTGGCAATTCTCCCATTAGTTGATAAGCTGGTTTAGTCCTACACCGATAACATATAGTGCATTTGTGAACATATTGTTTTACTGCTCGCTTGGTCTGAAAAATCCAATTTTTTTCCGAAGATAACCCATCATCAACTGAATGCCTCCATGAAGAGTTTTTTCATGTACTTCGTGAAGAATCAAATTGGTGAAGTGATGACTTGGAACCAGGATGATTGGATGCTGTTGATCATATGGCAAATTTGCATTCTTCAGTCTTCCGCCAACTCGAATGATTCCGTCCGAATCAACGATGGTATTTAGAGATGCCATGCCTCTGGACTTCAAAATGCCACCAGGAAACATTTCCAGTTGAGCTATTTTTACCAAAACTTTGGCTGCATAGCCGAGCTCCTTTGGTGAAATCGGTCCAAATTTCCAGTTGGGTAAGTATTTTTTCGAATTATTGGTAAAACGTAAAATCATAGCCACAATGCGTATTAATTTGTTTATTTCAGACGATCCATACATAAGTTCATTAATTGGAGGTAAAACCTTTCCGATGTGATGCACTTGAATTATTGGCTGCGTTGGGTACTGAAAATCCCATGCATCGCGCAAAAATTCAGGTCCGTTCCACCATAACGGATTATCAAGCAAAGCTGATGGAAGAACACCTCTGGAAACCAAATCTGCTGGATAATGCTGAGTTGGAATATGATTCCATATTTTGACGGGAGTCAATCGCTGTATTTCGCCCACCCTGTTTCACACAAATGTTTCCCATTTGTTTGGTGATGCTCGAATCCACGATAGTGTGATGGTTGAGTCAGTCCATGCAAACCGCTTGGTGTTTTTGTTCCCAAATACTTGAGTGGCATGGTTCAGAAGCTTGGCCAACGTAACAGCACCGCAAAGTTCCAAACGAGGAAGGCTTACTGGCTGTACAGGAGCAACTTTAGATTTAGCGATGAGAAGATACATCTTCGCATGGCCTGTATCATCTTCGACTCGCAAATACACTGCTGCTCCGTAGACCTTTTCCGATGCGTCACTGAAACCATGAAGCTCAACCCGAGTGAAATCGCCGATGGTTTGAACCCACCTTGGAAATTGAATTTTGTTGATGGCTTGCAGATCTTCGTAGAAGGCATTCCATTGATCCAAAAGTGATGATTCAATTGGTTCATCCCATGACATCTTCTTCACCCACAATTGCTGCATGAACATCTTTGCCTTCACAATACACGGGGCAATCCAACCCATCGGATCAAAAAGACGTGCTATCGTAGATAGAATAAATCGTTTTGTCGGCTATGCATCGGGAAGTGCATTGTAGCAGAAAGAGAATTTATCAACAGAAGGAAGCCAGTGGACACCAAGCGTCTTAACTCGTTCCGAATCTTCTGACGGCATTGAGAATGATGATTCCCGTTCTCCTGTTGGAATGCCTGAAAGTAATTCGTCAGAATTGGAAGTCCATAAGTAAGTTGAATCCAGTTGTCCCTAATGTTGTTTTAATTTGTTTTATTTTCTCTTTAGCCTCTGCAACGGTATTTCATTCAGATATCAAATTGTCTACATACATCTCTTCACGGATCATAGTTGAAGCAAGTTGATTTTTCGAATTGTCTTCTGCCAACTTCAGTAACGTTCGGATTGCAAGATATGGAGCGGCTGCTGTTCCAAAGGTAACCGTATTAAGTCTGTAAACTTTAATAGGCTCTTCAGAATTTTTTCTCCACAGAATCAGCTGATAATTTTTGTCTTGCTCCGCTATCAAGATCTGCCGATACATTTTTTCGATGTCAGCGGTGTATGGAGTTGTATTTATACAACCTCCAACGAAGAATAATGTCGCAGATATTTTGTTGAAGTGCTGGACCTACCAACATAGCATCGTTCAAAGAAACGCCACTTGATGTTTTGAAGGATGCGTCAAACACCACCCTCAATTTTGTGGTCGAACTGCTTTCTTTGATGACAGCATGATGTGGCAGGAAGTAATGCAGATTTTCTGGCAACTTATCCTTCTCGACTTCACTCATATGACCCAGTTGGATATATTCTTCGATGCAGGCCGAATACTGGTCTCGAAGTTGCTGGTTTGCATCAAGACGTCGCTCTAAACTATGGAATCGCCGTAAAGCACCTTGATAAGAATCGCCAAAAACCGGAGGAACGTTTCCTTTGAACGGCAATCCGACTTGATAGAGTCCATCAATCATTCGTTCAGTGTTGGCGATGAAATGATTTTCGCATTCAATATCTTCAGCTTTTTGGAATGGCTTGAAAGGCGTCTCTTCCAGTTCCCAAAATTTTCGAAGTTGGGTTTCGACATCTACTGTTTGCATGAAACTTCTGACTTGATGATTGGATTCGGATACAATTGGAGCCTTTCCGAATAAGATCCATCCCAATGTTGTCTTCTGCATGACTGGCATCAGTTTATCTGCTGGTGGAATCAGCTCTGGCAACAAAAGTTCGGGAAGGACATCGCTGCCAAGCAAAATATCAATTTTTGGACGATTTGAAGAATTCTGGATCGGCAAGCACATAATCGTTGAGATGAGTCCAATTCTCAACGTGGAGGGTCCGGGCCGGCAGATGCCCAGACAGTGACTTTAAGATGTAGGCTTGCGCTGTTGTTGCAAACGTTGAATGCTGCGAAGCAAAAGTGATATCTACGACTCTCAAACATGTGCCACTGCTGACCAACCCCAACCCGGACACCCCCGTATGAGTTGTTCGAGATTTAAGTTGGAGTAATTGGGCAGCATACTCTGTAATGAACGACGCTTCGGAACCAGTATCTAACAATGCTCGCAACGTCAACCACTCTCAGAAGGAAGACTTTACTTTTACCAGGGCTGTTGCCAGTAAAACTTGAGAGGTTTAAGTTGGACTGCTGTGATGAGAATGGTGAGAAGTTAAATTGTTAGAACCCGATGGTTTATTGGCACTCTGGAATGAAGGCGCCTGTGCGTTCAAAGAATTTTGGCTGCTATTCTGTTGCTGCACTTGGTTGTTTGGCTGACTACTATTAGTTGGTTGGACTTGCTGAAAAGAGTTATTATTTTGCTGTACGCGTGAAGGTTGTTGGCTTGGCTGTAAAGAATTATTATTAACATGTAATAAGGTATCATGTGGTTGTTGACAATGATAGCATCTACGACTAGTTGGACTATCAGTAACATGATTATACCCTAAACATTTTCGACACAAACCCAATTTATTTATAACGAGACTACGCTCGCTAACACTCATTTTCAAAAATTTACTGCATCTTCTAACCTCATGTTTATTTTTCTGACATATTTTACAGGAAAGCTTCGATTTATCAGATTGCGCATGTGCGAATTTCACGAATTTTTGTGTGAAGAGTCCCGTGATGGTTTGGATGTACCCTGACTGTGCTGCTGGTCGACCGCTTCAAGAGTCCGGAACCTTGTCTCCAGAAAGGACGTAAATTCCTTGAAAGTCGGCAACTTTTTTGGGTCCTCTCTATCATTCAGCTTCTCCTCCCACATTTGCTGCGTTCTACTGGGTAACTTTCGCACGAGAAGAAAAATTAGCACTGGATCTACATGTTCTACTTCTATTTTCAGATTTGCAAGGCTATGAATCACTTGAGTCGAAGTATATAAAAGATCTTTAATCGACTCCGCACGCTCCTGGGTCAATGACGGTAGATTGAATAGTGTATTCAACTGAATGTTGACAAGAACGCGAGGGTGATCATAACGATCCTTTAGAATCGACCATGCTTTGAAATAATTATGGCTTTGAATCTTCATAGTCAGAAGTAGATTCTCAGCGTCACCTGCTAAACTGGTCTTCAGATAATGCATCTTCTGAATATCTGATAAAGATGATTTTGTGCCTACCAGGGTCACAAAAAGGTCATGAAAATTTGGCCAATTTTCATAACTGCCGTCGAAGGTTGGTATTTTTATTGCCGGCAAATGAAGTTCATCGTTTTTCATTGTGGCTTCTTTTTCAGCGACTACATTGAATTCCTGACTGCTATTCGCAAGGAAACTTTCCACCGAATCCAAAAGCCTAGCCTGGAACACACAATACTCTTCCCTGATTTCATCGTACAACGACTCTACATCAGATTGACTTTTTGTCACCTCATCATCTTCCTCTAAAAAGGCGTCAAACATTTTTGACACAGAACACCATAAATCTTCCAAAAGATTCAGCCTGGTCTGCACATAAGTAAGGATTATGGCTTTACCCTTTTTTCCAAAATTTTCCACATCTTTCTTTAATTGTTTGGCTTTGGCAGTTAATTGCTTTGCATACATTTTTATTTATGGAATTTGTAATATAGTAGTAAGCAAAAGAGACTACTCACTTTAAAATGGAAATGGCGTCAAAATTTCCTCGTGCTGGTTATAGGTTAACTCCCACGTTGCACACACTTTTTTGATCCACACGTTATCTATTAATCTTTTATTGTTTTACGGAAATTTACTAAATGCTCGAAGGACCAATGTTTTGGCTGTAAAGCCTTTTAATTATTTTTAATAAGTTTATGTATAAAAATGAAATAAATAGACATAACACCACTTTGCCTTTTAAAAAACACACTTTATTATTTTGCTGGGTAGAAAATGGAATGACAGAAAAAAAGAATTGAGAAAGTCATTCTGACGTTCTGGACTCTGGGTGACATCTGGACATCTTGATGCAGGCTTCACATGGGTCATTTAAGTTGTTTGGTGCGTGGGGGCGTTCATTACTTTAACAAGTTGGTATATTCAACAGCTGTTTTCACACAGTCAGTGGCGTAGCTAATAGGAAAGGGTTCAAGACGGCCAAAAACTAGTGCAACAACATTTTTTAAAGCATGAAAATGTACATAATTTTCATCAAAATGATTTTTGAATGACAGAATAAACTCTCTGTAACGGGCTGCAAACCCTTTTTTGTAAAGAGTTTTTTGTTATTTTAATATTGCAGTGCAGATTTACAAAATCCAAAAAAATATTTTTAGCTACGTTACTGTTTCCATTTCAATTTTATTTTTATCTCTACACAATCACAATTTGTCTTGATAAAAAGAATTTAGAGATAAACTTTAGTTTGTCTCGACTCGATCTGCGTACTATACGTTATGTATTTTAAAACTTTAAAGTAAGCGGTATTCTTTTTTAAATTTGCTGTTCTTCGCATGCAAATCTGGAAAGCCTACGAATAGGGTTGGCCGAATTAACTACACTAAATTTTCTACATCATTAACTACGCCTAGTTAATTTAATAAACTACACGTCTTATTTAATACAAATTGTTACGTTTTCATATATATACATAGTAAATTTAGAGAATTAATAAAACATTTTGACTCAAAATTCAACCTTCAAAGTTACAACTGACAGATCATTTGATATTTGAATTTAAGTTTGTTACAATTTGTTTCATTAACTACATTTAACTACGTTTAACTGCATAAACTGCGTAGCAAATGTAAAAAAAGTAGTTGCCATCCCTGCCTACGAACACTTCTCCTTTTTTTGGTGTCCGTTTTATCATCTTCTTCGTATTCTGTTTCCACAGACCAGTAAGAACAAAGCACGAACGCAATAATTTTGTCTATTCCCCTGACGTTTCGCCCTCTTTCGCGTTACACTTTTTTGAAATTCTGTTGATTTGTTCACATTGTTAGTAGGTATGCTTCCACTTAAACATTTATAATGTTAAAAATAGCTTTTAGTCCATTTTGGTGCAACTGGGGATTATTTAATATTATTTTGACTGCATTTTTGAAAGAAAAGTAGCGGGGACGAAAAATCCCTCACAAAATGATACAATAAAATCATAAACGAAAATTTTCGTTTTTGTTTTCGTTCTGCAGTACCTACCTAGTACCTACATACATACGCTGTTACTTGGAGAAGATTTCACTCTTTACTCGCACAGAATTATCAATTGCCCGGACCAATGACCATTAATTGTGTTCGAACAGTGTAAAAATGATATTTGAGTTTTATTCGCTTTATTTACAACAAAAACATAAAAATATTACAGTTAGATTTAAAGTGATGTTGATGGTGGTGACGCTGGAACGACGACTGACTGCCTGAGCTGCTGACCGGAGTATTTAAGAGTGTTGTGTTGTATGCTATTTCGGGGTGGTTTCTTGTATACATTATGAGGTCGATGCACATGTTGCATTCCGATGTTCAAGTGCTGGCTGTTAGTGATAAATAATCTACTTTATCACTTCCAGATGATGTGGCTTCGTTGGCGTGGGTAATAAATAATCCACTTCTACTCTTTATCTTCGAATGGAGTCAAGGTTCAGAGTATTAACTTGTATTTTGCTTCGCATAAATGTAAAAAATACCAGACAAAAGTATCAATTTTGCAAAACAATGGGTACTCATAATCATTTTTTTCATTATGTTTCTACATTACGCATAGGCGGATTAACCCTCAAGCAAAAAAGGCAACTGCCTAGGGCCCTCTTGAGACAATTTTTTTGATAGGTGTATTTAAATTGCTTCTTAAATATTTTTAATACTAAATTGAATTTGACAATCATTGTGACTCAATTTCATTATTGAGAACTAACAGAACACAAATTACTTTGAGAAATTTATCGTTACTATATTCAGAGTTGAAGCGTGTTTGAACTACGCTTGCATCCATTTTAATACCTTCGTCGAGTTGAAATGGGATTTTTTTGTTTCAACGTTATAGTCCGAACAAAAGAGACGCCACGTATTCATAGGGCTTTGGAACTTTGCAAAGCTATAGTGTCAAAAATTATCAGGGGCGTCTTATACATGGTGTCCCATAAATGATGGTCCAAATTGAAACTGGTGATATACCAGGTCATGACCACTCAGAATTTAGTAACTTGTCCGTACCGCATCATTACGAAATTTCGAAAAACCCCTACTTTGACCCAGTTTTTTGGTCACCCTGTCCACAGTTGAATTTTGTTTTTTTTAATTTTTACACTAAAATATTGCCTAATAATGAGATCAATTTTTTGCAATAAAATATTAAAAATTTTCTGCACCATTTTGCTAAAAACTCATAGATTTCATGACGCTTTGATCAAATCAATTTTTTTCATTCATTTTTCAAAAGAGCACACCGAAAAAAAATCGTATGACTTAAAACTGGTTTTTACCTCTAAAAATTGGCCATGTTTTTGAAGTTTCTTAAAAGGTATAAAACTTGGCAATATTGTACTTAGATCAAAAGTTATAATCATTTTAACTCAATAAAACAGTGTTCTAAAATAAATAAAAATAAATCTTTTTTTAAATAATAGCTGATTTATTAATTTTTATTTTTTATTTTTACGGTTAGCTCAAATTTTTTTTTATTACACTTACAAAAATTGCTCAAAATGGTCCCTCCTGCACTTGTACAAGATCGAGAAATTTCTTAAAAACTGTATTTTAAAGGGTTTTGTGCTTCCCGAATTTTTTATCCCATGAGCAGCCCTTTGTATCCGTAGCTGGAGTTCAATAATGCTACTTATTGGTTTTGCATACACTTTTCCTTCGAGGAAGCTCAAGTAAAAATAATTCTAATAGATTTAAGCCCGGTGACCGAAATAGCCACAAAATTGGTCTACCATGGTCCGATCGATCATTCGAGGTAAACATTGTTTAAGAAGCGTTTTATAATACTACTTTGCTGAGCAGCCGCTGGCCGTGTTGAAGCTACATTGACTGGTTAACGAGAAAGGGCATTTCTGAGGGAAGATGACCAGTAGAAAAAACCGTCTTTTTTCCAGAAAGTTCAAGTAAGTTCTTGGTAATGTTTAATGTTGCTGATGGCTCATAGAGTCCTATAACTTGGCATTTTCTGAACGCAAGTCCATAAGTTGATTTTGAATTGGTATTAGGATATGCCGTCACGTTTAAAATGTGGGTTTTCCAATTATCAAGTGCGAAGTAATGATTTATGAACATTTACTTATCCATCATTTTGTCCTGAAATTCATCAATCCGTAAATTTTTTTTTGAAAAAAACCTGAATGTTATTCATTCAACAGAATTCCAGCCTTTTATCGATAATTTTTTGGAACTAAACTCCGGAGGTGCTGCAGATGAAAAGCATGGAAGTTTTCCCGTTATTAGTATCCTCTGAATTTTCAATTTTGGTATTCCATGTTGTCCTTTCGAAACAATGGATCGAAGTTCGGGAAGTACAAGACACGACAATTTTTAAGACGTTATCCGGCTTGTACAAGTGCAAAAGAGGACCATTTTAAGCAATTTTTGTAAGTTAAATAAAAAAAAATTTGAGCTAACCGTAAAAATAAAAAATAAAAATTAATAAATGGGCTATTATTTAAAAAAAGATTTATTTTTATTTATTTTAGAACACTGTTTTATTGAGTTAAAATGATTATAACTTTTGATCTAAGTATAATATTGCCAAGTTTTATACCTTTTTAGAAACTTCAAAAACATGGCCAATTTTTAGAAGTAAAAACCAGTCATACGATTTTTTTTCAGTGTGCTCTTTTGAAAAATGAAGTAAGAAAATAGATTTGATCAAAGCGTCATGAAATTTATGAGTTTTTAGCAAAATGGTGCAGAAAATTTTTAATATTTTAATGCAAAAAATTGATCTCATTATTAGGCAATATTTTAGTGTAAAAATTAAAAGAAAACAAAATTCAACTATGGACAGGGTGACCAAAAAACTGGGTCAAACTAGGGGTTATTCAAAATTTGTTACTCGAAAACCGTAATGATGCGGTACGGACAAGTTACTAAATTCTGAATGGTCATGAACTGGCATATCACCAGTTTCAGTTTGGACCATCATTTATGGGATACCCTGTATATCAAATGAAACAAAATGAAAGTAAAACACATCGAATCGGGCAAAATTTAATTTGTTGAAGAATATTGTAATAATTTATATTTTAGAATGCGTAGTTTCAAAAGCCAAATGAGGTACTTTAGTTACAAAATTTCAAATTTTTTTGAGGGCATCTCAATCCCACAAAAGAACATACATATTTCCAATTAAATGACCACGTGATTAGTTTGGAAATTAAGAACACACCCGATTTCAATTCATTTTTAAAGTCTTTAAAAGCATTTGTGTTGAAATTTCAAAACCTTATAAAACTCCTATAACCTTGTTTTATGGAAATTATAGAAAAGGCAAGAACGCCGAATGATCCACATTCCACACTTTCTATTTGACTTCAGATAACTACGAGTTCAGACCGCGTCGCCAGCCCACGTACTGTTTGACCAAGGCTTTAAGGTTGATGTCTTAAAACTAAGGTAAGATGTCAAGCTAAGTACATACATGGTAAAGAATTAAAATTCAGTGACGTGACTTACACGGAGAACTGGATTGAATTATAGCTTAAGTTCCAATAGTCAGATCTCTAAGGGTGAGATCTTTATTAAATAAATGCATATAATATTTTAGGCATGAATAAAAACTACCACCATTCAATGTTCGCTTGAACGTACCTACGTACAATGGTGCCTTTAAAGTTTTAATGCTCAAATAAGAGACAAAATCTAAGTCATAAAGATTTATTCATGTTTTTGTTATATGTAGCAAATAGAAATCATTTTCGATGTTCCTATAAAATATAAATCCTAATTGTTACTCCATTAGTGAAATCTGTAATTTTTTTTTGTAAATTGAACCCGAGCTATTGAAAAGCAGTTTTTCAGTGTAGCTTAACATTCATATGTCAAATATTTACCGAAATCGAAGTGCGACAAAAACGAGGTTTCACTATCGAAATCGAAATGGCGCTATTAAAAAATTATCTTTCTTCATAGTGTGGTAACTCGGTTTCCATAGATTTTTGAAAGAAATACTTCTTAAAAGTTAATTAACCAAATTTGATGAGTTAACTCGGGATGTTAATTAACTGAAAATATGCTTCAGGTCTAACTCAGGTTTAAACCCCAGAGCTAGGATAAACCCTCACTGAAAACCTGGCCCTAAGTATTCTGTGGTCGTTCACCTAAGCGACTTTAAAAGAAAAAATCTCTTCCGATTTTCTTTTCTCGTGCTAAATGACCAAGTGATTTTAGAAATCAAAAGAAAATGTCAAAAAAAAAATATCTCCAGCAATTAGGTTCCTAATGAGTAGTTACCAATGAATAATTGATTCTAGTTATTTGTTCGAAAACTATTCGCTAAGCTATCTAACTATCCAAAAATGGTCATATATAGGTAATTTTGAGCAGCTGTTGCATCAGCTGTCATTAGCTGCTTATGCTCTGGATAGCTATCCGAATTTTGAAATACAGAATTTTTGAATGAAGAATTTTGGAAACCAAATTTTGATACATACAAAATTAGAACCCTAACCCGATTGAAACCACGATTGCCAATTTGATTACCACAATTTTTCAAACTCGCAATTGTCGAATTGAAAATTTTCTTTAAAAAACAATGAAATAACAAATACGAAAAGAATGAAAGGAAGAATAAAAAGAAAATAAAGTCAACGTTAAGAAAATAAATGAGATAAAAGAAATATTGATATATGTAGGTGTTAGAACCGGAAATAAACGCTAGAACGAAAAAAATTACAAAAAATAAAAATATAAGATTAAAACTTGAAAATGTTCCCATTGGTTTTTTTCTTAAAATATAAAATTTTGAGTTGACAATTTTTTTCATCAAATTTTCGTCATAGAAAAATCAAATTTTCTTTAGATAGGAGAGGGGGCCCGAGGCTATTATTGCCTTGGGGCCTCTACATGTCTTAATTCGGCACTGAGTCATTACGCAATAAAAAAAATTGTATGTGGCCCCATTGTATATATAAACTTATAGTACTCTCATGAAGTGCAACGTCCGAACCGAAGCCTCGTCTACATGAGGCGGGACGGAACTAATGTTGGTAGAGTTGTGGAGAGTTGAGAAGATGTAAGAAATTAGAGATAGGAGAATAATTATGAAGGCTGAAGGAAAAAGAGAATAGAGAACAACCTATACTAAATCGACGAGGGTTCAAGGGAGACAAGAAAAAAGCTATTTTCCGCTTTTCTCTTTAACATTTTCTATACAAAAGAGGATTTTTTGCTTGCGCATAGGGAAAGAACGGTAATAAAATATTGATCAAAAGGAGGTTTATTTTTTTTTTGCTGTGACGCACGTGTATTTTTGAATACAAAAAGAATGTGAAATATGTATGCATGAAACTTTTAACGGCTACCACTCGGAAAAATTATATTGTTTGAAATAAATAATTGATTGATGAAATTTAAAGCGAAGGATTTTTTTCAATGCTTTTAGGTAGTTATTTTTGTTAAAATTTTAGTTAAATATATTTCATTAAGTATATAAAAGTAAATGCATACGTATATGTAGGTATATATTGTACATATTATTATATTTTTTTGTGAAATCAAGTTTAAAATACATATATAATTGTGTATACCTACATACAATTATTAATACTTTTAAATATTCTCAACTTTGACCAATTTTACTAAAATTTGTTGAAAAATTTAAGAAATATCAGTATTGTCGCTAAATAAGTACCTTTTATCTTTATTTTTATTACTCGAGATATAGGTAGGTATTAATAGGGGAAGTTTTGGATTCGTAACCAATATGGTACTCGAGATTTCACTCAAACTTGATATTACGATGACAGAGAACACGAAAAAAGTGGGTTCTAGCCATGCGCGTAGTTAAGGGTGGGCGGCGCCCACCCTAGAAACCGTATTGCCCACCCTAGAAAATCGACAGTACTAACTTGTCATTCATTATGAAGACAATAAAATTTATATTTTTCCTACATTAAGGTTTTTTAATAATAACAACGTATCACTATGTTCGTACGTATGTGCAATACGTGAAAACTAATTGCAAACAAAATACCTGCAAACAAACGGGTAATTCGTTTATGTGCAGGTTCGAAAATCCGACCCTAATCCAACTCGATCTTTCGTTCTTGCATATAAACCAGATATTAAGTTTGTTCGTGTACTTCTCAGTCTAAATCTGGCAAACTGTCAAATTTGGAGGAGTGGGGATGAAATTCTCTCAAAGAGAAGCGAAACTGTCTGAGATTACATGAACGCCTTAAACCAAAATATTTTCCAGTTTTTAAATGTCCACAAAAA
The DNA here is from genome assembly GCA_929447395.1 of Epistrophe grossulariae. Lineage (NCBI taxonomy): Eukaryota > Metazoa > Arthropoda > Insecta > Diptera > Syrphidae > Epistrophe > Epistrophe grossulariae. The sequence continues at coordinate 107,933,672 of OV839566.1, forward strand.
GTAAACAAAAGAACAAACTTAACAAAGCGACATTATTGAAATTTCCATTATAATTTCATATTCTTTATTAAATTTGATAATGAACAAATTAAAATAACATTGTAAATATTTGCAAATGAAAAATACACACTAAACAGGAACATCACGCAATTTATTTTTTAGTAATCCCAAATTCTATGAAGAAATTATAACTAAATTAGACAGAATTAAAAAAAAAAAACACTGAATTAAAGTACACTCCACAAAATAAGTTGCTTAAATTACCTAAATATTTTCTTTATTAATTTTTTTATCAAACAGTTCACTAATTTATTAAAATATTTCACTTTTGTAAATGGACAAATAAAAAAAAAAAAACTTCTACCAAGATAAAAAAAGTAAACAACAGCCATTTTGTATTTTGTTGTTGTTCTTTGTCTTTCAGACTGGCTTCTGACAGAAAACAGAACTTACCAGTTTCTGTCCGAAGAAATTTCTCGGGTAAAAACTGGCAAGAAGGGGAAATTTTTTTCTCTCTCATGAGCGCTCTCTCCTGCCAGAAACTACCCAAAATTTGCTTACGCGAACGCCTTCGGAATAAATCTGGTAAAAAATTGTAGTTTTGGGTAGTTTCTGGCGCGTAAGCGAACGGACCTATTATAAGTTATATAGATAGGAAATATGGGGTGTCAATTCGGTTTTGCAGGAGTATGCGTTAAGAAAGGAATACTAGTCCAAAAATGTCATATCCACCACGCTCATCTATGTTTTCAGCTCTTACTGCAGCATGAGTGCTGAAGCTTTGATATCAAAAAATATGTTTCAACTGAAAAATTGCGAAACAAGCATCGAGAATTTAAAACAAAATGTTTCAAAAGAAATGTTTCCAAACTTTTACAAACTTCTTCAGGCAGCGTTAGCTCTTCCAGTGAGCCCCGCCAGCTGTGAAAGGAGTTTCTCAGCAATGCGGCGAATAAAAAGCTGGTTGAGAACAACAATGCTCCAAAATCGTTTCTCTAATATATCACTACTTAATATTGAAAATGAAATAGTTAAAAATAAAATCTCTTCCGAACAAGTCCTGAACCGGTTCAGCTAAAAACATGTAAAATTAAAACTTAATTAAAAAACAAAAACTAATAAACAAAAGTCTATTTTGGTAAAATTCGGTTATTTTGTAAATCTTAATTTAGTGAATGCAATAAATTTTGATAAAATATACCAATTCTTTTTTTAAATATCAACTTTTTTAGAAAACAACATTTTTGATTTAGCAGAGTATATTGTGGTGTCACTTCGTATGAGAGTGAACTAACTCATTTATTACAACACTTATGGTTTCGACCTAATGATTTTCTATTTAATGTAAATATTTTTGAAAGTATTTTTATAAATTTTATTAAAAATTAAATTTAAAACTTGCGGTGGTATATCAACTGGCTGGCTGCCCCCCCTAGACAAAATTCCTAACCACGCCAATGGTTCTAGCCTAAAACACTGGAGCGATTTTCTTCAAACTTGCAACTTAAGATTTTTAAGTGCTCAAAAATAATACCACCTGTGATAGAGGAAAATTTGCTCCTTAAAATAAAACTTCGAATTATTTATACAACAATAAGATGTTTATTTGATGAAATGAAATTATGAAGTGATTGAAAAACTATAAATAAAAATAGTTTTAATTTGACAATATTGTTTAGATATTAGATACATATTTTATAATTAGACGAGTGTTATACTTGTATAGTATTTTGTTCTAAATCTTAATACTTCCCCTCAAATTAATACTAATTTTACATTTCAGAAAGTCCTAACATATTAAAAAATTTCATATGTTTAGTACGACCTAAATTCTTCGTTAAAATATCTGCCGTCATTTCTTCTGTGTTGATGTATTGTAATGTTATTATTTTATCTTCAAATAAACCTCGAACAAAGTGGTAACATATATCAATATGTTTTGTCCTTGGGTGATGAATAGTATTCTTAACAAGTCGTTGTGCTCCCAAGTTGTCATTAAAGATTAATGTTGGATTTTGTACCAACTCAGCAAAGTTTAGCTCCAAGATTAAAGTTCTTAAATAAAGTGCTTCTTTGCTACATTGCGTTATTGCTATATATTCTGCTTCGGTACTGCTAAGCGCTACTGACGTTTGCTTCTTTGATTGCCATGACACCGCTCCCCCAGCGAGAATAAAGTTAAATCCGGTGTATGACTTCCTGTCATCTACATTGCTAGCCCAATCCGCATCAACATAAGCAAACAAATCTTTCGAAGATAACGCACTAAATGCTTCAGTGCGCTTAAATGGTCCATATTTGGATCGGAATTAAATTGTGCTAATTTATTTACCGAATGCGTTATGTCTGGTCTAGTTGAAATGGACAAATACATCAAGGTCCCGATGATTGATTGGTAAAACTTTTCATCAATTTTGTTCGTGTTTATCTCTGTTTGCTTGTTTAATTTCATACCAGGATCCAATGGTGTGAAACACTTGCGGGCCTCTTCCAGGTTTAATTCCTTCAATAGTTCGCGAATATAATTTGCTTGACAGATGCTTATCGAACCTCTTTCTCCATCCCTTTCAATTTCGATTCCAAGATAGTATTTTAAAGGTCCTTTGTCAACAGTGTCAAATTCAGAATCAATTTGTCCTTTAATTGAATCCATTGATTTCTTTAAACTGCATGCTAAAATAATATCGTCCACATAAACCCCAATTATATTTATGTCATTTTTTTCATTTTTAACATAGACACAACTGTCAGCGACACATCTTTTGAAACCTATTTTGATCAAAACTTCATTCAACCGCTTGTTCCATTCTCTTCCAGACTGTTTAAGTCCATAGATAGATTTCTTGAGTTTACATACTTTTTTTGGATAATTGATGTCCTCGAAACCTTCAGGCTGTTTCATATAAACCTCCTCCTCCAAAACACCATGAAGGTATGCTGTGGTAACGTCCACATGATGAAGTAGAAGCTTGTATTCTACAGCAAGGGCAATTATCAGACGAACTGTTGAATGTCTTATAACTGGTGCAAATGTTTCAAAATAATCTACTTGATATTTCTGTGAACAACCTTTTGCAACTAATCTACATTTATACCTTTCGATACTGCCATCTGGTTTCCTTTTGATATTAAAAAGCCATCTATTACCTATTGCCTTACATTTATCTGGCAGATCCACCAATTCCCATGTACTGTTTGACATCAACGAATCAAATTCTCTTTTCATTGCAGTTTTCCATTGGTCCACATCTTGACTTTTGTCTACTTCAGATACGTTTGTTGGAACTTGTACTAAATTAAGAGTTTCATTTGCATTGTATTCTTTTCTTGGTCTTCCACGTCTTCCAGTTTTGATTATTTTTGGAAGACCACGTCTTGCTTTTACAGTTGGTACCGAATTTGTTGGTTGTTCAGGCTCGGCTTTTCGGCATTCTCGAAGTTCTTCAATTTCTTTATTTAAATTTTGCTGGATCTCATCTGTAGAAGAACACATTTTCTCAAAGGGAAAAATGGTAAACGTCTCGACATTTTCATTTTTTATTACGTCTACTGAATTCTCAAAAAATATGACATTTCGATCTTTTATTATTTTTCTTGTTTTTCGGTCAAATAGTCTATACGCCTTCGATTCTTCTGAATAACCAACAAAAACAAACTCCTCACCCTTTGCACTAAATTTTGATTTACCTGGTTTCTTATTCAAGATTACCGCTTTCGTTCCAAAAACTCTTAGATGCGACACATTGGGTTTTCTTCCATACCAGCTCTCATAGGGTGTTTTATCTTGGAGACTTTTGGTTGTTGATCTATTCCTCAGATAAGCAGCCGTATTTATAGCTTCAGCCCAGAGATATTCAGGAAGATTTGCGTTCATCAACAAGCACCTCGCCATTTTAACTAAAGTACGATTGGCTCTCTCAGCAACTCCATTTTGTTGTGGTGAGTACTTTACCGTTAGTTGTCTCAGGATACCATTGGCTTCTAAAAATGATGAAAATTTGTTACTCAAATACTCACTGCCATTGTCGCTCCGCAAAACTTTAATCTTCTTTGATGTTTGACATTCCACCATCAATTTAAATTTTTTAAATACATCAAAGACTTCATCCTTAGTTCTCACGAAGTAAACGAATATCCTTCGGCTTTTATCATCAATAAATGTAATGAAGTATCTTGCTCCTCCAGAAGAAGTTACCTGCATTGGGCCACAAATGTCGCTGTGTATAACATCCAAAATGTCATTGCTCTTCGTTGTCGACTGCTTGGGAAACGGTTTTGTTGTTATCTTTCCCTTAGCACAGACAAAACAATCCAGATTCTCATCGAGTTTTAAATTATCAAGTCCCAAAACCAGTTTCTTGGAAGACATCTGTCTTAAGCTTGAAATGTTGAGATGGCCAAACCGTTCGTGCCATTTTACTGATGAATTTTTATTTTCAGTCAATGCTCCTACCATTGATTTTGGTTTTACCACATATATCTCACCGTTTTGAAAGCTCTGGAACATAGAACACATTTTTCAATTCCACACTTCCACACTCCAATTCCAAAATAACATTTCCTATCCCACTAGCCAGTAGAAAATTATCGTCTGCAAAATGGATTCGTTGCTGAAAATCTTCTTTGAAATCGATGAACAAACTTTTCTCAGAACACATATGAGATGTTGCACCACTGTCCAGAAACCATTCCCCAAAATTGACAATCCTTGATTCTTGTACATGGAACAAACCATAAGAAGAAGCTATATTCTTTCGTTCGATTTGATTTTCGCGACACTTTGATGCAAAATGACCAACTTTTCCGCATAAAAAACATTTTAAAATTTTCTTATCTTTCGACAACTTGAAAGAACGTTTACTTTTTGCTGCTAGAATGTGATTCTCTCCATTTTCATTGTCTTTTTCAAGTTTCCTTGCGTCTTCTTGAAGTAATTTTGCCTTAAGCACAGAAAGTGGAGGCATTTCATCTCGACTTTCCATTGCTACCACAAAATTGTCGAAATGATCGGGTAAACTACAAAGCAATTTAATTGCTAAAAGCTCATCTGGGACTTCAACTTGAATCTCCCTCAGCTTTTCAGAAATGCTAAAAAATTCATTTAAATAGCTCGCCATCGAAATAGTCCCGTTCATTTTGCATGTCATCAATTTCTTGAAAAGACTAATCTTGCTCGCTGGTCCTGTGGGCTGAAAAATTGCATTCAGGCGAATCCATGCCTCTTTTGAAGTTTTGCAATTCTTCACGTGAATCAGCTCCGTCGATTTCATGCTCAGGAAAATCAGCGCGAGTGCCTTCTCATCTGCAACAGACCATGCTTTTGCTTCATTTTCATCATCAGGCTTCAATGTTCCTCCAGATACATACGACCACAGATCTTGAAAAATCAAAATGCTCTTCATTTGAATTTTCCAGCTTCCGTAATTGTTTGAATCAAGTTTTTCAATGCTCAACATTGATCCAGCCATTGTTATCTTCAATAATAAATAAAAATTATTAAGAAGAGAAAATTTTTGTTCTGGAACTTAAATTTTAAACGATGCCTGGGCCCATAACCTGATAGAGGAAAATTTGCTCCTTAAAATAAAACTTCGAATTATTTATACAACAATAAGATGTTTATTTGATGAAATGAAATTATGAAGTGATTGAAAAACTATAAATAAAAATAGTTTTAATTTGACAATATTGTTTAGATATTAGATACATATTTTATAATTAGACGAGTGTTATACTTGTATAGTATTTTGTTCTAAATCTTAATAACCTGCCATGCAACAATTATGAAAGAGGTTATTTATCTCTAACGATTTTGATAAAAAAAAATTGTGTTTTAGTTTAGGGAATTTTAGTGTTGATACGATCGCGAATCTTATTATATAAATAAACTATGGTTTTAATTTTCGACTTTTTTAAAAAAAATTTCCTTTTTTTTCAAAATTTTTGAATTTTCTTAAAATTTGTCATATTTATTAAAGTTTTGAATTTTCTCAAAGTTTTTGACCACTTTAAAAATTTTTGAATTTTCTCAAAATTTGTCAAATTTGTTATATTTTTCAAAATTTTTGATTTTTTTCATATTTTTAAAAATTTTTGATTTTTTTCAAATTTTTTGAAATTTCTCAAAGTTTTGACTTTTTTCAAAACTTTTGAGTTTTCTCAGTTTTTGGCTTTTTTCAAAATTTGGTCTACCTACCATTTATAATGATTTTCCTAATTTGCATTTTTTTTCTTTGTTTTCTATTTTTTAAAAACTGTTTATTTTTGGAAAATAAATTATTTTATTTTTTTTTAAATAATCTTGTGTTTCAGTTATTTTTCAAATTTTTTCTTTTGTTTCTATTTTTTCAAAAATGTTTATTTTGGAAAACAAATTAATTAATTTTTTTTGTAACATAATTTTGTTTTAATTAGTGGTTTTTCAAATTTGCAAATTTTTTCTTTTTTTTTATTTTTGTTTAAAACTTTTATTTTCGAAAAAAAATTATTTAAATATTTTTGAAAAACAAGTTATTAAGAAATTTTTTAAATTTGCATATTTCTTCTTTTTCTATTTTTTCAAAACTTTTTTTTTCGAAAAAAAAAAATAATTTAATTTTTTTTTGAAAAATAATTTTGTGTATTTATTTAAGTGATTTTCGATTTTTTTCTTTTTTTTTTAATTTTTTTCCAACATTTAATTTTTTTAGAAAAAAAATAATTTTGTGTATTTATTTATTGACTTCAAATTCAAATTTGCAAATTTTTCCATTTTTTTTTTTTTTGAAAGATAATTTTGTAAATAGGTACCTACCTAACTATAAATTTTTTTTATTGTTTTAAAAATTATCTTTAAATTATAAGTACCTACATATAGGTACATCAGTGGCGATTCCTGGTATTTATTTTTGGGTTGGCTACGAGTACCGACGCGTACCGTAGAAATTAAGAATAAATACACATTTGGTAATTTTTGTTATCTATGCCATAGATTGTTGGTATTTATAGCTTCATAATTATTATATTCGTCATTTGTTGCTTAGTAATTATATTTCATAGAGTTTACTCCTCTAAATTCTTGGTTTGGCGGCGCCTAACTAGCCAACTGAGAGCAATCGCCCATGAGGTACATACATACATACCAATACAAAAATTACTGTTATCACAGTAATTATTATTTTTCAAAAGTTAAAATTTTCTTCCTTTTTGAAGAACAAAAATAATAATAATAAAAATACATATACCTACCTACATAATGAATACAAAACCCACCTACCTATACAAATATGCTGCTTAAAATATAGCAACGTTGTATTCCACTAGAATATAATGAAACTTAACAACAAGTGTATTCCACACCCAGTTTCAAACAGTTTCAGACTGCCAGATTTAGTCATTTTTAGTCCGAAGTCGTTCCAGACTTCAAAAGTTGTGCTAATTCTTACAAAAGAGAGCGCGCTCGAGAGAGTAAAACATTTCCCCTTCTTGCCAGTTTTAGTCCGAGGAATTTCTTCTGGCTATTTCTGGGCTGGATCTTTGTATGTGAACACTATAGTACTCTCATGGAACAAAAAATATTAGTTCAGAATCGACTCTCATACAGCGCTGCAATCGCCACAATCTGAAATTGGAGAAATAAAAAGGCGGGAGGAAGACAAATCAAAAAGAAATGAAGATAAGTAGTAAGAACGAGAGGATTATATTAATATTATTCTGACAAAAGAAAATGAAATTTTTTTGTCGTATGGACGAAGCTATTGTGTTTTGTCATGACAGGGGTATATATATAGGTTTAGGTATAGATATGTAGGTATTATTTGAAGCGAAATATTTTAAATTTTCAAATAGGTATATAGGTAGGTAGGTATGAATTGTAGTTAGGTTTTTTTATCGTTTTAGGTAGGTATTATTATGTGGTAACCATATTATGTTAAAAAATAGTGGAATTAGGTTTTTAAATTTAAAAACCCGTAAAACCAATTTTTGAAAGAAAATAAATTATTTTCTTCTAAAAAGTGTTTTTTTTTTTTTTTTTGTAAAAGGCAAGTTTGTAAAAATTAAAATAAAAAGTGAATTTGGTTTGCAAATTTTCTAAATCGATTGAAATACACGTAAAAACTATTTTTCTAAAAATGATAAACAATTTTTTAATGGAAAAAACATTTTTTAAGTTATCAAATTTTTTAAAAAATGGGAATTTGCTTTGAAATTTTTTTAAATCCATTTAAATAAGTACATGTGAAATAGATTTTTCCAAGAAAATTTAACTATTTTTTTCGGAAAAAACTTTGTTGGTTAGAAAATTTTATAAAAAATTATATAAATGAAAATTTGGTTTGCAAATTTTAAAAATCGATTGAAATACACTTGAAAAATATTTTTCTAAAAAAAATAAATGATTTTTTTCGGAAAAAAATTAAATAGGTAGGTAATATTAAAATTTAGGTTTGCAAATTTTAAAAATCGATTGAAATAGTTAGATAGGTACTCGAAAACTATTTTATTTATTTATTAATTTATTAATTTAATTATTTTTCTGAACCATCATTTTTGGATTAGACATTTCGTAAAAATTTAAAAAAAGGGGTTTTTCGTATGCAAATTTCCAAAAACGATAGAAATAAACGTAACAATTAAAAAAAAAATAAAACAACTTTTTTTCGAAAAAAAGTTTTTACTTACCTACATACTAAAGGTACTACATCTAGACAGAATAAAAAAATAAATTCGCACTTAGTATGTAATTCTATATATCAATTGAAGCTTTTTATCGACAAAAAATTACTTTTTATTGGGAAAAATAATTTTAGAAAAATTAAAAAAAAAGAAAATTGGTATCACAATTTTTAAAATCAATTGAAATAGGTACATAAACATCGCAACATTATTTTTCAAAAAAAAAAATCAAATACCTACCTATCCTACCTATCATTTTTCATTTTTCGAGTAGGAACTAAAAATTGTACCTTCCTACCTACTTATAAACCAACTTTGATTTCAATTTTGTTGCCCATGCTGTGAAACCGATTTTTTTTTTCATTCAGTTTGAATATTTTATAAATTATATTTTATAATTATTCACTTTTTCACAAACATTCTTATATGATCTCAATGATTTTTTAACTCAATAAGTTTTACCTTTATTTTAAGACCTTAATCTTACAGATACAATTAATAAAACAGAAGTTATAACCAACCATATCAATCCTTTCTTACTATTTTATTAAATAAAAAATTACCTACAAAATGTACTCTACCCACAACATATTTCCTTAAAAGGGTGAAGTACACGTGCATGAAAATATTATTTTTTTTTAAATTTGTGTTTCCATTAAATTTTAAAATAATTACCTTTTTCACATACATATAATATATTCTTTTATGTTACTCCGCAATGATTTTGTCAAAAAAAATGTATCCTGACATTCTACCTAAATTTTAAGGCCTCAACCTTAACGATCCCATTATTAGAACAAAAGTTATCAGCCAACCAAACCAACTATGAGGGGACCTTTACAATTATTATTAATGAAAAATACCTACCACAAACGTGTATTCCTATATAGGTACATATAGCAATTTTTTTTTTCCGATGCGAACCCAATTTGCCAAGGTTATGGTTTTTTATTTCACACACTCCACCGTCTTTAGAATAACTATCTCCCTCCAACCAGTATATTCTTAATAGCTAACTTTTTTTTATTTTGTTTGTAGTATTCCTCCTCCTCATTACATTTGCCTCGATGAAATTTATTCTCAAAAACCAATTTCAATGTTTTTAGTATGAATGGTTTTGAAAATTTGTTTGTAGCTGGTACACGCCTGTCATTCTGGCTTTAATTTGAATTTCGAATTTTGAAAATCCGACCATTGGATCCAAAGATATAAGCATATAAGTGACCGCAAAAACGGGTGTTTTTGAAATTTTGCAAAAATTGGACAATTCTCCACTGAAACACGTCGCGGACGATGAAAATTTTGCCTGTTAAAATTACATATTTACAAGACGATAAGTGACAGTACTCACACCAACGTGAGTCGTGACGATCGCGATGTGACTAAGCGAAACAAATATACAGAGCCCGTCTAACCGGAGTATTAGAAGCTAATTAGCTTATAATCGTAAGATTAAAAAAAAAAACGTATCTAAAATATATTGACAGCCGAAAGTCACGTCGTCGTTTCGAATGTTTTGCGTTCAGCTAGTAGATTAATAAATAATAATAGCTGCGTTTTATTTTCCCCCAGATCTGATCCAGATTGGATTTGCATACAAAAATACAAGTATTACAAAAACAACACAAGATCCAACTTTGTTTTGGGTTTGGATTTCCAAATCCATTTCTAAACAATATTTCAAATTGAGTAGTTGGTATCACTGCTGAGACATTAAAAAAAAACATTTTCGCTGAGCTGTCAACTTTAAAAATGGATACAAAACTAAAGGCGTAAGTACATATATTTTTCTTTTATTAATTCAATTTAGCTTCAACATTAAAAAAAATATATACATAAATAAGAAACCTTTTGCAGTGCTCCAGTTATCATTTGTTCAACTTTAAATGGTTGCTTCAGTAATGACAATATTGGTGCTGGACTAAAGTTCCTCGGCGCGGTATGGAGTTTATATGGAAAAACAGAAATTCGCAATGAACTCTGGAGTAAGAACGACATCAGCAAATAACGATGGTTCACCGTACGTGCAGGGAAAGAAGGAAGTGAAAGCCCGGTGAGCAAACGAGCCAGTCCTACGGTGATAAATGATGATTTGCATATTGGATTACTTGGATTACTAGAAAAATTCACTGACATTCAGCAGCTGAATAATATTCATGGAGAACTCTTCAAAAAGTTTCCATTTAGCGCGGTGCACATGAAGGATCGCGAACAAAATGGCAAAACAACAGCAACTCAACCTATCAAAGATGAGTGCCCCTTGAAAATCCTAGTGGGTCAGGACCTTATGAGACAATGTCTGTATGTGGACAGAGATGTGAAAGTAAATGCTGCAGAAATATGTTCAATTTTGGAACTCACATCCCCCGCTGAGCCCAGTACAATAAATATGTTCGATTATGGTGATGAACAGAAACCTCAATCGACAGAGGTGCTTCCAGTGCTGACCGATAACACAATTATAGTATATTTGATTGTAAAAGACTTGCTTATTCCGTGGTTCGTCACAAAGTGACTTCATTTTATTTTACAAATTGTATAACATAAAAGTGTTGCCAATGTTATTAGACTAATTCATTATTGTTACATCTGATACACTTACTACTATTCCTAATACTACATAATATATCTCCCTTCTTAAGTTTAAACTATGGTGATATATTATCAATGACAATTCAAGAATATGTTCTTAGTAATTAAAATAACAAATAAAATAAATTTATAAATTCAATTTTAAAATTAATAAATAAAATAATTTCATAAATTCAGTCTTAAATTTAATAAATCTAAATACAATATAATTAATCTAATAATCTTAGTAGTATAGTCTTGTAGGTTTCTTTATATCTTTTCTTGGTCGTAAGGATCTTTCTGTAGGTTGGCAGAGTGGTGTTCTATCTGGACTATTGTAGTGATTAGGTGACGATTTAATCTTAGTTGATGTCTCTTCACACTCTTTTTGGTTTACATGCAATTTAATTGGTTTTCTCCCCGAAGATTGTAAAGACTGAAAGTACTTAGATAGTTTTTCTGATTGCGAAGGCTTTCGGATTTGTTCTATGTGAACTCTTCGGATACTTCCTTGAAATTCAATCAATACAATCAGAGGACTCTCAATCCTAACAATTCTGCAAGGCACCCACTTACATATTTCTTTAAAATGATTCAACAAATAGAACACCACTTCTCCCTCCTTAAAATGTATTTTAATTCCTTTACTACAGTTTATGTTTTTGTTTTTTTACAATGAACATCAGTATGAATATCTTTATGGGTATTCTCTGCATTTACATTTTTATTTTTAAAACAATCTGAAATAGTTTTAACCTTATATTTAAAAATAAGTTCATTTGGCGTTTGGTTGGTTATTGTTGATGGTGTATTTCGATATGCAAAAAGGAATCCAGTTATTTTTCTTTGAATGTCAATAGAATTATTAAGACTGTCCAACAAAAAACATTTCAAGCTGGATTTCACGGTCTGAACTGCACGTTCGGTACTACCATTGCTAGATGGGTGGTAAGCTGGAATTGGTATTTTCTTAATATTTTGATTTTTCAAAAAAGATGAAAACTCAATTGAGTCAAACGGAGGGCCATTGTCCGAAACAAGTGCACTTGGTAAGCCAAAGATACTAAAATTTTTACAGAGTTTTGATATAACTGATTTAGCTGTAGTAGTTTCCATGAAAAATATATCGAGGTATTTGGAAAAAACGTCGAAGATAATTAAAAAATTTTAATTTTTAAAATAAAAAAAATCAATATGTATGCGTTCATATGGATATCTTGTACTAGGCCAACAAGCATTGACCTTTTGGGGTGAAATATTACGATTCGATTGACAAGTTAAACAATTTGTAACATATCGCTCTATATCATCGTCTATTTTCATCCACCAAACATATGATCTAGCCAAGATTTTCATTCGAACCATACCATTGTGATTCGTATGTAAAACTTTTAAGACTTGTTTTTCAAATTTAATGGTACGACTATTCGATGTAGATAATACAGACATCCATTTTCGGTGTGGAAATCGTTTCTTTTTAAGAAAAAGGAACGAATTTCAAATTCATTGTTAGATGGCCAACCGAATTGGACATAATTATGGATTTTGTTCAGAAAGGAACATTCCTTTTGACACCTTCGAATGGTTTCAAAGTCCAATGGTATTTCCTGAGCTTAATTGAAAAAATTTACACAGTTCATTCCGTCTTCAGGGACACCACTTGGCTCATCCAAGGGTAAACGCGAAAGAGCATCAACATGCCCCATTAGTCGTCCTCGTCTGAATTTAATCTCATAATCGTACATTGATAAGATTACCTTTAAAGGTTCGTGATCGCTAAATAATTGAAACTTAAGGCCTGAAACTTGCCGTATCAGGAAAACATCCCAATACCTTGAGTGAACTCTTACAAAACGCTAAATAAGCTAACAAACTGGGCAGATCGCTGTGGACTGGGTGTCAACCCTCACAAAACTGATCTTGTCCTCTTTTCTAGGAAATACAAAATTGCCCATATAGACCCTCCCACCATTAAAGGTGTACCTTTAACTTTCTCGAATGAAGCAAAATATTTGGGTCTTATTCTTGACAAGAAGTTAAGCTGGAAACCTAATATAAACGAAAAAGTTAAAAAAGCCACTGTGACACTCTTCTCATGTAAAAAGGCCATCGGCAATAAATGGGGTCTCCAACCCCGCATTGCTCACTGGCTATATACCGATAAGACCGATCCTAACATACGGTGTGTCAGTATGGTGGACCGCTCTAGATAAAATAACAAATGTTGGCAAACTTAGCAAGGTCCAACTTTCAGCTTGCCGATGCATGGGTGAAGTACTCCGTACGACCCCTGCCGCAGGCCGCTGCATTGGATATTCTGCTCCATCTCACACCTCTCGATATATTTTGCAAACAAACGGCGGCAAGCACAGCTATACGTCTTAAAGCCTCCTCACAATGGTCCAACAATGATATTGGCCACTCGATCATTCTGAACTCATTCAGATCACTCCCAAGTAACACAGATTACACCACCCCACAGCTACAGTTCCATAAAAACTTTCAGGTTACCATTCCTTCCAGATCTCTCTGGGAGGACCTGGCTTTCCTGGAAGATGAATCGATCCACTTCTATACTGACGGTTCTAAAACTGAGCACGGGGTTGGTGGAGGTGTATACTCAGATAGGCTGAAACTAAGTCTCTCCTTCCGTCTCCCCAATCACTGTAGCCGGTAGCGTGTTCCAGGCAGAACTTTTGGCGATAAAAGAAGTCCTCTCTTGGCTCAAAGAAAACGTGATATAAACCACAGATATCCGTATTTTCTCGGATAGCCAAGCAGCCATTAAATCTCTGGATTCTGTCTCAACAAATTCAAAAACTGCCCTTAATTGCCGATCATCTCTCTTGGAGATGGCACAGCAGTTCAACATTCACCTTTGCTGGGTGCCGGGTCATAGGGACATTCCAGGCAATTGCATAGCAGACGAACTCGCCAAAAGTGGAACTTAACTACCTATACTGTCAAATCGGACAAATATTGGTATACCCATCGCTACCTGTAAACTTATGCTAAATCAAGATGCAATAGAGAGAACAAATCTTAGGTGGAGTAATATTGCCACATGTCAGGCCACAAAACATATCTGGCCTGTGCTGGATCTAAGGCGCTGAACGGATAATTTTGTTGATAAATTGGGAATAAAATGTGAATAATAATTCAAAAGTCCAAGATAAGCCTGTAATTGTTGAAGATTTTTCGGAGCTGGAGCTTTTATTACAGCGTCTACCTTTTTTGGATTCGGTTTCAATTCGTTAAAGGATAAGATATGACCTAAATATGAAACTTCGCCCACTAAAAACTCACATTTTTGTAAATTTATTTTAACTTCATGTTGACTTAGTCTTTCAAAAACGGAGGTACAAATATTTATGCATTGAGCTGCACTAAACCCACCAATTATCAAATCATCTAAAAAACATGCAACGTTTTTAATCCCGAATAAAGTTTTTTCTACTGTTGATTGGAAAATTGCAGGAGCACAACTTACTCCAAAAGGTAACCGTGTGTACCTCAATAGACCCAAGTGGGTATTAATTGAGAGAAATTTGCGTGATTCAGATGCAACTGATAGTTGGAGGTACGCGCCTGAAAAATCTATCTTTATACAAAATTTACAATTTGAATATATCATCTAAACGCGGCAGCGGATGGTATTGTAATGAAATTAATTTATTTATTGTGATTTTACAATCCATACAAATTCTATTCGCTTTGTTTTCTTTTTCTACAACTACTATGGGTTTTGCCCATAAGCTATGTTCAACAGGCTCTAATATGCCTTCGGCCATCATCTTTCTCAACTCTTATTCTACTGGGTCACGCAAGGTATATGGGAGACTGTACGGCTTACAAAAAATTGGTACGGAATCCTCCTTCAAAAATATTTGAGCTTCATAGCCCTTGATTGGAATTTGTAGGGTTGTTTTAAATACATTTGGAAAATTGAATTTTAAAAATTCTACAAAATTTTCTTTCTTTTCAATACCTAAATATTTTAAGTTTGGAGTTATGGGACCTGTTATTGGCTTGGTTTCCGATTTTTGTTTTTCTTGGATAGTTGCCAGTCGTTGATCAAAACTTGTACTACAGGCTATTTTTCTCGCCATCCTGGAATCAACGCGTCCATCCATACTCGACCCATGAGTGGCAAGAAATGCTTGTTAGATGTCTTTATAACAACCAAATCTAACACCTTATCTTAACAACTTCGATGACCAACCATTCGCACTGGAACTACAATTTTACCTATAACAGATATATTTTCAACAGTAACAGTATATAATTTATCATAAGGACAAATACTTAACTTAGAGAAATACTTTTCATAACCCTCCTTACTGATGACACTCGTACATGCACCGCAATCGACTTCCATTTTTGTGTTCTTATCCGCAATTATGACATCCATGAACACTGGTGCATTGATTCTGTTGACATTAACAAACCAATAGAGTCCCTCATATAAATCTTGACCATTGTATGAATCTTCGAAGCTTTCTTCCTCGGAAGACTCTGCTCCTCCTTCATCGACAAAGTACACAACTTTTTTAGCTCGACATTTAGACACTATGTGACCACGTTTTTTGCAACGATAACAGGTCCAGTTGACTGCAGGGCACTTGTTGTTTTCGTGATGACTCCGATCGCATCTGCTACACTCTTCTTTCGATGAATTTGTAAATTGACGACTGTTTGACTGAGGCCTATGACGACTAATAGGCTTACGACTGCGACTGGACTGACGACGTTGGTTGTACTTGAAGTTTTCATTACTCGTTCTCTCGCTTTTCCGGCTTCTTTGGGTACGAAATTAATTAATTGTTGCTGGGCTGTTTATTGCACGTGTTTCAGCTTCTGTTAGTTCGAAATTAAGAGATTTAATGACGGCTTCATCAAATTTTAATGTCTTTCCGATCTCTATCAATTTTTGTTGCCACCCATTGTTGGACAATCCAACTATGAATATGTCTCGAAGCATTTCATCCATAATTAAATTAGGGAATTCAGACTTTTGCGAAGAAAAATTTAACCTCACAATGAAGTCGCAGATTTTGTCTCCTTGTGATTGCCTTAGGTTGTAAAATTTAAAACGTTCTGCAATCACGTTACCTGTGGCCTGTGGGCGAATAATGATTTTTTTGGCACTCAAAGAGATCATCGAGAGCCATTTCTTCTGGTTTTTTATTTGACGGAACCAACTGCATTAATTTCTCGACCACATCATCGCTCAGTAACGTTAAAAGCATTCCAACTTGATCTTCAGTAGAGAACGTTTTAAGGCGAACTTCGTAGGTGCTAAAGTTGTTCCCTGGTATAAAGTTAGGCATGTTTCCAACCACGTGGTTTGCCTGGACTTGCTTGAGAATGACATCTAGTTTTTCATCAGATTTAAGCGCCATTATTAGAAATTTATTGTAATGTATCAAAACTTTTTTTTTATATATTTTTGATAATTTAAATTGTTTGTTAATTATATATGCGAATTGCGAAAGACTGTGATTTAACAAGCACGTTTTAGGTTCGCTAAAAAAATCGACTCGTCGCCAATATAGTATATTTGATTGTAAAAGACTTGCTTATTCCGTGGTTCGTCACAAAGTGACTTCATTTTATTTTACAAATTGTATAACATAAAAGTGTTGCCAATGTTATTAGACTAATTCATTATTGTTACATCTGATACAATTACTACTATTTCTAATACATAATAACAATGAACCTGCAGACTTTTTCGTCACAAATCTTATGACTATGAATTGTACGCAAAAAGTGAAAAGCTTGGGCGAACTCTAGCTGAAGATTTGATTTGCAAAGGTGCTATGGAAGTGATGAAGTGCGCGCAAGATGAAATTCATAGCAATATTTTATAAGAGATTTACCGGCAACCACTAGTGTTTAGTAAACTACAACATCATATTTTCCCTCGCCCTGTTGTCGGTACTTTTCATTAACATTAACAAAAAACTTAAGGAAAAGAAAAATATAAAACTTAAGAAAATTTAAAAAAAAGGGCGGGTCATACCTGGGTTTAACCATTCAATTAATTAAAACAGAATAATTCATTTTTCATTTCTTTTCCTACTTTTATGATAATTTATTTTCAGTTTTGGAACTATCCGGATTGTGTTGCCTATTCGGATCAACACTCAGAACCAATTTCTATCGACTAACATTATTCTGCTATTTGTCCGATTTGACTTTTATATTCTGTGAGGTATCTGTTGGTTTTGTTAACAGCATTAGTAATCAATCATTAATAAATCAGGGTTGACATTCTGTATCTAAAAAGCGATCAAACTTTTTCGTTTGTGCGAAAGACTTGCATAAAGATTTGAAGCAAATCTTTCGCTCAAATGAAAACGTCACCCCAGTTTCTTGGGTTAGTTTTAATGATCGAAAGTATTGATTCTTCAGCCATACCTGAAAATTATTCAGTTATCTGCAGGCCTATTCCAAAAAGTGCGGCGGATCATAAAAGCCAAGGGTGACATTCGTATGCCTAAAGCGAACAATCGTTTTCGTTTTTGCTTATGTTCGTTTATGGAAAACGAACGATCGCTTTCGTTTCCTTTATTACAGAATCTGGCCCCAGGTTTTGGCTTAGAATGGGATAAGCTGATTGTTGATTGTCAATTTTTTTGGTTATCGCTTTGACTATAGATGTCAGATCTATAGCTAAAGATACAGAGACCAATAATCAAAACGACAATCGTTTAATCGAGCGATCACTTTAGTCTTACGCTATACTAACACAACGAAAAAAAAAACAAAGCCAAAAAAAAAAAAACTAAATATTTTGTTATTATATACAAACAACTTTAAAAAAACATCTCAAGGAACAAGACTTTCTTTTACTTTGTCAACAAGTGCACGATTGCGTGAATAATTTTTTGTCCATTTTCATGGTTTATTAAATTTAAACAGGGATCCTTTTTTTTTTCTTCTAGCAGTTTGACCAGCTCAACACGTAAACACTGGATCATATCGGCTATTTCATGATTATATGCTTTCAAAATTATCCAAGCCTCTTCGAGCAGAACCAGAAACTCTCTGCCATGTAGTTCAATGCGCAAGTCACTGCCAGGAAAGAGTACCAATGGAAACATTGGTACTATTGAGCACTCCTTGATGTTGATTTTGGAAGTTTTTATCTTTTCATGAAATAACAAAAATGGCGATAGGAAGTTTCTCGCATCCTAATTATCGGAGCAAGGATGGATTGAGACAAAACCATCCAACCTAGTTTTAAAACGTAATTTCCGTGAGTTTGAAGTCTTCGGCATAGCTCCTGCTGCTGTCTGTATGTATGTTTTTTTCAGGCGTTAATATTTTTACAATGTTAGGGTATAATGCTGCCGAAAGGAGTGAAATAAGCAACCTGTTATTTTCACCGTTCACGTTAAACGAATGGCCTGCAATTTAATTGCCATACAAATAATATAGGTAGTTGTAAAGGCAAAAGGAAACTTTACCGGTGAGACTGAGAATGGTGTCTTCGGCGGATTTTCGTCTTCGTGGCACATTGATAGGCACAAAACCGATAGATACCAGCAGCTCCAGGAATTGATATTTCAATTCAGATATTGTCTGTAAAATGTAAACTGTTCATAGAGAGAAAGTTTTCATCAACAAAGTTTCTACCGGCATGTTTACTTCGTGTGGAAATTACTAGCCATTTCGAAAACAAAAAATTAAAGATAAAGATATAATAATAATAATGTTTTTTTTATGGTTAAGTCAATGGCTTCGTCCGTTGTAAATGATTTGGTAAGTTTGTTTTCATTAAAAGATTGAATAAAAATTTTTCATATATCTATTTTGAATGTTTAAACTAAAACGTTTTGTTTACATATACAATAATTTATCATACTATCAGCCCTATCGCAGAATTTCCTTGTAGCAAAGACCTACATATTACGCTACGCCACTTTTACGAATAAAATGATATTCAAAGCCTTCAAGAAATCACAAAAGGCGTTACCACGGACAAAATGGTTGCTGAAAAAGCTTACATCTTGAGTTCAATTAATCATATCGTAAAGATTTATTTTTTGAAAATATTAAATAATCAAATATTAATTGATCATTGCTCAGGCAATTCACCTATTGAAATAATAATAATTCATTTTATCAGAAATTTTCCTTATATTTCTAATATTGCTGTCTCAACTGGTTTGAACTGAATAAATAACTCACCTTATTAGCTTGTAGACATGTCAAATGATCACTATTACAGATAGCAAAATCTCGTTTTTTCTTGTTTGCTTCATTTCTCTTTTCAAAAGGTGACACAAATGGCGACTTGTGACTCAAACAGGCGGCTATAGTAAGAATACGGTCTAAACATTGAAAATTGAAATATAACACCGAAGAGCATGAGTTTTCCAATTCGAACATCCACAGGCAGCGCAGACAAATGATGACCTAAAGCAGTTAACATCTGTTCTTCATCTAGAGCACCAACATTCTGAAGCCATGTCACGGCTGATATTATGTATATTTGCTTCAATTGGAGGCTCCACAGTTTAATCTATGCAAATGAAAAAAGCGTATAAAATTTAATGAATGAATACTCTATGAAAAATCCAATACCGAGAACTTCTAACACTTTTAATCCATCAAATTGAGGCAGAATTTTAGTTCGTAACACCAGTTGCTCTAGTGGTATTCGATGTATTTCAAGCACAGGTTGCTTTAGAAGATTATTTGTTTGAGATTCCCAAACCATATCTAATGATTCCATATTTCGATTACAATCGAAACGTTTCTCCTTTATTGTTCCACAATCCACAACAAAAACACAATCGTCTATAGTAACCGATGTCTCAGCAATATTTGTGCTGATAACAATTTTTCGTTTACCCGCTGGTGCTGGACGGAAGACTAAAGCTTGTTCTTCACTTGTCAGGGTGGAATGAAGTGGTACAAGCAAAAATATGCCACATCTTTTAGAAAATGTTTATTAGAAAAGTTAAATTAAATATGAAGTTCTTACTTCGGGCCGAATAATGCATTACTAGATAGAGCCTCATGAACAATTTGAATCTCTTGCAGCCCAGGAAGGAATATTAAAATCGATCCATCATGATCCCCTTCAACTACGTAATACAGAACGGCTTCTATTAACTCTGGGTTGATCTTCATATTCTCAGAAATATAGATTGTCTAAATCAAAATATAGGCTTAATAATGTACAATTAAAAACACATCTATCTATAACCATCTTACCCACGGTTTATTCCAGATTTTATTGCAGATGGTCAGCATTTGCAAATGCAAAATAAAAAATCGAAAATCAAAATACAAATACAAATTTGTGAATTTTTATTCTGTAATCTTTCAATTTTATAGGTAATCTTACCAACTGTGAAAACTAAAAATTTCTGTGATCTAGTTTGTTTTATCATCATGATCTGATCTGGATTGGATCTGGAGGAAAATAAAACGCAGCTAATAATAATAAATTATCACTATGTATCAAAACATTTATTCCAGTTATTGTTGCCTATCTACTCCAGTATAAGGGACAAAAAAATATTTGTGTTATTCAATGTATACGAGGATTCACTCCTTTATTTAGTTTCTTATATTTAACGCCACCGAATTTTCAATCCAAAAACCAAAACTACATAAAATTGAATTTTATTTATTTTACAAAATTTTAAAGTTATTTCTAGACTCTTGATTCAATATGTATTGCTAAAACACCATCCTCATCGGCAGTTGAAATATTAATCTGAGCTGATCCATCATTATCAACAACAATTTGTTTTCCTGAACAAGAAGACCCAGCTCTATTTCCCGAAATGACATCACAGTATGTACCAGCTGGCAGGCAAGTATAGAGTCGCCGATTCAAATCATAGTTCTCTTGGTTAAATGCTACAAAACCTCTGTCTCCTCGGCAGAACGCAATTTGGTTACCATCGTTGTCCCACCAATTATTAAC
Organism: Epistrophe grossulariae; assembly: GCA_929447395.1. Lineage (NCBI taxonomy): Eukaryota > Metazoa > Arthropoda > Insecta > Diptera > Syrphidae > Epistrophe > Epistrophe grossulariae. The sequence goes on from OV839566.1 coordinate 107,954,850, forward strand.
TGAAGTACCCTCCACTGCATTCCTGAACCCGACCATGTTGTAGATTTGACGCCAGCGATGTTCGCAGATCCAACCATTTTCACATGAATCGTCGCCTTTGAATGTTGGGGACAAAATATTATTCCCATCACTACTTGGAGGGCCGTCATCGGATACATTGAAATCAAATGAGCTCATCACACGAGGAATACCATAAGGGTAGGCCAACATAAATGCCGAGGCCATCTTGTACCTTCTAGATGATTTGTAGTTCAATGCTTCAGCTCTTTGATTGTCATGATTATCAACGAAAATCAGTGCTTCCTCAGAAGGAAGGAATCCCCAACCAGTGCCCCAGTTATTTAACCACTTCAACAAATCGCCATTGTTGAAAACATTGCCGATCTTGGACGAGTGACGGAACTCTGTTACAGCACCTAAGTGGGTATATTCCTCACGGGTGATCATTTCACCACCATTATCAATTACTTCTTGGTATATGAATGGTCGTGAACCAGGGGCGAAACCTTGATCAGTGTTTAAATCATCAAGTGAATTCAAAATCACCTAAAAGTTAGTTATTATTTAGATACCCACTTAATTTTTAATTTAAACAAAATATTCTTGCCTCCATATTATGTGGCCACATGTGTTTGGCCGCATCTAAACGGAATCCAGCAACTCCAATTTCAATCAACTTGTTCATGAGCATAACGATCTGCTCACGAACATATTCTTTGCTTTGATCTAGGTCTTTCAATCCAACTAATTCACAGTTACGCACTTCCTCACGATCATTGTAGTTCGTAATAGAACATGTTGGATTGAAATCGTTTGATGAATATGGAACCGCTGGAAAATTCTTATTGTTGGGTTCGGCTGTGGAACCAGCAGTACCTACAGCACTATCACCTCCAGCCATGTGATTCATTATAAAATCCGGATAAATTCGAACTCCAACCTTATTACAACGGGTCACCATGTCACGAAATTGATCCTCATTACCGGATCGAGTGGTAAGAATATACGAAACAGGTTGATAACGCTCCCACCAAGGACGTGGTTCAATAACAGCATTTTCAGTTACAGGAGAAACCTATAACAACGCTATAAGATTACTTTTCCAAGTTAAGAGATGCGATTGACAATACCTGAACACCAGCATATCCTTTAGGAGCCAGAAACTGTTCACACTCATCTGCAATATCTTCCCATTTCCATTCAAATAGATGAACCATAATATCGCGTCCATCCCAATAGTTAGGACTGTGTTGGCTTCGTACAACAGAAATCGCCACAATCACTAAAGCTAACACCTTCGAAAATGACATTGTAAGAACTCTAATGAATTTAATAATATTTTCATTATTTATACCCTTTAAAATCAAATCAGAAAACTATTTACTGTTATCGACATTTTATTTTCATTTTTAAGATATGAAATGTAATTTATAAGGTCATTCAGTATAGCTACCTAAGTACCTATAACAAATTGTTTGGTCAAAAACACCATAAATAATAAATTTTTTTAAAGCAAGTAAATCATTTCATCTTTCCGCACATACATAAATAAATATTTCACTGTTTTTATTCGTTGTTTTTGTTGTTGGTTTATGGTTTTAAATGTTCTGATTTTGATTTTTTACTTTACTTTTCAGCTAGTATTAAACGCTTGCTAGTTGCTGAGATAAGCCCTGAATATAAAGACCTCGAAATGCATTCGATAAATATAATAAGGAATTTTATATTGAATTCAATATTGTGTTTTAATATTTTAATCCATAGTGTGCGATCATAATTAAAAAAATATGCATGACTGTATCGTACGAACTTTCTCATATTGTGTTTAACAACTGTAGCAAAACAACAAAAATAAATAAATAAATATCTGAAAATATTGATTTTTGTTTGATTTTATTTTTTTTATATTTTTTTTTTTTTCAAAATTTTTAAATGCAGTATTGTTTGAACTGTTTATAGGTAGAACTTAGAAACATCATATAAATTTAACAAAATTGGTGTTGCCATTGAAAAGACACACGCGAATAAGCCAAGAATAATACTTATATGTAATATCTTCTCATAAAAACATAGAAGGGCTGTATCCGTTATGTGATTTTTATGCCAAAAAAAAACTTAAAGGTAGATTTCTTACAATTAATTTTGTTGTTTTAGGTACAAAGTTTAATCAAAATCATTGGAGCCATATTAGAATTAAAAAATGAAATCGTTACCCGTTCCAAAATTAGCTTAAACAAAACTTCGATTTTTCCTCTAGGAAATCACAAAAAATGTACTAAATTTGAAGTAAAGGTAGAACTATAATAGTCGGATGCCGACGTAAGTGGTCGTACGAAATGAAACGAATACAAAGAATTCATAATATGACGTGCCCATAATTGAGGTTTGCTTCGTTTCGACCAATTTTCGTTAACTTTTGCTATCGGAAGTGAAGAGCGGCAGCGCTCACACCGAAATATCATCATTTTACAGCAATCGGAAGTGCTCCATTTAATTGATTGCAATTCTGAAAAAGTAGGCGGATACCACGCCCCCTAAATGGAAAACCTCAAATATAATTTTTTTTTTTTTGTTGGTTACTTTTGCCTTGCCATATTTCATCATTCTGGGAACGGCAACCCTAGCTAGTTAGCCAAAGTGTTTAAAAATTACTCTATATTTAAAAGTTTAATATTAATTGACAAAAAAAAATCCGAAAATACTCAAAGTGCATCAATCGAAGCGTAATAACCCTTTAACGGAATTGTATCAAAAAATCAGAAAGTTATTCTTTTCAATAAGCTTATTTTGCGTCTGAAAAATTTAATATAAACCTAAACGTCAAATACACTGATGAACAAAAGGAAAGCACACGTAATTACACCAACAAAATCGACCTCAAATAAAAAGTCTGCAACCAAAAATAGCGACATGGATTCAGATATGATTGGGTTAATTTTGCAGGAGACCCTTAATGAAAATTTGAAGGATATAAAACAAACGCTGCAAGAAGTAGTCAAGCTATCTGACTTGGAAAAAACTGCACGACGAAATAAGATCGCTTCAAAATAGTAACCAAATCTTGTCAGAAAAAGTGATGGTACTAGAAGATAGATGCGAGTAAATTTGTTGGAAGAAAAAATGGAAGCCAGCCAATTGTGTGATACAGAGGGAAATCTAATATTTCATATACCAAATGAAAAGGAATCACTACGTTTTCCCGCGATCGTTTTCCCGTGTAACGTTTGCCCGCCAATTTAAAAGGTAGTTTTTTTGCTACAATCCCCCAGCACGATATCCCGCGGAACGATTGCCTATATAATTTTCCACGGGATTGGCGGCGGGATAGGCAATACTAATTAGTACTTTTTGACAATACTATTATGCATTTATATTAAATATTTTATGTTTGTTAAAATATTTAATATTTTTTTTTTTTTTAATTTTAAGCGTTTTTTTATTTCATACGCTTAAAAACGCATTTTAGCAATTTTCATAAAAAAAACTACCGAATGATAAAAAGAAACTTTTCATGCACTTAACCTCGCACCTACCCCAAATCCTATAGTGTGCCAAGCAGGGGGGTTGCCATACTTCACCATAACACAAGAAAAGACTTTTGTACAAGAAAACTACTACTGAAATGAATTTTGTTCATGCGCTGTCGATTTGTATTGAAAAAAGTAGGAATCGGCGGGAAAAAGTTACACGGGAAACTGTGATTCGGGATATCGTTCTGCGGAAAAACGTTTTGCGGGAAAACGTGACGCGGGAAAACGTAGCCAACCCGAAAACAACGCGTTCAAATAATCTAGGAAGTAGCAATTTTTTGGTACGTCTGGGAGAAAGATCGCCAGCGATCAACATTCTACGCGCATCAAAATCGTTGAGGGAAGCTGGGATCGTGGTTCATCGAGATTATCCAATAGCCGTCAGAAAAGAACACATTTGCTTGACATGCGAAAGGAAATAAAGGCGAGGAATCCGAGCATTGATGTTTTTCTCAGAGACCGCCTTTTGGTGAAAGGTAAAGTTTTCACTTGGAGCTTCAATCGAGGTTTGAAATGCGGAAAATTGATGGAAATTCTGTGCTTAATGAAATGAATTTTTGCATTAAATTTTATTGAGACTTAAGAAAATTTTACAGAGTACAATTCAGATTATATTACTTAGCAAAGCTTTGTTTAACTGCGGCTATAATGTATTGCCTGCTCTATCTAGTTACATTTTTGGGAAGCCTCGTGGCTGTCATTTATAATGTATAAAAAATATATAGTCATTCTGCTCTTGCTCAGGAGCGATATTTCAGTTACGTGTTGGTTGTTGCAACGGATAAAAAAATATCCATATATACAATAAATACAAATACAAATACAAATACAAATACCTTATAAACTAATATGCCATAGAATACATTTATATACATAAAATTTCGTGTTATAGAGCGAGAACGCTCTATGTAGAATTTTCAAATTTAATGAAATCACTTAATTCACTTCGCTTAATGAAATGGTAAACAACACAAATGGAAATGACATTAGATCATCTGGGCATCGTGATGTATCTCTTCTGATGGGGGCGCCACCTATGAGGGAGATAAGTGCAACTCCATGTAGTCAAGTCAAAAACCATTCTGAGCAACTTAGGCTCAGTTCACACTTGTCATTATCTTAGGAAATATCCGTCTGCCCAAAAGTCTTAAGTAAAAATATAGTTAAATATAAAAATTATAAAATTTTAAGTTGAAATATAAGTGGTATGAAAAGTAAACTATTATTTTCTGATTTGTTTAAATATGTTAATAAGTTTGAAATTTGTTGTTTATTTGAAACACACCTTTTAGAAGGTAAAGAAATAAATTATGAGCATTTTTTTGATAATTATGTATTATGTTCATTGACCTGTGTCAGTGGGTTGCAAACAGTTTTACTTGCGCCAAGTGCCAGGACGCACTTGGATGCAATTCTAGCTAGCACGAATGTCTACACGGCCGGAAACCGATCTATAACCAGTCGCACTTGGGGAAACATTTCTTTGGTCACCAGAACCTTCTTCACTAGGTCTTCATGCTCTGTGAGAACAGCCAAAGCTCTGAGTTTCACAGATATACCTTCAAAATTATGCGATGGAATTAATATATATTTAATTTATTCATAATCTTTTAATTATTTTTGTAAATAAAATTTTCTAAAATGACAAAACAAATAAAAATAAATGAAAAAAAACGAATAAATGTGAAAACTGGACATGCCATTCACAAGTTGTCCTTCACCCGACGCAGAAAGAATGATTAAATTATTATTTGGTCACTTCAGGCTCTTCAAGACATGGCCATAATAATTAAAACACTAATAGTAATTGATTTCAATTAAAGAATCCTTCACCGGTAAACTTTAATTTGTTTTCTTGTATTAGATTGCATTTTATGCCAATATTCTTGCTGGTCAGTTGAAGACTGCATAGCCAGGGGATGCAGAGCAGGATGATTTACCACCGAAATCCGAAGATGACGACCTTTGAGTGATGAGATTCAAATGGATCGAAACTACTTGGCATATAAGAATCTTTTATTGGATGCAAATGGACAAGGTTTATTTTTTGAATATATCTTTCTTAAAAGAAAAAATATTAATTAAATAAATTAATATTCTTAGAATTTGATTTCACGTTTATGTTGTACTCCTTTATTCTAACGCCCGCAAAAAAAGTGATAGCCTTGTACCAGTAGAATCCGAATGTATAGCGAACGTAATCTGTCGATGTTTAGTTATAGAAGAGGACGTTCTTCAACCAGAGGTCGGTCATTGTTTGTTAAGCATGCTAACCGATTTTACAGTATCGCATGTTCTACGCAAACAAAAATGCTGTCGAACAATTGTATGGGAGCGTAATGTTGGTCAACAAATCTTCAATCCTATGGAAGATAACTTGCTTGTGAGTCAAACCTAACATAATATACTCATACGTTTACATAAAACCTGCAGTACAATTTAAGTGAAAAGTACGAGTTGGAACCACTATTGCTTCGAATATTCAGGGGCAAGGAATTCCATCAATTCATAGAAGACAAAACAATTCATGAAATTATTCGAAATGTTAAGACTGCTTTTCCAGATATGAAACTATCTTTGGTCGTTGTAAGTGTCTTGCCCAAATGTTAAAACATCCTTGACAGAGAAACAGTTAAAACAAAACTTTATCTTTCTTAAATTTTATTTAGCAAGTATTATAATTAAAAGGTTTAATGGCTCGTCACGTCCGTATCGCTACGCTGCTAATAATACAATGCCCGTCTTCGTTTTGCTTCTATCTCATCTTCTTCTCTTCTTTAGTGTTGCCGTGGCGTTACAGACTCGTCCGTCCTGACCAGTTCGATGTCCTCATCGAAATCTGCATTTAGGGTTATCCATCGTTTAATCCTGTCTACTGCCCATTTTGCCGAATACGGTTTTTGACTTCGTGGCGCGTATGGCATATCGGTCAGCTGATATCGATCATGCGGTAGAACGGTGGTGACTATGTAAGGTCCCTTGTACCTAGGGTCCAATTTACGTGATGTACCGGTGCTGCTGGGACTATCATTTAGTATCATGACCAGATCTCCCACGGTGTACCTTTTAGCCTGCCGTATACGTGAGTTATGTTGTAGCTTCTGTTTGTTTTGTATTTTTGTTATAGTTTCGGCGCCTTCCTTGCGTAACTGGTTAATATCTTGTATATGTTGGTTGAGTTTTACTCCTTCTGCCAAGGCATCTTGCAATGGATCTCTGGGTACATATCCCATCATCATTTGATGCGCTGTTTTACCGGTTGCTTCATTATGTGTATTATTCATTCCCCATTGCACGGCTTTAACTTGTTGATCCCATTTGTTTTCGTCCTCGATCGTTGCAAGTAAAGCATTGAAAATCGTCCGGTTGTATCGTTCCACTTGTCCGTTGGCTCTTGGAGTTTTGGTGGCGTTTAACACATGTGTTATTGCTCGGGTCTTGGTGTATTCTTCAAACAGCTTGGATGTATAAGCCGTTCCCTTATCTATTATGATACGTCTTGGTGTTCCGAATATATAGAAAACTTCCGTCAGGAAATTTAATAATGGTTTCGTTTGGGTATTCTGCAAAGCTTTCATTTGAGTCGTTTTCCTGCTGTAATAGGCAACTGGGTGGAATTAACTCCTTTTCCTTGCATTAGCACCCCCGCTAATCCCATGCTACTGGCGTCGGTATGCAATTCGTGCTCCGCCTCAGGGTTAAAGAGTTCCAACACTGGCTTTTCTGTGAGGATATTTTTCAATTTTTCGAAGGACTTTTGTTGCTCTTCACCCCAGATGAACGCGCAGCACTTTTTGGTAAGATCTGTGAGAGGTCGTGCGATTAAGGAATGATCCTTTATAAATTTTCGAAAATAGCTTGTCAAGCCTATAAATTGCCGTACCTCTCGCTCACTTTTGGGTGCTTCGAAGTTCTCTACGGCATTCGTTTTTTCCTTTCCTGGTGTTATGGTGTTTTGCGTTATAATGTGTCCCAAGTATTGTATTTCTGTTTTGAAAAAGTGACATTTTTTGAGATTCAGTGTCAACTTTGCTTGTTCCAACAGCTTCAGGAATTTTTCTAACTTTATCATTCCTTCGTCTTGGAATGACCACATCGTCCATGAAGCATACTATGAGATCGGGTTTCATCTTTCTTGATAAATTGTTCATCATTTTCTGAAACACCGCTGGTGCATTTGCCAGACCAAAGGGTACCGTCAAGAATTCGTACAAACCGCCCGGAGTAATAAATGCTGTCAGATGCGTATGTTCTGCTTTGATTGGTATTTGGTAATACCCAGAAGCTAAATCCAGTACTATAAAATAACGATATCCATGCAAATCGTTTAATTGTTCATCAATCGAGGGCATCGGGTACCTAATCTTCTTCGTTATTCGGTTGAGACCTATGTAGTCGACGCACATACGATCTTCGCCATTCTTTTTCTTTACTAAAATCACGGGAGATGAAAAGTTTGACTCAGATTCCTTGATGATTCCATTTGTAAGCATCTCTTCGACCATGGATTGTAGCTTTTGTCTCTTGGCATACGGTACTTTTTAGGGCTGTATACTACTGGAATATTCTTCTCTAATTCAATTTCCATTTCTACGAGGTTGGTACGACCTAATTCCCCTTGTGTCATTGCAATGCATCCGCGAAAACCTTGAAGCAATTTTAACAGAACTTTTGAGTCAACATCTGCATTTATTTGAAGAACACTGATGGCTATTTCTTGTTTATCATTCGTTTCTTTATTTGTTTCGTTGCCTGATACTTCTGCAATGCGTTTTACGGTTAGCGTTTTTCCTTTCTTATTCACCGAGCATCTCGGGTGGCATAGTATATTTTTACCAACCAAGACTGGATCCGTTAAATTCTAATCTTCGACTACCAAAGCGCTTACTTGAAAGGGTGATCCGTCTATTACTATTGTGCACGTAACACTTTCATTAACTCTACAAGTACCACCTCCGAAGCCATGCAAAACTGTATTTTCCTTACAAACTACCGATTTTAGTGTGTTTGCAACTGTTTTTCTGATTATTGTACGTTCGCTACCCGAGTCAAGAAGTGCTTCATATTATATACCTTGAATATCCACCTGTTTTCGGTAACAATCCGTATCCGTATTGTCGGTATTATGTTGATTTTAAATCTTTTTTCCGGTTTATCTTCCTTCATCTGGGATCGTGTGTTATTGTCACGAGTGCTTTAGTATGGTCTTTTCCTACCTTGTAAACACTGTCTTGAATAATGACCAGGCTGATTACAGTTGTAACAATTCACGTTGTTTTTAATTCTTTGAGTTATCATTGAGTTTCTGGTCTGCCAGTTCGGTTGTGGATGACTTGGTTTAATGTTGGCTTTGTTAGTACTATTTGGATTTTGTCTGACGTTGGATCTGATGCTTTCATACCATTTGACCTTTTTCGCCACTTCTGCTATATCCCTAAAATTGCTGGCTGCTAAACTTGAGCTCATATGATGATCGTTTAATCCCGTCAAGATGTATTGAATTATTGTTTTGTCACTAAGCTGTATCCTTTTCCCGAGCATGTTCATTTCATGGCAGTATGTTTCTGTTGCTTCTTGTGGTTTTCTTATTCGTCTTATCAGCTGTTGGTGAGTCTCTACCTCACTATTGCGAGCTCGTTCCAAGTTGATGATACTTCTTGAGTGGTATCCCACCAGTATCGAGCTGATCCCTGCACTTTAGAAGCGGCAGCCATCAATAACGTTCTCTCATCCCAATCGTAAATTTTCATTAGATTATCCACCCTTTTAACCCAAGCTTCAGCTGAAATAGAGAATGTGTCTCCTGGAGTGAACCCAGGGAGTGCATCAGCGATTTCTCTGATACTGCAGTTGACCTTAGGTCTGAGAGTATTTCTGTCTGCAGTTCCCTTTCCCTTCTTATAATATCCCATTCCCTCGCTCTAAGATCCCTATCATCAACGCTTGTGCAGTCTGAACTTGCTGTCACCTCCTGGGTCCCCATTTGGTCGGTTTCAGGTATTTCTGAAGTTGTTGTTCGTTCTACATTTACACTCGTTGGAGTTTGTACTAAACTCGAGCGATGAATTGCCCCTGTTGCTACATTTTCTTTGTCGTATGTCTGTAGTCTGCTTATCAGAACCCTCTTTGTCCCAGTAATAGGAAGATTTCTTTCCTTCAGTTCCGCTTGGAGCTGTTTAACGCTAAGGAACTCCATTTCTAGAGGGATTAAATAAAACAATCTATCAAACAAAATCTTCACTTTCAATGAGTAGAGTTCAAGTAACATAATCGTTAATTTATTTACATTAAAATTACTTTTTCTCTTTTTTTTCAACAATAAATATGTCACTAATTTTGAACTCTACATCCGCAGAATATGAAACAATAACACTATATTTATTATTTAAAAAATATAAAGACTCAAAGTCAAGTTTGTGTGTGTGCCTCAATTAAAAGAAACATTCCATATTTGTAATTGAGCTGTGATTATCTCATGTACTAACCATACGTAAGCTTACCAGATCTAGTGTTACTTCAACCCAAATTTGGTTGCATTTTTTAAACGAGCCTTCATCAAGTTGTAACACCGTCTATTACATATGTACGTTCAGAAGTACATATTCCACATTTAATTTTCTGAATGTATAATGTATATTAACCATTCAACAGTTTTGTCTCTTATTGTAATGTCCCAACCTAATGACCATAACCACAACATTAAAATTATCTCATGTACAGGGTGGCGCACCAATTGTGCTACAAAAAGAAATTCAAATAACTTTTTTTTTTATCGATGTATTTCATTTATTTTTTTTTATTGGTTAGAAAATTAAATTTTATTTCAAATAGTTAGTTGTTTTTAAAGATTATAGACCGCAAATGACCTCCACGCTGTCCCACGCATATGCGGTACCTGGTCAAAAAATTATTCATTGCGGCCTGAAGAGTTGAAGTTGGGATCGCCTCAATTATTGTCGTTATGGACTGCTTTAATTCAGTTAAATTCCTGGGCTTCGTTTTATACACCTCTTGCTTGACATAACCCCATAAAAAGAAGTCTGGTGCAGTCAGGTCAGGTGACCTTGGAGGCCAGCGAAGAGTGGAGTTCCTAGAAATTAATTTGTTTGCGAATTTTTTGTTTAGCTCCGCCATAACTGGTCTGGCTATATGTGCAGTTGCTCCATCTTGCTGAAACCAAACGCTGTTGAATGGTATACGTCTTCGGCGCAGTTCTGGGTAAAAAAACTCCTTCAACATCTTTAAATAACGGTCCCCATTGACAGTAACGGTTACACCGTTTTCTTCAAAGAAGTACGGCCCGACAATACACCTTGATGAAACTGCGCACCACACAGTGACTCGTTCTGGGTGCAGTTCCGTCTCATGGAGCATTTCTGGATTAGACTCATTCCATATACGGCAATTTTGCTTGTTTACATTGCCGTTAAGATCAAAATGGCCCTCATCAGACATGAACAAACAATTGATCAATGTGTTGTCTTCTTCGGCCATTGATATCATTTTTTGGCAAAATTCCAGGCGAACAGGCAAATCCTGAGGGTTTAACTTGCTAGTAATTTGGACTTTGTACGGAAACAAGTTTAAATCGTCATGAAGTATCCGTTGTAATGACCGTCTACTAATTCCAATTTGCCCCGATAAGTTTCGGGTCGAAACGTTCGGATTGGCCTGTATTGCAGATGCTACTGCTGCGATTGTATCCTGAACCCGAACATTGGCATCTCGATGGTACGGCCTTCGTGCGATGCTTCCAGATTCGGCAAACATGTTTACAAACCTCATAATGGTCCATCTACTCGGGGGATTACCGCCAAACTCCCGCCTAAATTCCCTTTGGACGGAAATGACGGACTGCAAAGCATGGTACCGTTGCACTATCCAAATTCTTTTCTCCGTATCCCAAGCATCCATTTTTATAAATCTAAATAGTAACCTACAAAATAAAAAAAAAAATAAGCCGATTACTCACACAGAAAAAAAGTTATTACGTTTTATTTTTGTAGCACGATTCGTGCGCCACCCTTTATTAAACACACATGCAATAATCAACGCTTTTAATTTTCAACTTTCGCAAGGTAAACATACCTATTAGTAAAACAACATTCAAATTATTTCATGTATTAAACACACATGCAACAATCAACGCTATTTTCCAACTTTCGCAAAGTAAGCATACTCACTTTTTAAATTAACAATATTCATTATCATTTCTGTTCCTTAATCAGTAACACTAAGCATGTTATCTGACCGACATCTCGGTTGGCATATACCATATACGGTTTAACCAAATTAAACAAAAATTTAACCATGTAAGTTTATTTTACTTTGTAGTTTCCAATTTGTCTGGCTCTACTGTACTATCTCTCGTAAATCATAATTCATGTCGCATCATGAATTATAATAAATATCCTTCTCTCAATACATCTGTCTCTTTTGTAGATATACAAATGCGCACTTTAACTTCTGCGTATGCCACAGACGCTCACTCATTTTATCTTGTATACTACTACATACTACCACATTCGTTGCAACAACAACTGATTATCTCCTTCTAACTTAGGGGCAAAATTACCTTTATCCTCTTTTACATTTTTTTTAATAAAAATTAACCGCTACGTGAACCGTAGCCGTCGAAATTCTTGTCTCATGCCCTTCTTAATACTTCTTATAATTAATATTTTTTCGTTATTTGCGTAGAATTCAACCTTACCTTTGATTTAATGCTTGTTGCATCTGTACTTTACATTTCAGAATGCATATTATTGAAGTAAAAAAAACCTTAACATCCATATATTTCAGCATAAACTTACACCAGACACACACACTCCGCAAAGACTTGAAACACTTACTCATATATTTATTGCAATCTTTGAAAAGTTTATATATATAATATTTAAACTCTCCTTATTGGGTATATCCCTCTTCTGATTCTAAAACAAAACTTTATCTTTCTTAAATTTTATTTAGCAAGTATTATAATTAAAAGGTTTAAGGGCTCGTCACGTCCGTATCGCTACGCTGCTAATAATACAATGCCCGTCTTGTCTTCGTTTTGCTTCTATCTCATCTTCTTCTCTTCTTTAGTGTTGCCGTGGCGTTACACAGTATTTGTAGAATTGAATTCTATACGAATGTAGTGTTCTGTTTGTGAACAAAATATAAGGTTTGGCCGAACTTATAGTGCGATTCACAAAAGCTGTTGCAGAGATACCATACAGGTAATTCGATAGTGGAAAAAAACTACATACTAACTATTGATCACTTTAGAAAACAAAAATCCTCAGCAGCTGCTAGTTCGAACCAATATCTCTTAAATGATAAAAAAGACTGTGTTCGTGTTGTGTTGAAGGCTCCAATAGATTGAGTAGACTTTGGCAACAACATCTTAATAGGTTGCCATTGGTCACCTTAGATGTTGCTCAGTCAATTCAAAATAAATATTCTTGTCCGAAGAAACTTTTGGGGGTGAATTTTGTGAAGATTATTGATAACGGTGGCATGATGTATTAATTATTTACTAGGAATTCCATAATTCAGACGGCCAGGTTTCCTTAGCGAATTTAAAAATCAGTCGTGGAGCTGTACCGCTCGCTTCGAAAAGACGTATCGGAGAAGTTCTTAGTAAAAAGTTGTATACTTTGTACAACAGCATGGATCCGAATGAGATCCTTTGAAGTATTACTTGAGGGGTTTTATTTCAAAAAATCTTCTTTTTTTCAAAATTGAGTTAGGTATGAAATGTTCTTTAGAAGGACTCTCATCTACATATATAGCTAAAATTTATAAAAACTTATATAGTATTTCCTATACTTTTTCTTGCTTGAAAGTGGTGTTTTTTTTAATCTTAATCCTGTAATCCTTCAATAAAATGTTCTAAGCGAGTTTTTAGATGACGGAATTGTTTATTATTTACACGACTCATTTCAGATTAAATAATAATATTTTTACTGCATTCCCCGTGTTATCGGAATATATTTTAATAAAAAAAAAAATATCAACAAAATTTACAACTAATTATTTTTTTATTTTTTACATTACTGAATGTAAAAAGCTTGTTGAATTTCTTATTATTAGCCTTATTGTAATTACCCTGTAAAAATAGAAACATTAAATTATTACTATTTCATCATTATCCAATATGTGTAACATACCTTCCCATGAAACTTGGGTTTCAATTCGGTGCCCTTTCCTTTTTGTGCGCCACCTTGAAACTTTTTAAAGTCTACATTCTTATAATCAAACTCCACGGGCTTATTCGAAGACTGTCCAACCTTATTGCTTTTGAATTTCTTTTTATTTTTCTTGTAATTGCTATTGTTGGCTTTTAGTCCTGATTCTGGTTTTGTTGATTTCGAGGTGGATGATGGCTGGCTGTCTTCTCCAATCTGATGCTGAAGAGTAGTATTTGAAATTTTAGGAGTATTTTTGATCACCTCTACAAACTTCAAATGTCCACCATCAGAAGCAGGATTTTCGGTTTTAATTCGCTTTCCTTTTGGCGATTGGTCGTTTTGGGGATTTGAGTTTTCCGGATTTTTCCTTTTAAGACTTTCCTTAAGAGGAACACTGTACATGTTATCAACTTCGTTTTTTTACAATCGCCTCCTAGTAAGGGAGGCGACCGTCGGACTACCTATCTCATCGGGATTACGAAAATGATGAGTACCAATCGATAGTACTTTTAATAACATTCTCAAAACCACTGGTCGGGCAAACTTTTTCAGGGAAGTTTGGGCGGGACAGGGTCACTTCCGGTACCGATTTTTGATGAGTTCCTATCTCATAGGGATTTTGAAAACAGTTATTGGCATTAGGAAGAGTTTTTCACGCAGATTCTAAAAGTATTGGTCGGGCGAAAAAAATCAGGGAATAAATGCTTGCCCGACCATTTCAAAAAACCGTTTTTTTGATGAGAACCTATCTCATCGGGATTATGGGTAATATGGGTATCAAACGAAAGGTAAGACTGCCCTCTTCATAAATCCAGTGGTCGGGCAAACTTTTTCAGGGAATAACCTGCCGCCCGACCACTTCGAAGACAAAAATTGTTTTTTTTTTCGTTCACCTTTAGATGTCAAAAAATGTCACTTGTGTTGTCAAATAAATGTAAAATTAGTATAGAACGATAGCCTACTTCTCTCTTTACAAAATAAAAATAAGTTCAGTCAAGAAAAGTTTTTTTAAACAATTTTTTTGACATTTTTTATGATTTTTTTGCACTTAAAAATGGACTTTTCATAAACTTAACTTAAATATTCAAAAAATTATAATTATCACTGTCAGATATATTTAAAATTAGTACTGAACGATAGCTTACTTTGTTTTTTTATAATATACAAATAACTTCAGTCAAGAAAAGTTTTTTTAAAACTATTTTTTTACATTTTTTATGATTTTTTTGCACTTAAAAACGGACTTTTCATAAACTTAACTTATATATTCAAAAAATTATGATTATCACTGTCAAATATATTTCAAATTAGTACTGAACGATAGCTTACTTTGTTTTTTATAATATAAAAATAACTTCAGTCAAGAAAAGTTTTTTTAAAACTATTTTTTGACATTTTTTATGATTTTTTTTGCACTTAAAATTGATATTTCATAAAAAATATTTTATTACTTTATAAACAGTGTAAATTACTTATGTTATTGTGTTTTGGCATTTCTAAGTTTTCGAAACTAAAAAACATTTTGATATTTAACCATTAAAATTAAGGTACCCAAAATTTACATATTTTATTGAAAAAATTAAAGAAACTAAGCTAAGTAAAATAATATTAAATAAAATATTTATATAGCTGATCAAATTTGAACGCAAATTTAGTGTGAAACAAGTACAGAAACTTTAGATTCGCGAACATAAAAGGAATTTTTTCCAAAGAACTTAACCGTTAACTTAAGCCCATCACCCAAAAAATAAGAAATTATCATTAATCTCTTGATCAGTGCATTTGTTATTGATCTCAAGTATAGTCATTTTGGTGATACTAATTTTACGTTGAATTATTACTATACTGCAGTAAAAAAAATTGCTTAATAAAACATTATTAGATTGCAAGTATTATAAAGTCTCAAAGAAGTGTTTGTTTCAAAATAGAATTTTTTCGTTTATACATATCTTGTTATATTATTAAATTTGTGGGAATTAAAATAGACAAAATTGCTTTGATTTAAATTTGTTGTCTATGTACTTCAGTAAAGCTTATGAAGAGAGATTCTGAACACATTTTTGTTTTGTTTCTGTAAACAAATGGTGTGTACGTGACTATATGGTAGGTAACACACTGTTTGATGCTCAGAGAAGATGCGATTTTTTGTTTAAAGATTTTAAAGAGAATTTGCAAAAAACTCAATGTCTTACTAGTATGTGCTTTGATCATCGGATTAACTAACAACGTTGTAAAAAAGCATATATTTACTGTTGAGTCAACGTCTAATGTCTTGCGTTTTTTGTTTGATGCTTGGTTTGATACACTTAAATTATTTTGTTTGATATTAAGTTTCCGATAACACTTTGAATGGTAGCCAAGAGTTTCTTTGGATTCAGTAGTGAGTTTAATGTTACCATATTTTAAATTTTTACTTTTACGAATAGCTAATATATCAGCAACTTAATTAAAAGTTTCGTCGGTAAAGCCGATAACTTTTTTAGATTCTTCATGAATTTCACAAACAAAACAATTTTTCATTTTTGATTTTAGAATTTAAACAATTTAAAAAAAAATCAAATAGACAAATGAAGTCTATTTTAATTCCCACAAATTTAATAATAGTTATAACAAGATATGTATAAACGAAAAAATTCTATTTTGAAACAAACACTTCTTTGAGACTTTATAATACTTGCAATCTAATAATGTTTTATTAAGCAATTTTTTTTACTGCAGTATAGTAATAATTCAACGTAAAATTAGTATCACCAAAATGACTATACTTGAGATCAATAACAAATGCACTGATCAAGAGATTAATGATAATTTCTTATTTTTTGGGTGATGGGCTTAAGTTAACGGTTAAGTTCTTTGGAAAAAATTCCTTTTATGTTCGCGAATCTAAAGTTTCTGTACTTGTTTCACACTAAATTTGCGTTCAAATTTGATCAGCTATATAAATATTTTATTTAATATTATTTTACTTAGCTTAGTTTCTTTAATTTTTTCAATAAAATATGTAAATTTTGGGTACCTTAATTTTAATGGTTAAATATCAAAATGTTTTTTAGTTTCGAAAACTTAGAAATGCCAAAACACAATAACATAAGTAATTTACACTGTTTATAAAGTAATAAAATATTTTTTATGAAATATCAATTTTAAGTGCAAAAAAAATCATAAAAAATGTCAAAAAATAGTTTTAAAAAAACTTTTCTTGACTGAAGTTATTTTTATATTATAAAAAACAAAGTAAGCTATCGTTCAGTACTAATTTGAAATATATTTGACAGTGATAATCATAATTTTTTGAATATATAAGTTAAGTTTATGAAAAGTCCGTTTTTAAGTGCAAAAAAATCATAAAAAATGTAAAAAAATAGTTTTAAAAAAACTTTTCTTGACTGAAGTTATTTGTATATTATAAAAAAACAAAGTAAGCTATCGTTCAGTACTAATTTTAAATATATTTGACAGTGATAATTATAATTTTTTGAATATTTAAGTTAAGTTTATGAAAAGTCCATTTTTAAGTGCAAAAAATCATAAAAAATGTCAAAAAAATTGTTTAAAAAAACTTTTCTTGACTGAACTTATTTTTATTTTGTAAAGAGAGAAGTAGGCTATCGTTCTATACTAATTTTACATTTATTTGACAACACAAGTGACATTTTTTGACATCTAAAGGTGAACGAAAAAAAAAACAATTTTTGTCTTCGAAGTGGTCGGGCGGCAGGTTATTCCCTGAAAAAGTTTGCCCGACCACTGGATTTATGAAGAGGGCAGTCTTACCTTTCGTTTGATACCCATATTACCCATAATCCCGATGAGATAGGTTCTCATCAAAAAAACGGTTTTTTGAAATGGTCGGGCAAGCATTTATTCCCTGATTTTTTTCGCCCGACCAATACTTTTAGAATCTGCGTGAAAAACTCTTCCTAATGCCAATAACTGTTTTCAAAATCCCTATGAGATAGGAACTCATCAAAAATCGGTACCGGAAGTGACCCTGTCCCGCCCAAACTTCCCTGAAAAAGTTTGCCCGACCAGTGGTTTTGAGAATGTTATTAAAAGTACTATCGATTGGTACTCATCATTTTCGTAATCCCGATGAGATAGGTAATCCGACGGTCGCCTCCCGGACTATCCGTCTTTGGCGGCTAAAAATGTTTGTTCGATTATATTTCACATAGTATGTATGTTTTATTTTCAAAATTACCATTTGAGCTTTAATTGGACATGAGTTGTTTTTTAGCATTTTCAGCTTCTATTCTTGCCAGTTCTTCTTGTTTTCAATTTGAAACCACTGATATGCACACTATTTCTCTCCAGAATTGGCTGAAACATAGCAATCAAGACACATCTACACATTAAAAAAATCTTAACATACCTTAACTAAAACCTGTCACCGAGCCTTGTGAATTATTTGATGTAAAGCATGTAAATTCTGGCGCACAAGAGGCGGAATAGGATTACAACAAGCCAGAATTCCTTGCATTTCCCTTTGCAAACTCTCCGATATTTGCATCATCATGTGATTCAGTAGAACGTATTCATAACTTTCATCCTCTTGACGGGCAATAATGTCACGCCAACGGAAAATACCCTTTTTGACTTCTGAAAGATATCCCTATGGGAGTCATCATTGATTTTTGGTTTCTTATAGCGTTTCTTGCAAATTTCCGCACTGCGTTGATAGATCTAACGAAGAACATTCGTTTGATTGTTTGCCTGTTCTAGGTCATTTGTGAGTCGCTCGTAGATATAAATTAAGTTGTGGGTGTCTTGACGAGCGTACGTTATTAACTCTTCAGGCAACGGGCGAATTCGCCAATCGGCAAGTTGAAAGGTCTTATCAGCTTCTATTTCACAGTAATGTTTTAACAAGTACGCTAGAGAGAGTCGTGCTAAATTGAGACTTTTGGCAGCTTGATGGGTATCAAACATATTGACGATATAAAGTGAAAGATCGCGCTGCAGCCATTCTACGTCCGAGTCAGTTCCATGCAAAATGTTTACAACTTTCAGATTTGTAAAAACTTCATTCAGAATATGCAGCTCATCACGCAACTCTAGAGCATCCAATATGTAGTCCTTCTCACGAGTTGATATTTGCATTAGACAAGTTATACCTTGGAAAGTTCTATAAGAATGGTATTCAACATCAATGCCGATTTCATTGAATTTCTTCAGATCTTGAAGCGTTGATTTTAACTTATCGATTGTTTCCACATATTTTCGAGTGGCAATGGAGTTATTGGAGTTTTCTTTTTAAGTTGTGTAGGTAATTAGGTTCAAACTTCATTAACTCAAATTCATACGGATGAAGATAGCTTTCAATGTTTCCATCTTCATCGTATTCTGGTAGAACCGGTAGAGGCTTAAGAGAATTAGGTTTGTCTTTGATCTGTGGTATAAAAGGTGTTTTGGCGCTTTTGTCCACTGTTATTTTAAACTTGATCTGTGGCCGAGCTATGTTCTTTGCGGTTATCAATCTAAAAGAATATTGATAGCAATTTGTATGTTTTGATTTCGATTAAAAAAAATTAAAAATTCATATTTTTTCTATAATTTAGTTGTGGAGATGAGTGCACTTTGGTGCCTTACAACTAACTAGTATAAGAATATACTTGAACTATGTACCTTCCGTCAGTCTATGAGTCGATAGTATGTCAAACTAGAGCCTAAATAGCTTGCAATATAATAAAAAACATTCTCTAGAAATGGTAGGTACCACTACCACCCATAACAGTTTTGTTTATTTGAGTTTTTATTTAGTGGAAGTTTTTATGGAACCTGTCTAAAAGTAATTTTTACTGTTGTATCGCATTGAAATATTATCGAAACCGCATAGGACCAATAAACATAAACATTTGCCCCTCAAACATCGATGATTTGTATCGAAAAAATCATGTCGATTATGGAATCCGCAATACTGGATCCGCATTGATTCGCAATGCAGTGCTCTTTTCTCTTTACCCATTTGTCGGGAAAAGAAAAGAGAACACTGTATTGAGAATAACTGCGGATTCAGTATTGCGTATTGCATAATCGACATGAATAAACAATTTTCAAGAAGGGTGGACTTGCATATTGTGGGTTGTTAAAAGAAAATAAGTTTAGATATTAATTATTCATAAGGTATATTCATAGGTCCTGGTTCGTTATTGTTTTTTTTATTCCATCTTCCGGCTCCTTTACCAGTTGCACCTCCATCCAATCTCCAAATGCTGTTGAATCACCATTTATCTAAAATTAAACAAAAAATGTAATAATAAAAAACAAGTTTACCAGGCACGTCGCAAAATGTGAAATGAAAATTAAAATTATACACAAACGTCAAAATATAAATTTTAGCAAAAACAGATGGCTCAGTTTTTTATAAAAAATAACAATAGATGTCGGTAGTTTCTATGGCAAAAAAACCTTGCTCAGACAAAGTAGCAACAGATGGCACTGAAAATAGTTACTTCACTTTGCCGCGTGTCCTACCATAGCGCTCATGTCACTAGGGAGAGGTGGAACCATTTTCATTTCGGAATTTGTATGGAAATGAGGCTCGACTAGCAGTCCATATATAATGGGTGATATGCATAAAAAATAGTAAATGCTTTTACTATAAAATTTTAAAGTAGTTACTTTTTTTGATATGCATAAAATGCAGTAAATGCTTAAAATAAAGTATTTACTTTGGGCCAGAGCACTTTCTTTTTTCGGATGAATTTTTTCAGTAAAAACTTTATTTCATGTGCATAAAAAGTAGTAAGTACTTTTTTTCTTTAGGAATTACTTAATTTTTTCAAAGTTGCAAAATAGCAACTTGAACATTTTAAAGTACATACCTTTTTTGCTTTAAACCACTTTGGAACTGTGAAACCAAAAAAAAATAATAATCTTGAATCTTTTTTTGGTCACTTTGTTTATTGAAACTGGGTTGCTGTTAATATTTACCGAATTATGTGCACACTTCATTGATAAGCCATTGCAAATAGCCTTGAAAGACTCCCTTTTAAATCTATATGAGGAGTATATTCTGATATCTTGGAAATGACTTTAATTATTTCTTGTTTTTGATTATGTACTTTAAAACTTATATAAATAAAAGCAATATTCGCTTCAGAAAAAAAAAGTAATTGAAGTTGTTATGTATTTATCGCATTACTGTTCCTTTGCTTTATAGTTACTTTACTAAGAGGTCAAGTTTCAAAACTGCTGAAATAATTTTAGCTTAGGGCCTTCGCCTTTTGTGGCTAAATTAAAGTGTTTTATTTTAACAAATGTTTCATGATTTATGTATTTTAAATAATTAAAAAAAAAAAATAGAATTTTTTCAGGGTTCGTTGGAGATCCTGGTTTTCAGGTTAGTTTTTGAGAAGATATAAGCTAAGTCAAAATACTGTTTGAGAACAGTAAATTTTCTTGAAAACTAATAAAAGATAAAGCCTTTTAATAAAATTTCCATTAAATTATGAACAACAACAACATGCAACAACATCTAACTGACAATTTTGAAAAAAAGAGATATATCAAATCCGGCTAATAAGGTAGCGCTAATTCGATTCCCCCTGTATATCTTGCTCTATTTATTCCCATTTCTAAGAAAGCCAGGGATACAAAGTTCTATCTGACAATTTTCGATTTGAGATTTAGTCAAAAGGGTTTTAACATCCACATAGAACTTTGTTTTACAAAATTCAAAAAATAAAAATGCAGATAGAACTTTGTTGCATTTTAAAATGCAGATAGAACCTTAATGCTCAGAATTAATTCATTATTTTTAAATAAAACCCAATGGGATAGATTAAATCAACTCGGAGTACTGATTATTATCTCAATCAAAATTATCAAACCTTTTTAATGAACTTTACCCTTGGATTTTAAATTTATCATTCCTTATTTAACGATTAAAACTTTTAGTATTTGTATTGTTTTACCAACTATTTTGTTTTTAAAATCTGCGTCAATAACTTTTATACAACAATCACTTAAAATTGAAGTTTTATTTAACTAAATAATAATTATTAAATAAAAACTTAATTAATCTAAATTTCTTCAACAAAAAAATGTTATAGTTTCATCGCATCTCAATCCTTAAGCCTAGTACGCTGCTGATGCGAAACGAAAATTTCCTGTGATCTCCAAACAGACAACGAAACGCTTGCGAAAACACAACGGAAAATATCCTTGGAGAGTTTCACTAATTCCAAAAATAAAATAAAACATAAACGCTAAAAATCAGATAAACCAATGATGTAAGAAAATGATAAACAAAAAAAAACACAAATAAAACTCAAATGTCATTTTTCCGCACACAATAAGTAGTCTGTATAATTAATTCTGTGCGAAAAAGGAGCGGAGACTTCTCCAAATAATCTGCTACAATTAGTAATTTCGCTCTTCGAACAGCGTACTGCAAAACGAAAAGCAGAACGAAATTTTCCGTTTATGATTTCGTTGTGTCATTTTTGTATGGGATTTTTCGTTTCGCATCAGCAGCGTACTAGACTTTAAATAGGTCACAAGGTTCTATGTGATGAAAAAATACAAAAACCGTAGTCATCAAGGTTCTAAGTGGTAAATAGAACCTTGGTTTTCTAAATTATATTGTCGCATCGCTGAGCAACGAAGTTCCTCGCCGTTTTTTTATGTCAAATTTTAAGGTAAAAATCTTTATTTTTTTCTATCCTACACATTAGTCGAATAAAAGGATTCAAATATATACAGAATCGTTTTTCTCAAAATTCAAGCTGGTGTGCATAGAACCATTTTATTTTAAGGTCGCGATTTATTGGAAAGGATATCCGCTCATCAATATCCAAGCAAATTTTGATCTAATTGAATATTGTACAAGTGTTGATTACCAATTGTTAGTCTTTTAAAAAATTGTGTTTGTTAGCAAGAAATTGTGCAAAAAACAGTATTTACTATCAATTTCCGATGAATTCTTAGTATTTACTTGGATGAATTTAGTACCTACTGAAAGTATTTACCAGCCAGTATGAACTAAATTTTATGCATACGAAATGAAGTAAATACTTTGAATCTAACCTTTTACTAAAAATTATAGTTTTTACTTTAACCTTATACTTTAAGTAATTACTTCAGTTTTATGCATATCACCCAATAGGTCAATGGGTGGAACCATCGTGAAGTTGGCTCCTGGCAGTCCATATATAGTAAGTCAATGATTATGTTGGAGGTCAGGCATTCGTAATAGTTACAGAGGTCGTGCTAGTGGCGGTTGTCTTTATGGTTACAGGAAAAATATCCAGGACATCAAAATAGAATTCCAGGAATCAATGGGGTACAGTTTTTTCAATATCCAAACTATAGCTGCTCTAGGTGTTAAGTACTGCATTATTCCGATATATTTAAATGGATCTCAAGGACCTCAATGGGAGTATGATCTTCAAATGCTAAAAGATGTTATTAATAATCTTCGGGAAAAAAACAATATACTTCTTATTGGAGATTTCAATGCAAGAACTGGAACGAGGCAGCCTCTTTTAAGCAATCTAGAAGACTTCTCGGAAACACGGTGTTGCAAGGATAAGGTTTTGGATAGGAAAGGTTATAATCTCCTAGATTTCTTCAGTGAGTACAGGATGAAAATTCAAAATGGATGTTCTAATGCCGATCCGAAAGGTGAATTTACTTTTGTGGGTGCCCAAGGGAGTTCAGTAATCGATCTGACCTTGAGCGGTGGCGAATGGAATCACTTAATCCAGAATTTTGAAGTACAAGTACAAAACTTCTCTGATCACCTACCAATTGTGACTTCTTTTGAGTTTAACACCCCAGAGAGCTCCGGTTCTGAAACTTTATTAAATATGCTTCCAAAGTTGAAATGAACTCACAAACAAAAGGAAAAATATCAGGCACACCTTACTAAAGAGCTAGAAAGTAGGAACTTGAATGGTAAAATTAAAGATATTGAACAAGTTATTAAGAATTCCGCAATTTTACTGCCTAAAAAGCAATGAAATCTCAAAAACACCCATGGTTTGACCAAGAATGTGTAAGGAAACGAAGAAAATCTTTTTCGCTGTTAGATCTTTATAGAAGATACGACGAACTGAACTACAAAAATATGTATCTTCAAGCAAAACGGGAGTTCAAGATGACCTGCCAGAATAAGAAATCGGAGTTTCAGATTTCCTTAGCTGTGGAAATATCTGAATGTAGAGACTCAGCTACTCTGTGGAAACTTCTTAACAGAAAAAACGGAAAAAAACTAAAAATTGGTGTAAACCTCGACTTCAGAAATCTAGAAAATCATTTTAAGAATATCCTGAACCCACCTGATATTATGCACCTACCTAAATTCCAATACGCTGTTCCAGATATAAAGAACGAGCTTCTTGACAGGCCCTTCTCAGAAGAAGAAGTTAAAAGCTGGTTGGCTAAGAGTAAAGACCGAAAAGCACCTGGAACCGATGGCATACCTGTTCAATTCTACAAATATGCAAATGATACACTCTTAAGAATGCTCACGAACGAATACAACCGAATTTTTGATACCGGAGATATCCCAATGAACTTCAATCAGAGTGCGATTTTCCCTATCCACAAAAAAGGTGACCCCAACCAAGCCGAAAACTATCGAGGGATAGCATTCCTCAATTCATCTCTTAAAATACTTATGGGTGTTTTGACCACACGATTCAAAGAGTGGATTTCACAAAGTCAGCTTCTCAGCGAGTTTCAAGCTGGTTTTAAAGAAAACTACTCAACAGCAGATCAAATTTTCATCCTCACAACCATAGCAAAGACTTTTATAAGACTGAAGAAAAAACTATATGTTTTCTTCGTTGATCTCAAAGCTGCATTCGATACTGTGGACAGAAGTGCACTATTCTTCAAATTATACAACTCAGGGCTGTTTAGAGACTTCATAGAATAGTTGTATGAAAAAACTTCGTCAGCAGTTTGGGACGGTAAGCAGTTAGGAGACTTTTTTGAAACTCTGACAGGTGTTAAACAGGGATGCAATTTCAGCCCACAAGCTTTCATCATGTTTATAGATGACATAACGGATTATCTAGGTGGAGGAATAAGAATCGATGACATTCACTTAAAGGTCTTATTATTCGCAGATGATTTGGTCCTCTTTGCTTTGATTTGCAAAGAATGATCAACCAGTTGCAAAGATATTGTCAGGAGTGGAGTTTAAGCGTCAACATATCTAAATCTAAAGCAATGATTTTCCGAAAAGGTGGGCGAAGGCATGAAGGGAATGAAAAGTGGGTTTTCGATGGAAAAGAGTTGGAAACAGTTAAATCCTACAATTAATATCTTGGCATCAATATTACTAGTAATATGAATATGGAAAAACATTTAAAAGAAGAACTGACAGCAGCGAAATCAGCCATAAGCGTGGCTTGGAAAAACTGTCTGGAAGACAAACATTTGCCAATCAAAATAAAATATCAGATATTTCAGGCTGTTTCAAAGTCGATCATGCTGTATGGGGCTCAAGCGTGGGGCTATAAACAATACGATACAGTAGAAAAACTTCTCCGATTCTTTTTAAAGAGGTTATTTAAACTGCCACAAAGCACACCAAACAACATGCTGTTGGTGGAAACTGGTCTTTCACCATTATTCATTGAAACTCTGAAGCTCCATGTTGACTACATTTTGAAAACCATTTCTTTAAACGATGAAAGATTGCCGAAACGTATATTGAAGTGCATTATAAAAACAAAAACGCTATTTTTCGAAGAGTAGTAAAATCTCGCCGATCTCTGTGGATACAATTTAAACCTGTTCGAAGAAAACTTTACTACCTGGAAAGAGGAGTTCTACAATTTACTTTCGGCAATCGATGAAAAGATACATGCAGATAGCATTGAAAATGTAGAAAACTCTGCTCACCGAAAAATATATGCTAGTCTAAACCATCAACTGTGCGAAAACAATTATTTCAACGAACGATATTCTACGGAAACAATATCAACTATTTTCAAAGCAAGAGGAGAAATATTAAACTTGAATTTCATTCCGCACCGGGAAGATTTAACAATTCTGTGCTCTTTGTGCAACCTACGAGAGAGTGAAAACATATACCATTTTCTTGGCAGATGCTTTATATTGAATAAATTCAGAATACAGGTGTTTGGAAAGTGAACTATAGAAGAAGCGGAAGTGATGTCTATTTTGAATGGATCCGATTGGAACAAATTGCACTGTTACTGTCAAAAAGCATTAAAATATAGAAGATCAATAATAGAAGAGTCTTTTCAATCTCAATGTTAATTTGTAATTTTGTCAAACTTGGGCAGACGGCACTAAGCCATGTCTTTAAACTTAAATGTACAAACAAATTGTAAACAAATTGAAGACAAATTTTTATCTATCTATCTATCTATCTATCATCATTCTACAGCAATCGGAAGTGTTCCATGTAATTGATAACAATTCTGGGAAAGTGGGCGGATACCACGGGCCCTAAATGGAAAACCTCAAATTTTCGATTTTTTTTCTTTGTATGCACCACAAGACCTACCGTTGTGCGAAATAACAAGATTCTGCGGTGTCGGGAAGAGTTCCATAATTTTGATGATCTGCCACTGAGTCAGTCAGTCAGTTAAGGTTTTCGCGATTTTTGACGTCTTATATCTCGGGAACCACCTAAGCTAAGGACTTGAAATTCGGTCTGGTGCTTGCGCTTGGCTAGACTTTATTGGTACTGAAGTTAGAGGGGGGTCGAAAATCGCCTAAGTTTGTTCCTGTAAAAAGGGTGTAGTGCCAGAAGTTGGCTGGGCACTACCGTGCCCTTTGATTTGGATCTTGAGAGATCCTCTTTATTTGAACTCAGAACAAGAACTAACATAAAGCTAAGATACATTTTATGACTTAACCTACTGTGCCGAAAATAAATATTTTATTATGATCATACGATCATTTGTTTATGTATTGATTTGGTGGTGGCTTCCATCGGGTGTTTATGTTATTGCATATTGATTTGGTCTCACAGCATCTCCAAAGTGCTGACTTAGATATTTCATATAGCATCTATCTTTAAAGTGCTGACTTCGGTATCTCAATGTATACGAACTGTTAAGTGTTTGGAATGGGGATGGGATTCGATGGTACCTTTTGTAACTCGCACGCGAGAACTCACTGAAACACGCATGCAGGCACGAGTTATGAATACATTCCCATAGTTGTTTGTTTTGTAATTGATATTTATTATTGTTTAAAAATTGAGAATCAATTAATTTATATTGTTTTAAATTCATTTATAATAAATTTGTTAAAAAGAAATACGTTTGTGTTTGACGCACAGAAATTCACAGAAATTTGAAATTTGACATTAATTCAAGTCCAAGATTAATCCACACAAGAAACACTTAAATTATAAATTCATTCAAATTATTCAAATATTAAACTTTATTAATTTTGGATATCAAATCATTCACACTTAAATTTATTAATAATATTTTATAATATATTACTTTTGTTTTAAATTGCCGAACATTAAAAGCATTCACTGTATTTTTCTAAATACTATTTAGTCCTGTAAAGTTATTATATTTTGTTACATGTATAAATTATATGTTATTTTCAATGCATACAAACTCTTATTAGAATAGTTAAATAGAAGAACGAAGAAAAATTCATGAAATTCTCTTCATTCATCGACTACTTACAGCCTACAGGTTCAGTTGACTGCATTACTCTTTACAACTCTATCTTTTTTAATAGCAACCCTCGTAACATACGAAATCCCATTCTCTTCTACATACCTCCCCACCGCACGCCTTATGGCTCTAATGAACCAATCTCCCGTATGCTGCGGAGTGCAACTTCGATTTTAACCTCAGCACCCTTGTCTAAAACTCCGTCTCCTGAATCATCCTCCTCACTAACCAATAAACGTAGGTAAAAGTTTCTTAGTTCTTAAGTTAGATTAGGCATTAGCTTGTAATTAAGCCGAATAAATAGAAATTTCCTCTTTCTGAGTTTTTTTTTTAGTTTGTAATTTGTATAAGAATCAATTTCTTTCAATTTTGATCGTGAAGCTGTACAGACCGGGTAAGCTATTGTATCAAATTTGACTATATAATTTTTTTTGACAAATACATTATAGACTAAGAGCCCACAGCTATTTTTGAGTGTGAGTGATAGCAAAAATTCACTGGTATTTTTAGATATATTATCTTTTCATATCGAAATATAAAAGTCTTGCAGGTCGTAGTTAGGGCCTTTGTCGGTAAACTGCATTTTTTTATTGCATCTGGCAGATAAACGGCCCAATGGAAAAAGTTTTGGGGTACCATATTATGTTATCAGAGGGAAGCTTCTATCAGTTTTTATTTCTAAACACTATCACATTTTATTTAGAGACCGTTTTCATACTCATCTTTGTATTTGTCTTGGACTCGATCCAAGACGTCCAAAAAAAAAAACGCATTTTCAATGCACCATATTTGCTTATGATAAGTTAAGATCTATGTAGGTATATAAAAATACCAGTCAATTTTTGCCATCATTCATCATTTGCTGTCGGCTCTCGGTCTATTATACATTTACAAAATTGGAAATTCGATATTCAACATATAACTCCAATTAACAACATTAAGGGGCCAGTTATAGCTTTCATAGGAATCATCATTGAAAAATTTAATTTCTTTTTATATTGAAACACTTTGAAAGCAAAATCAGTGAATATTTTGATGCCAGTAAAAAGCTGATGACTCAATTATTATTTCTAGTCAAAAAAAATAATTCATTTTGACCCAACCTTTTAAATAAAATGACTTCTGAGATTTCAATGATCAATGGTAAGGTAGTTCAGTCATTGAAATAAATAATTTCATTTCACGTGTTAACTTGGACCAAAATGAAAATTTATTTTGGCAAAAATTAATAATGAAGTCAATAGCTCTATATTGTCATCAAAATAATCACTGATTTCGCGTTGCCTCAAAACTTAAAATTTAAATTGTCAAGGATGAGTTTCAATAAAAGCTTTAACTGGCCCCTAATACAAGATTTACAATCCATCATTCCCAAACACTTTATTTTAAGACCCTATAATCTTATTATAAAGACCTCACACATTTAAGATAAAGTAAGGCTGCACAAATATTATGTTATGATAATTATTTAATTAATTCCACTTAAATTTCTCAGATGGTGGGTCATCGCGTTTGTAACAAATTTCAGCTAAGATCGCTTAAATTCTTTGGCTTGCCATTGTGTGGAAGAATTTTATATGATAATTTTTGCAAAATTAATTTTTGAAATAAAAAAAAATTACATTACTTTAATGTAATTGAAAACAAAAGTAATCATCAAAAAACAAGTAACGATTACTTTTTCATTAATCATTTCATAAAAAAGTAATTAAATTTATTTTTTCAATTACATTTTACGTGATATTGCAGAAATGGTTGCCTGTAGTGTTATGTGCTTTATTGTGTTTTGTTTTAAATTAATCAACATGTTATATATTATTCGGTCTTATCAGGTTTTTAAATTTGCATTCGTCTTTTTTTAATAATACCTATTTGAAAACAATTAAATTATAATAATAATTATATAAGCAAATTACTAGTTGGCGTTTAATGCGAATTCCATAATTCTAGCGTTATAGCATTTGTGGTTTTAATTAATCAAAGCTTTATCAATAAGATCATAATCTTAAATAGATTATACATACTTATTCAATTTTAAGTAACTCACTACTAAAATACAATTTGTTTACTTCCATTGTTTGTGTTTATGTATGTAAATTAAAATGTTAATATTCGCTTGTTCCTATAATCTCAAATCTCCAAAAGTTTTCAGATTTCTTTGACATTTTGTTCTTACAAAACAGCGTCATCTGTTGTTAGGCATTAAAGCAACACCCGCTATACTGAGATCTTAGCGATCTCAGTTACTTAAACAGGGTTCCTCAAAAAAATTTAAAGTTTCCTATCAAAATTCTGAAAACAAATTTTGAATTCGCTTGCTCAAACTTTACCTATGTATGTAGGTATTTATAAGATGAAATGCTGTAACAAAAAATAGATCTTTAAAATGTATTCTTTTTAGTTTCTAATTATTCTTTTAAATTTATGCATTAATATTTCCAACATCGTTTTTTTAAGTAAGGGTTAAGTAAAAACAACAACAAAAAAAATCCCATTTTTTAAGGTTATAATTATTATGTATACGAAATCACTTAAGGGATAGATATTCATTGACTTTATACGTCTTAATATTATTTTCATCATTAAGCCATTTACCCCAAAAAGGCAAACGTCCAATTTTTAAATTTCTTTTTGTGTGTAAAAATTTATAGAATAGAATTGGTTTAAAAAATATTAAAAATACTGTATAAACTTAAATAAAAAAAATCGTGGAGAAAAAAATAGAAAAAAAGTTGCTAATATTGGAAAACTTTAAATTTCTGATATTTTTGTGGGCAAGAACAACTGTTCAAATAAGCAAGCTGTCAGTTTTTTTCACTTTTAACTTGAAGTTGCTGTGCACATATTTTAAGGCACTTCCAAACCAAATTACTTTTTTGGTTTTTGAACCGCAACAATTTTGCTGCGGATACAAAAGAAAAATAAATGTATGCAAATTTTCCAGATTCTAGAGTTCCGAATATAAAATAAGCTGGCGAATTCAGTAATTTAGGTGATTGACAATGCCATGCCCAGCAAAAAACAGGTAATTATATTTATTTGTATTTTATATAACTATTAATTGAGTATTTTCAAATTCAGTTACAAGTAATGGAAATGTATGTTTTTTTAATTACAATTACATGTAATTGTAATGAAAAAAGTTCAATTATTAATTACCTCCTTGTAATTGAAATGAAAGTTGAAATAAATCACAAAAAGTAATCATTATTTCGCAACTCTGTGCAACACTTACATGAAACGTTAAAAGCAGAGAGAAGGAATTAAAAGAGAGAGTCAAATTCGACGGTGACTCTCTTTTAGCCTACAAGATGTTGCAACTTGCGCACCATCTTGCATATGTATAATTATTAACTCCATATAAAAAAATGTGGGGACAAATACATATGCAAGAAGATGTGCATACTCACCACCTTTGTTTTTGTTTTGCACTGCCCGAGGTGAAAACATGTACACACCGATAGGAATTCAACACGTTATAAAAAATATAAACAAGAGGTTTAGAGGGGACGGAGACGAGGAAATTTGACTCTCTCTATTAGTTCTTTCTCTCTGGTTAAAAGTAACTTAAATGCCTTTACTAAATTTGGACACAATTCAAGAAAGAAATATGTAGTTTAAAATTGACAAAATTTTGAAACTAACAACAGCAGAAGTTTGTTTAAATAATATATTAATTTCATTTAAGAGATCTTTAGCTATAATATCCATTTGAACATCGTTGTCAATTGTTGCTGTTAATATTTCTTCAAGTTGTTGTTGTTTTTAAACTCCACTTCTTGCTTGCTTGATTGCTTCTTTCAAGAATTTATTCAGATTGATAAAGCCATAATAAAATCCACTTGAATATTCATTTTCGTAGAACAGCGTTCTTGTATAATGCTTCAAACAAAAACGGTTTATCTGAAAGTACTGTCGCAATTTATCTAAATTTTTGAAACAGATAGAAAAGTACATTAATTTTGATTAAAGAATTTTTTTTACATCTGAGAGTATGTTACGATTTCAATCTTGAAAATCTTTTTAGAATTTTTAAAGTATCTCATTTATTAATGGAAAGATTTTGTATTTAGGATTGATTTTGTTTGTAATAAAAAATCCTTAAAACAACCCTAGCATAACTCCTGAGTCATGCTGATTTAACGTAAAACTGTCTGATGATTTAGAGAAGCGTTGAATCAAAATTCAGACATTTTTCAGACTTTTGTATTTTTAAAAAAAGCGAAAATCAAATAGCTTTTGCCAGTTAAACTCCGCTCTAAAATGAATTTTTTTAACACCACAGTGACTTTGTTTTTTTATTTAATGAAGCTTTACATTTCACCTCCATTTTAAGACTAAACAATCCGAGAGTTAAAAACAGAATCTTCTTACTTTATTAAATTAACAGGAGAATTTTAAAAAGTGGGAGAAAGACCAAAAATTCAATTTTATTTGTTTTTAAAAGTTTCGAGATTTTTCTTAAACTCTTGATGCAATATGTATAGCTAAAACACCATCCTCATCGGCAGTTGAAATATTGATCT
The DNA here is from genome assembly GCA_929447395.1 of Epistrophe grossulariae. Classification (NCBI taxonomy): domain Eukaryota; kingdom Metazoa; phylum Arthropoda; class Insecta; order Diptera; family Syrphidae; genus Epistrophe; species Epistrophe grossulariae. Next base: position 107,986,709 of record OV839566.1, read on the forward strand.
GAGCTGTTCCATCCTTATCAACAACAATTTGTTTTCCTGAACAAGGTGACCCAGCTCTATTTCCCGAAATGACATCACAGTATGTACCAGCTGGCAGGCAAGTATAGAGTCGCTGATTCAAATCATAGTTTTCTTGGTTAAATGCTACAAAACCTCTATTTCCACGGCAGAATGCAATTTGGTTACCATCGTTGTCCCACCAATTATTAACTGAAGTACCCTCCACTGCATTCCTGAACCCGACCATGTTGTAGATTTGACGCCAGCGGTGTTCACAGATCCAGCCGTTTTCACATGAATTGTCGTCTTTGAATGCTGGGGACAGAATATTGTTGCCATCATTGGTTGGTGGACCATCATCAGAAATATTAAAATCAAACGAACTCATCACACGAGGAATACCGTAAGGGTAGGCCAACATAAACGCGGATGCCATCTTGTATTGTTTAGCTGACTTGTAGTTCAACGCTTCAGCTCTTTGGTTGTCATGATTATCAACGAAAATAAAAGCATCCTCACTAGGAAGTAATCCCCAACCAGTGCCCCAGCTATTAAGCCACTTTAACTGATCACCATTTCTGAAAACGTTGCCTATCTTAGATGAGTGAATGAAATCTGTGACAGTACCCAAGTGGGTATATTCATCACGATTGATCATTTCACCACCGTTATCAATTACTTCTTGATAGATAAATGGTCGAGAACCAGGGGCGAAACCTTGATCAGTGTTTAAATCATCAAGTGCATTCAAAATCAACTAAAAGTTATATAAAACATTAATATACTTAATTTATAATTTAAACCAAATATTCTTGCCTCCATGTCATGTGGCCACATGTGTTTGGATGCATCTAAACGGAATCCAGCTACTCCAATTTCAATCAACTTGTTCATTAGCATAACGATCTGCTCACGAACATATTCTTTGCTTTGATCCAGGTCTTTCAGTCCTACAAGCTCACAATTACGGACTTCCACACGATCATTGTAGTTTGAAATGGAACACGTTGGATTAAAATCGTTTGATGAATATGGAACAGCTGGGAAATTCTTATTGTTGGGTTCGGCTGTGGAACCAGCAGTACCTACAGCACTATCACCTCCTGCCATATGATTCATGATAAAATCCGGATAAATTCGAACTCCAACCTTATTACAACGTGTCACCATGTCACGAAATTGATCTTCATTACCGGATCGAGTGGTAAGAATATACGAAACAGGTTGGTAACGCTCAAACCAAGGGCGTCCTTCAATTACAGAATTCTCAGTAACTGGAGAAACCTAATAAATGTATATGAATAATTTTGTTCAGTCTTTAGAAATTTATCGAACCCCACCTGTACACCAGCATATCCTTTAGGAGCCAGAAACTGTTCACACTCATTTGCAATATCTTCCCATTTCCATTCAAAAAGATGAACCATAACATCGCGTCCACCCCAATAATTAGGATTGTACTGGCCGCGTACGACAGAAACCGCCACAATCACTAAAGCTAACAACTTCGAAAATGCCATGGTCAAAACTGTTTTGACTTCAATAATTTGTTCACCATTTATATGTACTGGTTAAAATCAGTTAAAATCAAATCAGAAGCGTGTACTCTTATCGAGTTTACTTTCATTTTTAAGCTAGCCAAATGTACAGTTCACTTGCTGCTAAGTGCCAAGTTTTTGGTGAAAACATCATAAAAGAAAATAAGTTAGATATAGAAAGAGAATTCATTATGAATGTCTTTCTTTCGCTTTTATCAGAAATTAATTTGTTGAGTAATTCATTTTTTTTATTGTTATTAAGGAGGCCCACTTGATTTAATTAAGATAATTTATTTTCCACTTGTTAATATTGCGTTAATGCACAGATAGATAAAGATAGAATCAAAAGTTCAAAGTTCATGTGATCAAAAGATGACAATTAATTTAACTCAAGTTGATCAAAGTTTTGTTTTTTTTTTCAAAAATAAAATAAATTAAATATCAGCTTTATCAGCCTTAATACAGCAATTTTGCTGAATGTTGTAGCCATGGACGCATTATATATGGACTGATAGTTGGCAGTTGCCAATCTCAGGTTGGTTCCATTTTAGCCTCGGCGACACTAGCCCTCCTCACTGCAACTAGCGAAAAAAAATGAAACCTCAATTTTGACATTTGTACAAACCAAAGTTATTGTGGATGATTTAAACAAAATGCAAATGCAATTTTACATTTTATTTTTTTTTTTTGGATTCCTGGTAACATCTTATTTTCGGCAATTTCTTCATCATCAATTATATTTTAGTGAATTGTTTAATTTTGAATATCCAATCTCCAAACCAACACTAAAAAAATAAGAATTTGAATTGAATTGAATTTTATTGAGACTTAAGAAAATTTTACAGAGTACAATTCAGAATATATATTACTTAGCAAATCAAAGGGCACGGTAGTGCCTAGCCAAGTTCTGGCACTACACCCTTTTTACAGGAACAAATTCAGTCGATTTTCGACCCCCTCTCTAACTTCAGTACCAATAAAGTCAGGAACTTCAAATTCGGAATATTTGGTTGCCTAGCCAAGCACAAGCACCACACCAAATTTCATCTCTTTAGCTTAGGTGGTTACCGAGATATAAGACGTCAAAAATCGCGAAAACCGTAACTGACTGACTGACTGACTCACTCACTCACTGACAGATCATCAAAATTATGAAGCACTTCCCGACACCGCAGAATCTTGTTATTTCGCACAACGGTAGGTCTTGTGGTGCATACAAAGGAAAAAATCGAAAATTTGAGGTTTTCAATTCAGGGGGCGTGGTATCCGCCCACTTTCCCGGAATGATTAATAATTATATGGAACACTTCCGATTGCTGTAGAATGATGAAATTTGGCAGAGCGGTAGGGCTTAAAGTTTATACAAAAGAAAAAATTTAATATTTGAGGTTTTCCATTCAGGGGGCGTGGTATCCGCCTACTTTCTCAGAATTACAATCAATTAAATGGAGCACTTCCGATTGTTGTAAAATGATGAAATTTATTAGAGCGATAGGGCTTAAAATGCATACAAAGAAAAAAATAGAATATTTGAAGTTTTCCATTCAGGGGGCGTCGTATCCGCCCATTTTCTCAGAATAGTTATCAAGGAGCATTTCCAATTGCTGTAGAATGATGAAATTGGGTACAGCGGTTAGGCTTGAAGTGCATAAAAAGAAACAAATTTAATATTTTAGGTTCTTCATTCAAGGGGCGTGGTATCCGCCTACTTTCTCAAAACTGCGGCCAATTAAATGGAGCACTTCCGATTGCTGTAGAATGATGAAATTTGGAAGAGCGGTAGGGCTTATTTTAATTACTCACAATTCCAATTTAAATACGTCACAATTCCAATCAAAAATGATTCTAAAACAAATTTAAAAAAAATTGAAATAGAAGGAAATTCTATGCTTAATAATATGTTGAACTTTTTGTATTGATTTATTAAATGAAAGGGTCGATTCTTTATTTTTTGTATTGGATTCAAATGTTCATAACTTTTGATCTAAGGTGAGTTGTAATAAGAAACTGCAAAACTAGGACAACCTTTTAAAAGCAAAAAATGTTATTGAGTGCTAGGATATTTATACAGGGTGCTGTTTTAAACGTTTCAAGTACAAATTAATTTTGACCACCATTTAGGGCTATCGATTTATTTATAGCTATATGGTGAAGATTATTAAAAATATTTCTTTACAAAACGTTAGTCTAACTATTAAGCAGTATAAATAAGAAAAATGGTAAAAAATAAAAATCAATTTTGGACAGAGTCATCCAAAAATTAGGTCAAAGTAGAAGTTTTTCTAAATCTAAAAAAAAATTGTTAAATCAAAGACCGTTGGGATTTAGTATTAAAATATAAAAGGTTATAAAATTTTTTAGAAAATAATTAAAAAAAATATTTTCCGCAGACGTTTTTTTGTATTTATAAACAAAAAAAATTATAAAAAAAATATTTCCCAAATTATTTTTCTAACTGAATATTAGGAAATCAGATAAAATTACGAACAATCCCTGAAAATTTCATGCTTTCAGCACCAAAACTTGAAAAGCTTTGAACATTTGAGAAAAATTCCGATTTTCAAAGATTTTCAAGCAAAATTATTGAAAAAACGCTGGTAGCGACCTCTAAATGGTGTTCGATTTTGAATTTTTTAGTCTTAATTTGTTGGTTTCAATCTAAGCTTCATAATTTCGCCCGGTCCCGATTGAATTTCAAGAAAGGCGTTTTTTTGAATCACCCTAATATACATACATATTATATAAAATTTCATGTTATAGAGCTAGAACGCTCTATGTTGAATTTTCAAAATTAATGAAATCGCTTTTGCATGTATATTGAGTTATTTAAAGACGATTATTTAAATTCAATTTTTACATAAATTCACTTGTTACGAGTTGTTTTAATTAATTTTAAAGTTGACGGCAAGGCAATAGAAAATGTAAAAAAATATGTAAAAGGGTATAACTTAGTAGAACACTAAAAACAATAATGATTGAATATAAAAGATAATTCACTTAAACTTTTAACACATTATGAGCAGTTGATAAAGAGTTAATTATTCACTTTAACAAATGTTCCTTTGATATGATGGTCATCTCACTGATTTCGTATGGTGCAGGGCGGTCATCCTTTGTCCATTGTTGTGATAACTGATGAAGGTTTGTCATCTGTTATTAGCACAAGGGGTGCTGGTAGCCTGGGGACTAGATTAGCAGTTGCTGGAGTTTATGTAACTCCGGTTTTGATCCAGATGGAATCCTTCCCCCAGAGAAGTTCCATGCTAGAATTTCATGTTGGCAACACGTCAGTCACGGTCACATGATACAGTTGTTAGCGGGTAATGTTGTACCACGCCAGAATCCCGTATTAACGGGATAGGCTTTTAGTCTAGTTCAAGTGGCCCTCGGGAACTAGCCTTTCAGTTGCTGGAGTGTGTATACAACTCCTGTTACCATCCAGGTGGACTCCCCTCTCCACAGAGTACCAACTTTCGATGAGTTATGGTTTATCACTAAATACGACTTTTTGAATTTTTAAAAACAAATGTCACGGGCTTCTATGCCAAAATGTTTAAAGTTCAATTTTTTCCTGAAGTAGCGTGGGAAGAGCTGGCATCGCGATCTCTTATTTTGGTGACATTTTTTTGACAATTATTGTATGAAACTGACATTAGACTAGCAGTCCATATATATACGTCCATGGTTGTAGCTATTAATGGCCAAACTACAACCACGCTTTGGATGGTCGGGCTTTTGACAGGCTTTTTACTGACTTTACGATATCATGTGTCATAAAGCATGACCTTAAGAATTTGCAAAACTTAATGTAGCTTCAAATCTCGGGCGGTAAAAAGTTACTTAGTCCCCTATTACACGATGATTCTTTGCGTCTGACACTTTTCGAACATAATGAGTGCGAAATATAAAAAAGATGAGACGGAAGATGAGACATTGTTGTTTTTGTAATTTCATCTCGTGTCGATGAATAGATGTGAATTGCAACAACAATTTATGCAGTGGTGAATTAATATTTTTTCACTAGTGTGCGTTAAAACATGGAACACAAGTGCAAAAATATGAATTCACCACTGTCCGCCATTTTGTTTAGCTTGTAGGCAAACCAGAATGACAGCCGAGGATTCCAATCTTTATAATTCAGTATCTTTGGTGAGAATACGGCATTACAGGTACAAAAATCAGAGAAAATTCACTCAGAAACCAGACGAAAATTGCCTAAATCAAACAAGTCCAACCAAACCAGGGCAGAGAGAAAGAACTAACAGAGAGAGTCAAATTTCCTGTCTCCGTCCCCTCGAAACCTTTTGTTTACATTTTGTATAACGTGTTGAATTTCTATCGGTGTGTACATGTTTTCACGTCGGGCAGTGCAAAACAAAAAAAAAAGGTGGTGAGTATGCACATCTTCTTGCATATGTATTTGTCCCCACATTTTTTTTATATGGAGTTAATAATTATCAACATCGTAGCTTGTAGGCTAAAAGAGAGCAACCGTAAAATTTGACTCTCTCTATTAGTTCCTTCTCTCTGATGTTGATGAATCCGTTCATTAAAAGTAATGAATCCGTTCAGTAAAATTAATGAATCCGTTCATTAAAATTAATGAACCCCGTTCAATAAAATTAATGAACCCGTTCATTAAAATTAAAATTAAAATTAAAATTAAAATTAAAATTAAAATTAAAATTAAAATTAAAATTAAAATTAAAATTAAAATTAAAGTTAAAATTAAAATTAAAATTAAAATTAAAATTAAAATTAAAATTAAAATTAAAATTAAAATTAAAATTAAAATTAAAATTAAAATTAAAATTAAAATTAAAATTAAAATTAAAATTAAAATTAAAATTAAAATTAAAATTAAAATTAAAATTAAAATTAAAATTAAAATTAAAATTAAAATTAAAATTAAAATTAAAATTAAAATTAAAATTAAAATTAAAATTAAAATTAAAATTAAAATTAAAATTAAAATTAAAATTAAAATTAAAATTAAAATTAAAATTAAAATTAAAATTAAAATTAAAATTAAAATTAAAATTAAAATTAAAATTAAAATTAAAATTAAAATTAAAATTAAAATTAAAATTAAAATTAAAATTAAAATTAAAATTAAAATTAAAATTAAAATTAAAATTAAAATTAAAATTAAAATTAAAATTAAAATTAAAATTAAAATTAAAATTAAAATTAAAATTAAAATTAAAATTAAAATTAAAATTAAAATTAAAATTAAAATTAAAATTAAAATTAAAATTAAAATTAAAATTAAAATTAAAATTAAAATTAAAATTAAAATTAAAATTAAAATTAAAATTAAAATTAAAATTAAAATTAAAATTAAAATTAAAATTAAAATTAAAATTAAAATTAAAATTAAAATTAAAATTAAAATTAAAATTAAAATTAAAATTAAAATTAAAATTAAAATTAAAATTAAAATTAAAATTAAAATTAAAATTAAAATTAAAATTAAAATTAAAATTAAAATTAACGAGAAAGTTGAAAATAAAAAGGTTTTATGACTGGTACCGTTAAAAGTAGTTTTTGATTTAATTTTAACGAATTATATGTGTGTATCACTTATGTACTGAAATTATATTTAATTTTTGAAAATTTGCGTGCAGTTTGGATTTTATGTATCATTTAAATACTGAAAATATATAATGCATATGAATCAGTATCTAAATAGAATAGACCATTTCAAAACTGAACCATGGGTTTACAAAATAGGCATATTTGTGTTCAATTGTACGTATAGGTCATTTAAAGCGTTTAAGATATTTGAAAAACTTCATACAAAATTATGACCTTCTAATACATAGGCTTATGTGGGAGACCAATACTGACTATTCTTTCACAAAAGTGCGTTTAGATCATTTGAAACACTGATATCTTTAGTAATAATAGATATAGGATAGATTTAATTACACCAACAGAAAGATCTCCCTTTTGTCACTAACGCCCATATTATTCACTCGATACATCCAGATTAAAACTTTAATCCAGATGTATTTACATTGAATTTGTATACTTTACATCTGGATGTATGGAGTGAATAATATGGGCGTAAGGATATACATATTCCTAACTCAAATATGGTGAAAATGCATATGTATCACTCCAATACTGGGGTGACGAGATGCCTCTCATTTTCTCTCTTTTTTCTCAGTTATTTACTTTTTTTACCTCTTCTTTACCATTTTTACGAGTTTTTTACGGAATTTTTACGTTTTTATCTACTTTTACGTAGAAAAGGTAAAAAATAGTTTTTTACATAGATTTGAATAACACTGATGTTACCTCACTTAAAAATTTTAATAAAAATCGTAGGAGCCTTTTTTGGAAAAAAAAAAATTGATTTTCCGTATCGGATTTTAAACACTTGTATATAGGAGGTACCGTTATTTTTGGTTAAAAGAATAATTTTTATTTCATATCTGTTAAATAATTTAAAAAAAACTGCTGGGTGCCAAGTTTAATAAAAATCGACCGAGTCTAAAAAACTATTTTGAAACTTTCTTAAAAATCCAGAAAAAAGGTTTTTTTTTAATTTTGGTATGCAATTCTTTTAAAACCTTTTAAAACATTTTCAATTAAAAAAATTGATCAAAATCAGTTGAACCGGTTTTGTAAAAATCGAAAAAATGTTTCTATGGGAGGTACAATTTATATAATTTTTTTTATGAAAAGGTAACCTTTTTGTTAAAAAAAATAACTGATTTTTTTTAAGTTGCGGAACGTTTTTGAAAAAAAAAAGATTTTAATTATTTGGTAAAAAAAAACCCTCATATTTGGTCCTCAAACAAAATGAAAAAAAATACGTGTCGGGAGAATGACCAAAAAACGTCAAGAACAAAGTTTAAAGAAAATAGGCGCACCCGTTACAGCTGCAGTACAAGGGACAGACAGAATTGCGAGACCCACTTTTTTCCGACTTCGCTATCATGGATCAAAGTCTCGAGTTAATTTATGTTTTCTTTTTGTTTATTTTCAACCAAACAAAATACATTATATGAAATTTCTTTTCACACGAATTATCACTAACACTATAACGTCTTCAGAAATGGTTACATTACGTTTTACGCCACTTTGGTGTGTATTTAATTTTCCTTTTTCTACTTCTAGATATGTATGTACGTAAGCATTTTGTCTATTTGTAAATAAAATCGAATATTGATGGCAATAATGTCGAAAACTTATTTTTTTATGGGAAATTAAGTCGATATAACCAAAATGATAAAGTGAACCGATCGACATTATTATACTCTTTTTTTCATCTATAATTGTAAATAAATTCGATCAAAGAAAATTAAAAGTTAAATTTTACTCTTGTAAAAAAGGGTAAGTCTGTGTAAAAGTAAAATTATTCTCCAAAAGTATTTCTTGTCATTAAAAAGTGTCTCTCGCATATCTTGAGTTTAAAAACAGTATAAATTTTTAGGGTCATTCTATTCCTACAGTCTAATACGAAAGAATGGTTGAGAGTTATTGTAAGCCACTAAGGCCTGGTTCGTCAACATCTGTCACGTTACCAAACTTATTTATTTTTTCAAAGCTTTTTCATACAAAATTTAACTGAAATCGTTTTAGTCGATAATGAAAAATTTGAATTTAAAAAAAAATAATTTCTATGGGAGGTATACTATTAACAAAGGGTTGAACTGAATTGTTTGCAACTAAATACTAATTTTGATAGTTTTTGATCAAAATAAGATTTTCATTGACAAATTTTTTTAAAGCTATGGTAGTTACCGTTGTTTTTCTTATTTTTTAAGTGCAATATTATGAAAACATTCAGAAAAATTGAGTAAATTGTTATCGAAATACATATTCAGTAAAAAAAGTAATAAAATCGAAATATTTTTTTCTAAAAACTTAGAATACTGACAAAATCAGTTGAACCATTACCGAGAAAATTGAAAATCCAAAAAATGTTTTTATGTGAGGTTCCGTTATACTAACCAACTTAAGAAAGATAATATAACTTTTTGATAGTGACTAATGAAATGGTGAAATCATAATATATGATTTTGCCAAAAGTGATGCTAGTGAATAATTGTTTAGATTTAACTGCACTGTCATTTCCAGTTTCCTGCTCGGTTTTGTTATATTTCTAAACTTTACCTTAGCATTGTATTGAACAAATTGTGGATATATTTATTTGGAAATTCATTCAGCCCAATTCTAAAAATTCATATACAAAAACTCCGTGGGAAACATGTTTTCTCGGGAGTAGAATACTCTTACTCCGATTTCTCCGGTAATATATTTTGTATTCGAAATATCATAAATATATTCAAATTGTAGAAACAAAATAATTTATTCGCATGGAAACATTTCCCCGGGAATATTTATTTAGAAATGGGCTGTTATTTTTTTTAGAAAGCACGAGTTACAGATTTGAAAGCTAGAACGCTCTATGTTGAATTTTCAAAATTAATGAAATCGCTTTTGCATGTATATTGAGTTATTTAAAGACGATTATTTAAATTCAATTTTTACATAAATTCACTTGTTACGAGTTGTTTTAATTAATTTTAAAGTTGACGGCAAGGCAATAGAAAATGTAAAAAAATATGTAAAAGGGTATAACTTAGTAGAACACTAAAAACAATAATGATTGAATATAAAAGATAATTCACTTAAACTTTTAACACATTATGAGCAGTTGATAAAGAGTTAATTATTCACTTTAACAAATGTTCCTTTGATATGATGGTCATCTCACTGATTTCGTATGGTGCAGGGCGGTCATCCTTTGTCCATTGTTGTGATAACTGATGAAGGTTTGTCATCTGTTATTAGCACAAGGGGTGCTGGTAGCCTGGGGACTAGATTAGCAGTTGCTGGAGTTTATGTAACTCCGGTTTTGATCCAGATGGAATCCTTCCCCCAGAGAAGTTCCATGCTAGAATTTCATGTTGGCAACACGTCAGTCACGGTCACATGATACAGTTGTTAGCGGGTAATGTTGTACCACGCCAGAATCCCGTATTAACGGGATAGGCTTTTAGTCTAGTTCAAGTGGCCCTCGGGAACTAGCCTTTCAGTTGCTGGAGTGTGTATACAACTCCTGTTACCATCCAGGTGGACTCCCCTCTCCACAGAGTACCAACTTTCGATGAGTTATGGTTTATCACTAAATACGACTTTTTGAATTTTTAAAAACAAATGTCACGGGCTTCTATGCCAAAATGTTTAAAGTTCAATTTTTTCCTGAAGTAGCGTGGGAAGAGCTGGCATCGCGATCTCTTATTTTGGTGACATTTTTTTGACAATTATTGTATGAAACTGACATTAGACTAGCAGTCCATATATATACGTCCATGGTTGTAGCTATTAATGGCCAAACTACAACCACGCTTTGGATGGTCGGGCTTTTGACAGGCTTTTTACTGACTTTACGATATCATGTGTCATAAAGCATGACCTTAAGAATTTGCAAAACTTAATGTAGCTTCAAATCTCGGGCGGTAAAAAGTTACTTAGTCCCCTATTACACGATGATTCTTTGCGTCTGACACTTTTCGAACATAATGAGTGCGAAATATAAAAAAGATGAGACGGAAGATGAGACATTGTTGTTTTTGTAATTTCATCTCGTGTCGATGAATAGATGTGAATTGCAACAACAATTTATGCAGTGGTGAATTCATATTTTTGCACTAGTGTGCGTTAAAACATGGAACACTAGTGCAAAAATATGAATTCACCACTGTCCGCCATTTTGTTTAGCTTGTAGGCAAACCAGAATGACAGCCGAGGATTCCAATCTTTATAATTCAGTATCTTTGGTGAGAATACGGCATTACAGGTACAAAAATCAGAGAAAATTCACTCAGAAACCAGACGAAAATTGCCTAAATCAAACAAGTCCAACCAAACCAGGGCAGAGAGAAAGAACTAATAGAGAGAGTCAAATTTCCTGTCTCCGTCCCCTCGAAACCTTTTGTTTACATTTTTTATAACGTGTTGAATTTCTATCGGTGTGTACATGTTTTCACGTCGGGCAGTGCAAAACAAAAAAAAAAGGTGGTGAGTATGCACATCTTCTTGCATATGTATTTGTCCCCACATTTTTTTTATATGGAGTTAATAATTATCAACATCGTAGCTTGTAGGCTAAAAGAGAGCAACCGTAAAATTTGACTCTCTCTATTAGTTCCTTCTCTCTGATGTTGATGAATCCGTTCATTAAAAGTAATGAATCCGTTCAGTAAAATTAATGAATCCGTTCATTAAAATTAATGAACCCCGTTCAATAAAATTAATGAACCCGTTCATTAAAATTAAAATTAAAATTAAAATTAAAATTAAAATTAAAATTAAAATTAAAATTAAAATTAAAATTAAAATTAAAATTAAAATTAAAATTAAAATTAAAATTAAAATTAAAATTAAAATTAAAATTAAAATTAAAATTAAAATTAAAATTAAAATTAAAATTAAAATTAAAATTAAAATTAAAATTAAAATTAAAATTAAAATTAAAATTAAAATTAAAATTAAAATTAAAATTAAAATTAAAATTAAAATTAAAATTAAAATTAAAATTAAAATTAAAATTAAAATTAAAATTAAAATTAAAATTAAAATTAAAATTAAAATTAAAATTAAAATTAAAATTAAAATTAAAATTAAAATTAAAATTAAAATTAAAATTAAAATTAAAATTAAAATTAAAATTAAAATTAAAATTAAAATTAAAATTAAAATTAAAATTAAAATTAAAATTAAAATTAAAATTAAAATTAAAATTAAAATTAAAATTAAAATTAAAATTAAAATTAAAATTAAAATTAAAATTAAAATTAAAATTAAAATTAAAATTAAAATTAAAATTAAAATTAAAATTAAAATTAAAATTAAAATTAAAATTAAAATTAAAATTAAAATTAAAATTAAAATTAAAATTAAAATTAAAATTAAAATTAAAATTAAAATTAAAATTAAAATTAAAATTAAAATTAAAATTAAAATTAAAATTAAAATTAAAATTAAAATTAAAATTAAAATTAAAATTAAAATTAAAATTAAAATTAAAATTAAAATTAAAATTAAAATTAAAATTAAAATTAAAATTAAAATTAAAATTAAAATTAAAATTAAAATTAAAATTAAAATTAAAATTAAAATTAAAATTAAAATTAAAATTAAAATTAAAATTAAAATTAAAATTAAAATTAAAATTAAAATTAAAATTAAAATTAAAATTAAAATTAAAATTAAAATTAAAATTAAAATTAAAATTAAAATTAAAATTAAAATTAAAATTAAAATTAAAATTAAAACTAAAATTAAAATTAAAATTAAAATTAAAATTAAAATTAAAATTAAAATTAAAATTAAAATTAAAATTAAAATTAAAATTAAAATTAAAATTAAAATTAAAATTAAAATTAAAATTAAAATTAAAATTAAAATTAAAATTAAAATTAAAATTAAAATTAAAATTAAAATTAAAATTAAAATTAAAATTAAAATTAAAATTAAAATTAAAATTAAAATTAAAATTAAAATTAAAATTAAAATTAAAATTAAAATTAAAATTAAAATTAAAATTAAAATTAAAATTAAAATTAAAATTAAAATTAAAATTAAAATTAAAATTAAAATTAAAATTAAAATTAAAATTAAAATTAAAATTAAAATTAAAATTAAAATTAAAATTAAAATTAAAATTAAAATTAAAATTAAAATTAAAATTAAAATTAAAATTAAAATTAACGAGAAAGTTGAAAATAAAAAGGTTTTATGACTGGTACCGTTAAAAGTAGTTTTTGATTTAATTTTAACGAATTATATGTGTGTATCACTTATGTACTGAAATTATATTTAATTTTTGAAAATTTGCGTGCAGTTTGGATTTTATGTATCATTTAAATACTGAAAATATATAATGCATATGAATCAGTATCTAAATAGAATAGACCATTTCAAAACTGAACCATGGGTTTACAAAATAGGCATATTTGTGTTCAATTGTACGTATAGGTCATTTAAAGCGTTTAAGATATTTGAAAAACTTCATACAAAATTATGACCTTCTAATACATAGGCTTATGTGGGAGACCAATACTGACTATTCTTTCACAAAAGTGCGTTTAGATCATTTGAAACACTGATATCTTTAGTAATAATAGATATAGGATAGATTTAATTACACCAACAGAAAGATCTCCCTTTTGTCACTAACGCCCATATTATTCACTCGATACATCCAGATTAAAACTTTAATCCAGATGTATTTACATTGAATTTGTATACTTTACATCTGGATGTATGGAGTGAATAATATGGGCGTAAGGATATACATATTCCTAACTCAAATATGGTGAAAATGCATATGTATCACTCCAATACTGGGGTGACGAGATGCCTCTCATTTTCTCTCTTTTTTCTCAGTTATTTACTTTTTTTACCTCTTCTTTACCATTTTTACGAGTTTTTTACGGAATTTTTACGTTTTTATCTACTTTTACGTAGAAAAGGTAAAAAATAGTTTTTTACATAGATTTGAATAACACTGATGTTACCTCACTTAAAAATTTTAATAAAAATCGTAGGAGCCTTTTTTGGAAAAAAAAAATTGATTTTCCGTATCGGATTTTAAACACTTGTATATAGGAGGTACCGTTATTTTTGGTTAAAAGAATAATTTTTATTTCATATCTGTTAAATAATTTAAAAAAAACTGCTGGGTGCCAAGTTTAATAAAAATCGACCGAGTCTAAAAAACAATTTTGAAACTTTCTTAAAAATCCAGAAAAAAGGTTTTTTTTTAATTTTGGTATGCAATTCTTTTAAAACCTTTTAAAACATTTTCAATTAAAAAAATTTATCAAAATCAGTTGAACCGGTTTTGTAAAAATCGAAAAAATGTTTCTATGGGAGGTACAATTTATATAATTTTTTTTATGAAAAGGTAACCTTTTTGTTAAAAAAAATAACTGATTTTTTTTAAGTTGCGGAACGTTTTTGAAAAAAAAAAGATTTTAATTATTTGGTAAAAAAAAACCCTCATATTTGGTCCTCAAACAAAATGAAAAAAAATACGTGTCGGGAGAATGACCACTTTGGTGTGTATTTAATTTTCCTTTTTCTACTTCTAGATATGTATGTACGTAAGCATTTTGTCTATTTGTAAATAAAATCGAATATTGATGGCAATAATGTCGAAAACTTATTTTTTTATGGGAAATTAAGTCGATATAACCAAAATGATAAAGTGAACCGATCGACATTATTATACTCTTTTTTTCATCTATAATTGTAAATAAATTCGATCAAAGAAAATTAAAAGTTAAATTTTACTCTTGTAAAAAAGGGTAAGTCTGTGTAAAAGTAAAATTATTCTCCAAAAGTATTTCTTGTCATTAAAAAGTGTCTCTCGCATATCTTGAGTTTAAAAACAGTATAAATTTTTAGGGTCATTCTATTCCTACAGTCTAATACGAAAGAATGGTTGAGAGTTATTGTAAGCCACTAAGGCCTGGTTCGTCAACATCTGTCACGTTACCAAACTTATTTATTTTTTCAAAGATTTTTCATACAAAATTTAACTGAAATCGTTTTAGTCGATAATGAAAAATTTGAATTTAAAAAAAAATAATTTCTATGGGAGGTATACTATTAACAAAGGGTTGAACTGAATTGTTTGCAACTAAATACTAATTTTGATAGTTTTTGATCAAAATAAGATTTTCATTGACAAATTTTTTTAAAGCTATGGTAGTTACCGTTGTTTTTCTTATTTTTTAAGTGCAATATTATGAAAACATTCAGAAAAATTGAGTAAATTGTTATCGAAATACATATTCAGTAAAAAAAGTAATAAAATCGAAATATTTTTTTCTAAAAACTTAGAATACTGACAAAATCAGTTGAACCATTACCGAGAAAATTGAAAATCCAAAAAATGTTTTTATGTGAGGTTCCGTTATACTAACCAACTTAAGAAAGATAATATAACTTTTTGATAGTGACTAATGAAATGGTGAAATCATAATATATGATTTTGCCAAAAGTGATGCTAGTGAATAATTGTTTAGATTTAACTGCACTGTCATTTCCAGTTTCCTGCTCGGTTTTGTTATATTTCTAAACTTTACCTTAGCATTGTATTGAACAAATTGTGGATATATTTATTTGGAAATTCATTCAGCCCAATTCTAAAAATTCATATACAAAAACTCCGTGGGAAACATGTTTTCTCGGGAGTAGAATACTCTTACTCCGATTTCTCCGGTAATATATTTTGTATTCGAAATATCATAAATATATTCAAATTGTAGAAACAAAATAATTTATTCGCATGGAAACATTTCCCCGGGAATATTTATTTAGAAATGGGCTGTTATTTTTTTTAGAAAGCACGAGTTACAGATTTGAAATTGAATTTTATTTGTTTAAGAATTTTTAAGCGTTTTTAAACTCTTGATTCAATATATATAGCTAAAACACCATCCTCATCGGCAGTTGAAATATTGATCTGAGCTGTGCCATCCTTATCAACAACAATTTGTTTTCCTGAACAAGGTGACCCAGATCTATTTCCCGAAATGACATCACAGTATGTACCAGCTGGCAGGCAAGTATAGAGTCGCTGATTCAAATCATAGTTCTCTTGGTTAAATGCTACAAAACCTCTATTTCCACGGCAGAATGCAATTTGGTTACCATCGTTGTCCCACCAATTATTAACTGTAGTGCCCTCCACTGAATTCCTGAACCCGACCATATTGTAAATTTGACGCCAGCGATGTTCGCAGATCCAGCCGTTTTCACACGAATCGTCGTCTTTGAATGTTGGGGACAGAATATCGTTGCCATCACTGGTTGGTGGACCGTCATCGGAAACATTAAAATCAAAAGAACTCATCACGCGCGGTATACCATAAGGATAGGCCAACATAAATGCGGATGCCATCTTGTACTGTTTAGCTGATTTATAATTCAATGCTTCAGCTCTTTGGTTGTCGTGATTGTCAATGAAAATCAAAGCTTCCTCACTAGGAAGGAATCCCCAACCAGTACCCCAGTTATTTAACCACTTCAGCAAATCGCCATTCCTGAAAACGGTGCCGATCTTAGACGAGTGACGGAACTCAGTGACAGCACCTAAGTGGGTATATTCCTCACGAGTGATCATTTCACCACCATTATCAATTACTTCCTGGAAGATAAATGGTCGAGAACCAGGGGCGAATCCTTGTTCAGTGTTTAAATCATCAACTGAATCCAAAATCAACTAAAAAATAGATTAAATATTAATATAGTTAAATCTTAATTTAAACGAAATCTTCTTACCTCCATATCATGAGGCCACATGTGTTTGGCTGCATCCAAACGGAATCCAGCGACTCCAATTCCAACCAACTTATTCATAAGCGTAACGAGCTTTTCACGAACATATTCTTTGCTTTGATCCAGGTCTTTTAATCCAACCAACTCACAATTGCGAACTTCAAGACGATCATTGAAGTTTGAAATCGAACACGTTGGATTGAAATCGTTTGATGAATATGGAACAGCTGGGAAATTCTTATTGTTGGGTTCGGCTGTGGAACCAGCAGTACCTACAACGCTATCACCTGCTCCCATGTGATTTAGGATTAGATCTGGATAGATACGAACTCCAACCTTATTACAACGGGTCACCATGTCACGAAATTGATCTTCATTACCGGATCGAGTAGTAAGAATATACGAAACAGGTTGGTAACGCTCCCACCACGGACGTCCTTCAACGACAACATTTTCAGTTACAGGAGAAATCTAAAAAAATATATGTAAAATAACTTTCAGCATTAAGATATTTCTTGAACAATATACCTGAACACCAGCGTATCCTTTTGGGGCTAGAAATTGTTCACACTCATTGGCAATATCTTCCCATTTCCACTCGAAAAGTTGAGTCATAACATCGCGTCCACCCCAATAGTTAGGATTGTGCTGGCTGTTAATGGCAGTAACCGCCACAATCAATAAAGCTAACACCTTCGAAAAAGCCATGGTCAGAGCTATTCTAAATTCAATATTCTATTCACTAGCTGTTTATATACCTTTCAAAATCAAAGAAGAAAATTGTTTACCATTACAATCGAAAGTGATTTTCATTTTTAAGATATAAAAGTTAATTTATTGTGATTTATGAAGCCATTTAACAATAAATGTGGCAATATTTTGTTTTTGGCAAAAAAAAAATAGCAATTAGCAAAGAAATGAAGATTCATTGCCAATGTCTTCTTATCGGTTTAATTAGTGATATTATGTTGGGTTTTTGGTTTTTTATTGATGATCGGTACTTGATTTAATTAAGATAGTCAACCTACCTGTCAATGGTGTGCATATGTTCTATTTATATAGATTAAAAAAGCTTATTAGAAAATCTTTCAAAAGATTAAACTTTGATGTTTATTCGAATAGTATATTGTGATACATATAATATATAGATTTTAACATACTTAAGTTGCAAAAAAATTTAGTTTTTGAATGTCTATTGGCCTAAATAGTTTTATATATCTATAGCGTAAAAGAGACAGTTTTTCAGTGCCTTAGTTGACTCTTAGTTAAACCAGAGTTAGTTAATCCTTCAAATAAACCCGAGCTTACTTAAAAAAGAGTTTTTCAGGGCGTTAGGCAATAACGCCCAAATCATATTTTTCAAAATTTTAAAATGGAAATATCGCCTAAATATTTTCAATGTAAATTGTTTTTTGTAAAATTTGGGCGTTATTTCTTAAGTTTAGGCGATATTTCCAAAAAAAAATTTAATTTTGGCGGTTGTAGATTTAGTGTATGCAAAGTCGCTTTTGCATTTAAAGAACCTGAATTTGAAGAAACTTTGCATACAACAACCCTAGCTTACCCCAAATCTTATAATGTGCCCAAGCAGGGGAATGCAGAGGGGCAGCATGCCCCTCATACATACCTCACTGTTTATACGCCATTGTTTCCTAGCATTTCCTAATATTTGGGCGTTATTTTCTTTTTCAGTATTTTTTTTTTTTAACAATATTTCCAATTTTGGGCGTTACTTCCTATTAATTGACTTTTAAAATTTTTATTTTGGTCGTTCTTTCCTTGAAAAAAACTAAAAAATTGGAAATAACGCACAAATCGAAAAAAAAGAACAAGACGCAATTTTTTGGTCGATGGTTACCGACTCTTATACAATCAATACAGTCCACTAAAACAAAAACAAAAATAATAATTTTCTTATTATTTGTGTTTCTCTTCTTCTTATACTTAGCCTGACCACGGGCATTATTTTTCTAGGTGCACGAATTTATTCAAATTCCCCTAGAAATATATAATTTGCAGTGTATGTATGCTGCAAATTGTATAAGAGTCGGTAACCATCGACCAAAAAATTGCGTCTTGGAAAGTATGACAGCATCTAACTGATGAGCCCAACTGTCGTGCCTGGGTTATTGCCTAAAGCCTTTTTTTAGTTTCAAAAATCTATCAAAATCTAAGTGTACGGATTATGGAAATGTGCTTCCACCATCGAAACAAAGGCGAGCTATGGAAAGATGATTTCCATAACGTCGCCTTCTCCATTTTGATAGTGTTTTGATACACATCTAGCACAAATATCTATCCACTTAATCTTAAAGTTAATTAAAAGTATTGACACACATCTTTCAGAAATATCTATTCAGTTAATCTAAGTTAATTAAAAGTATTAATACACATCGTCACATTTGTCAGAAATATCTATCCAGTTAATCTAAAGGTAACTCAATAAATTTAATCAGTTAAATCGGAGCTTACTCGGGATATAAATTGATTAAAAACATTTTCAGGATTTTAACTGAGAAACTGGGAAAACGAGGCCAAAATTATGACAAAATCGGTCAGGCCAATAAAAAAGCTATACCTTCATAAATAACTAAAAACAATAACAAAATTTTCTCAAAAACTGTCAAAATTCTATTCACGAGTTAAAAATTTTAATTTTTTTTTCTCAGTATAATTCAGATTTCATTCACTCAAACATAATATCAATATGTTTAATATCAAGTGTTTTTCTTCATTTTTATAGTCAATTTTAAGTTTACCTACATTTTTGCTCGACAAAGTTGTCCGGATTGAAATATACCTATAGTGCCAACTTTTGCCATTATTGCTTGTAAATCATTTATTTTATCGGTCAAATCTAGGTTATTAATCGTTTTTTATCTGTTGATTTTTCGAAGTTTAAGGTTTAGTTATCAAAGTATTATTTTATTACTATCTACAAAGTCATTCTTCAAGCAATTCTTCTTTAACGTGTGTTTATGATGGAGCTGCGACTTACGAGTGCCTTTCAAGATGGAGCAGCGAGTGCCTTTCAATTATTTTCGGTCCCACATTTTGTAATTTTTTACCCAGTTTATCCACAAACTAATTCTTTCTTTTGTTATTATACAGGGTGTCCCGAAATTACCGCCTCAGAAGAAAACCATTAGTTCCTGAGATCATTTCAAGTCGAAAAACTTAAGAGGCAATTTTCTCGTTTTCGCTTCGTTTTCGACTTATAACGGTTTTATGAATTTTATTCTTTTTTCTTTTGACTGGCTCTATAACTTTGCCAAACTACAACCGATTTTTGAAATTTTTTTTTATTTAAACAAGGACAGTTAGAAATTTCTATCTACCAAACAACTTTTTTCTGTGTGGATAACGGTTTTCCCGCAAATTATTTTCAAGCACATTTTTTAAGCTTTTTTAGGTTGTTTTTTTGACTTCGATATGATTTTTTTCACAAAAACACGTTATTAAGTATAATTTTTTTTTATTATTATGAAAGCCCAATATGATTTCTTAAAAATACTTAACATTTTTACCTAAAAATAGATATAAAATTATTAAAAAAATGAAAACCAAAAAATAAAGGTCGATTTTCTTCAAAGTTGGTACCTAGCGTTTTTTGGGCACGTTTTTTTTTCTTTTTTTTAAGACCAAAAATAACGGTACATGCCGTACAATTTTTTTTAACAAAAAATGAAAATCTTAATTTTCTCAAAAACGTGCCCACAACTTAAAAAAAATCAGTTAGTTTTTTACAAAAAGGAAACCATTTTATAAAAAAAATTCCGAAAAATGGTTAAAAATGGTACCTCCCATAGAACCTTTTTTTTGATTTTCGATTTTCTCATAAACAGTTCAACTGATATTGATCAATTTTTTTATGGATAATGTTTGAAAAAGTTTTAAAAGTTTTGTATACCAAAATTTTCAAAAAAATTTTTTTTGGATTTTTAAAAAAGTTTCAAAATTTTTTTTTGAGAACTTAATAATTCGAAAACGACTCAGTCAATTATTATTCTTATAAACAAAAATAACGGTAGGTACCTCCTATACAAATGTTTAAAAACCGGTTTTGAAAATCTCATTTTTCTCAAAAACGGCTCCTACGATTTCGATAAAAAAATTTGTATGAACTAATATCTGTACAATCTACCATATTATTGGGAAAAAAATTATCTATCGTTTAAAAATGGTATCTTTAATAGAACCATTTTTTTGATTTTCGACTATCTCATTATCAGTTGAACTGATTTCAATGAATTTTCTTGTACAAAAGCTTAAAATAAGTTCTAATAATATTGCATACAAAAATTTTCAAAAATAAATTATTGATTTAAAAAAAAAAATTCAAAATTATTGAATTATTGAAAATTCCGTATTTCGAAAATGTGTAGAGGATATTTTTTTTAGTTAATTTTTAACTTGATTTAAAATGAAATTAGAGAATAGATTTCTGGCTTTTCATAATGCTATAGCATGACTCTAAAGGTTTTATCGTTATTTTTAAATATATTTTTCTGTTTTAAATGATTTTTTTTTAAATAGAGAAATAGACCCCCACAACCTATACGATTTTTTTCTTGCCTTAGTGCAACCTACACGCCCTAGCTTTTTGTCACACCTTATGCAAATCACCCTGTACTAAAAAAATATTTTTTTAAAAAAACCGCTTCAACGATTTTCAATTTTTTTTCTCATAAATTGAGATTTCGTTTAGAAATCGGATGATGTACATCGCATTGGATGTCAAAACAATTTCAGCGGTTGTTTAATCAATTTATGTAGATGTTTATTACATATTTTATTTTACTATTTTTCAGTCTAAACTATAAGTTCCATGCATATTTGCAACACGGTGCTATATTGTTCATAAATAAATGTACCTACTCGCATAATATTACTTTGAACTAAACTACGTTTTAAGCAGGTGGTATACTATACATAACTAATTTATTTCTTCTATAAGATAAATATAGTTTTTGGAATATTAAAACTTTAAAAACACAATGTGATCGCACAAAAGAGCAAGTTCGTGCGACCAAGTCGTGCACATATTTTTTTCAAATACATACCTATCTATCAATAGGACCTTACTATTTTTATTAATTTATTAATTTCCTCAAGAAACGATACCTATCTTTTTGTTATGTAGTATAATTCATAATTCAGGAATTTCTAACAAATAATACCTACACCTTCATAATCAAATAAAATCAAATAAAATCATAAATTAATCGATTTTGTTACTTACACTCTAATACCTAGAAGAAAAAAAACTTTGGAACCAGACAAAAAATAAAAATACCTTAAAATTAAAATAATCACTTCTTAGTAATCCGGAATTTGAAAACATATACAAATGGGCGTATGGCAATACCGCCCAAAGAAATAACGCCCAAATCGATAACTGAACAATTGTTGTTGTTTTTTTTCTCCACTTGGGCGTTATTTACAATTTTTTTTTTAAAGGATAGAACGCCCAAAATAAAAATTTTAAAAGTCAAATGTGAAATAACACCCAACATTGGAAATATCGCCCAAACGAAATGCAGAAAAAGGAAATAAGGCTCAAATCTTAGAAAATAACACCCAAATAGTGGCGTTAGGCAATATCGATCAATATCGAAAAAATTCGTGAAATATCGCTCAAATTTTTTTTCATCGCAAAAAAAAAAAAAAAATTGGAAATATCGCCCAAATTTATATTTTTCTAAATCTTTAGTTGGAAATATCGCCCAAATATTTTCAATGTAAATTGTTTTTGTAAAATTTGGGCGTTATTTCCTCAATTTTGGGCGATATTTCCAAAGTGAAATTTCAATGATATAAGATAAAATAGAGCAGCATAAACAGTGAGGTAGTATGGGGGCATACAAATAAAACTCAGTATACTAACATTTACAGTATGGATTTTTGAAAATTAAAACGGCGTATAAACAGTTAGGTATGTATCGGGGGGCATGCTGCCCCCCTGCAACCCCCCTATATGTAGGTATGTACGTTTGTGGTAGGTATTTTTCATTCATAATAATTGTAAAGGTCCCCTCATGGTTGGTTTGGTTGGCTGATATTTTTTGTTCTAATAATAGGATCATTAAGGTTGTGGCCTTAAGATTAAGGTAAAATGTCAGGATACTTTTTTTTTACAAAATCATTGCAGAGCAACATAAAAGTATGTGCGAAAAATCGAAATTAATTTAAAATTAAAAAAAATATGTCCATGCACGTATACTTACCCTTCTTTTTTGACTTATGATTTGGGTAGAGTACAATTTGTAGGTAATTTTTATTTAATAATATAGTAGAAATAATTGATTTGGTGGGTTTGGGTGTCTTATAACTTCAGTTCTATTAATCGGATCTATAAGATTAAGGGAGGTTTGCTGATACTACACATAACGATTTAAGTTGAACTTAATTTCTTAAGTATCACTTTATGACATGGAAAAAGTACCCCTTAAGAATTTAGGTTCAACTTAAATCGTTATGTGTAGTATCAGCAAACGGGCCTAAGATCTTAAAATAAAGGTAAAATGTTGAGTTATTGAGTTATAAAATCATTGAAATCACAGGGGAATGTATGTGAAAAAAAGTGAATTACTTCATTGTTAATTTATAAAAAATTCAAATATGTAGGTATGTTTAACGAAAAAATCGGCTTCGCTAGCAAATTCCCACAGTCAACATTTCTTTTTAATTACCTACAAAAATTCCCATAATTCCCATATTATCATTTTAATTTGTATTGCCCAACGCCAGTAATTTTGCACTTTTCCGACCCATTAAAAAATTTTTATCTTCGAATAAAAACGAAAATAAAAAAACTCACCCCTAACAACATGTTTGAACTTCGAACAAACATCGTTCGAGTGGCATACGCCATAAAAAGAAAAAGAAAAAATGCTATACGTGCACAGCCCATACAGTCAGTTTTTTGTTTGTTTTTGTTCCTACTTATAATTGAGCAAACATTTTCATTCAGAAATGAATCATAAATATTTCACAAAAGTGAAGAAATCGACCGAAAAAGGATTCACTTATGATTCAATTTGAATTCTTTTACCTACGCTCTTAGACACCTATTTGAATCATTATTATAACTCATTTATGATCTGAAAATCCTTCATTTAAATGAACGTATATAGGAGTTCTATAGAAGATCTTTTTAAAATTTCCTTGTGCGCACTCAGATTTATGAAGGAAAATGAATGAAGACTGAGTGTTATTTTTTTCTTTGCATCTCCCCCGTAAGAATTTGTTGGGTCTGATGTCTACATTCATAAGTCATTCTCAAAACTGAAGGTTTAACGAATATTATTCTTCATTTTTGGTGAATAGAATCTGAACCTTCAGATAAATGTTTGCTGGGTACTCTTTGTTATGAAGAAGAAGAAGTAGTGCACAAACCAAGGTGTACGATTTTCATTTTTTTTCATTATTTCGTCTTGGGTATAGCCCAGCGGGAAATATCATCCTCAATGAATTTTATAGTTGAATTCATCAATGAATTCACTTGCCAAATCATATTAGGAGAAACGAAAAGAAGAGTAATGCAAAGTTTCCTCAGTTCAGATGTAGCTTTGACCCCACTTTCTGCTTTGTGTTTAGGAAACTATGGGAGTAAAGTGTTTGTAAATGTATTCGTGTGTTGGAAATGGAAATGGGATATTATTTGATTTTTTGCTTTTGGATTGTGGTGCGCGAAACGCTATTTGTGAAGTTTTTTCTGTTTTATCTTTTCTTGTTAGGAAGTAAAGTTACATATTAGGTTTAATTTATTCATTGCTGCATAGCCAGCGCAGCAAAATTTCCCTTGGCAAAAAAAAACAATTTGATTGCTGGCGAAAAAGAAGTCAGTAAAAAAAAAGATGGCTGTGCTGGCGATAGAGCTTTCAATTATTGAAATGAACGTATAGAGTGAGTGATCGTTTTATTCAGACTTGTGCTGCGCTGGCTATGCAGCAATGAATAAAACACACCTATTATAAATGTAGATATTTGTGTCTTTTTTTCTTTCGTATTTTTTGTTTTCTTATTAGGGAGGAAAACTTGTGTCGAAATTTTTTTCTCAAAGTATAAAGTAGGTAGGTACTAGGTATGCACATTTGTAGATATATGTTTTCAAATTTCGGATAACTAAGAAGTGATTATTTTAATTTTAGGGTGTTTTTATTTTTTGTGTGGTTTCAAGATTTTTTTTGTTCTAGTTATTTGAGTGTAAGTAACAAAAGCGATTAATTTAACAAAATAGGAAAGTATTTGTGATTTTATTTGATTATGAAGATGTAGGTATTATTTGTTAGAAATTCCCGAATTATGAATTATACTACATACCAAAAAGATATGTATCGTTTCTTGAGGAAATTAATAAATTATTAATAAAAATAGTAAGGTACCTATTGTAAGATAGGTATGTACCTATTTAAAAAAAAAGCAATATTAATGGGTAGGCATACACTAAAAATAAATATGTAGATTGGTACATACCAACTATCAAATAACTTTCGATTAGGTATATGTACTTTTTTTGAAAAATAAAAATAAAGAAAGTCCAAATTAAAAATTATGTGCACGACTGGGTCGCACGAACTTTATCTTATATGTGATCACACTATGTTTTTAAAATTTTAATATTTCAAAAACTATATTTATCTTATAAAAGAAATAAATAAGTTATGGGAGCCTATATTGTATACCACCTGCTTAAAACATATTACGTTTAAGGTATAGTATGTATTATGCGAGTAGGTACATTTATTTATGAATAATATAGCTCCGTGTTGCAAATATGCATGGAACTTAGAGTTTAGACTGAAAAATTGTAAAACAAAAATATGTAATTAAACATAAATTGGTTAAACACTCCGAAATTGTTTTGACACCAATACGATGTACATCATCCGATTTCTTAAGGATATCTCAATTTATGAGTTAAAATAGTTTTTTATATATAAAATTAAAAAAAAAATGGTATGCAATTTGTAGACTTTATTAATGCGGAGTTAAAAGTTAATTAAAAAAAATATCATCTACCCATTTTCGAAATACGGAATTTTCAAAAAATAATTTTGGTATGCAATATTATTAGAACTGATTTGAATCGTTTGTGCGAAAATATTCATTAAAATCAGTTAAACTGATAATGAGATAATCTAAAATCAAAAAAATGGTTCTATGAGAGATACCATTTTTAAACGATAGATAATTTTTTTTCCAATAATGTGGTAGATCGTACAGATATTAATTCACACAAAAATTTTAATCTAAATCGTAGAAATAATTTTCATATAAAATCTACTAGATAATATTAAAAAACTTCTGGGTGCCAAGTTTAATAAAAAGTGACTGAGTCGTTTTCGAGTTATTAAGTTCTCAAACAAAATTTTTGAAACTTTTTTTTTAAATCCAAAAAAATATTTGAAAATTTTGGTATACAAAACTTTTTCAAACATTCTCCATAAAAAAAAATTGATTAATATCAGCTGAACTGTTTATGAGAAAATCGAAAATCGAAAATCAAAAAAATGGTTCTATGTGAGGTACCATTTTTAACCATTTTTCGGAAAAATTTTCTATGGATGCTTAATATGGATGCTTTTTTGTAAAAAAATTTCAGATTTTTTTTTTTTAAGTTTTGGGCACGTTTTTGAGAAAAATAAGATTTTAATTTTTTGTTAAAAAAAATTGTACGGCATGTACCGTTATTTTTGGTCTTAAAAAAATGAAAAAAACGTGTGGGGGGAATACCCAAGAAACGCTAGGTAACAACTTTGAAGAAAATCGACCGACCCGTTTAGGCTGCAGCCGAAAGGACAAACGGACAGAATTACCCACTTTTTTTGACTTCGCTATCATCGTAATGTCAACTTTGATCAAAATCCCGAGTTCGTTTTTTTTACGAATCCATAATTTGCCATAATAGTACCTATACATAATACATATATCGCAATTGAAAATAATTAATAAAGCTTTTTGCACAAAACAAATATTTTACCTACATACCTCACATATCATTCTCGTAACAACAAAAAATGGAAACCAAATTCTTATATTTTTGCTTGTTCGCATTCAGAACTATTTTGTTGCGATTATTGGCGTTTTTCTTTTTTGGCTCTGAGCAAAGCTCTGAGCAGAGGTTGAGCGACCAGAGCAAAGCTCTGTGGAGATTATGATCAGAGCCCTCAGATTTAATTATGAAACACACTTGAGCACTGGACATGTCATATGCATAGTAATCTGTCAAATTACATAAAAATTGTATGAAGTTGGCTTCGCTCTGCGTTTTTATTCTGAGCATACAGATCATGCTCCGAGCTAGCTCAGATGGAAAAAAGAAACACGACTTATGTGCTCTGATTTGTCTGAGGTAAAAAAGAAACATAGAATTAATTTTTGACAGCTCGGTGATCTGCTCTGAGGTAAAAAAGAAAAACGCCATATATTACAATCTAGATTCCGTCAACAAACGACCTTCGCACACAGTGGGCACTGAACGCCACCACTATCTATGAGGTGAGCTTTGGGAGAGCTTTTCGAATTTGGATTCGAAATCGAATACCAAAGCTCAAAACATCGAAAAGCTTCTTCTATGGAATGTTCAAGTAGTTCAAAGCTCAAAACATCGAAAAGCTTCTTCTATGGAATGTTCAAGTAGTTTCGGGAACCTATGTAATAAGTATAAAAGCGCCTGTCTGGCGGACAGAGGGCACAGTTTGTTTTTAATAGTGAAAGAGTAAAGTTGGTTGTGATAAGAGATAAGTAAATTGTTTTCGGAAATTAGATTCGGTATATTTGAGTGTTGAATAATAAATTGTTTGGTTGTAAATGCTTAACTACATTCAAAACTTTTTGCAAAAAGTACAAATTTGAAAAAATACACACATACTCTAGCGACCTCTAATTTCAGATATTTTTACCAAAACTGCCATTTTGTTGAAAAAGCCCTAGCACCAACTGAATGAAAAATGTTGTTCCCCTAAAATTTCCCACCCAGTGGTGACATCTGTTAGTCGATTTTTTAACTGATTATTTATGTGTGTTGGTGTTTTACTTTTGTGCAAAAGTAAAAGTTAGGACCGCTTTAACTTTTACTTTTGTAAAATTTGAGAAAGAAGATAGGATTTTGTAGTTCGTTGAAAAAGACAAAACATTTTGTTCACTTTTGTACAAAAGTAAGTTGAATGTAGTTAAGCCTTAAGAAAGTGAAGTGTTTTATTTAAGAAATAAATAAGTGGAAGTTTTAAACAAAGTAAATAAGTTTTATTTATTACGAACCCTTGGTAAAATATTACATTGGTGTTAGAAGTGAAGATAAAACTTATTATCTGTGAATTTGGAAAATTTATGGTAATAAATTAATAAACTTAAAAAAAAAATGTGCGCGTGTGTTTTTAATAAAACAAAGACAAAAATTGAAAGTGGTAAAAGAAGAAAAATAATAAGAAAAATGGGTAAGTCATTGAAAGAATTAAATTGTGTTGAACTTAAAGCAGAATTGAGTAAACGAGGTCTTCTTACTGCTGGAGCGAAAAATGACCTCATTATCCGTCTGCAAGAAGATTCAAGAAAACACAATGAAAACCCGGACACATTTGTATTCGAAATTGAAATGCCGGAAAAACAAGTAAGTACTGGTGCCGACTTGTCGTCAATAATGGCTCTTCTCCTTGAGCAAAAGAGTGAACAAAGGAATCTTCTCGAACAAATCGAACAACAACGTGCTGAACAAAAGAATCTTCTCGAAGAACAACGTGTTGAACAAAAGAGTGAACAGAAAAATCTTCTCGAGCAAATGGAAGACAAGCAGAAGAATCTTCTCGAGCAAATGGAAGACAAGCAGAAGAATCTTCTCGAGCAAATCGAAGAACAACCTCAAGAGCAAAGGGACCTTCTAGAAGAACAGAAGAACCTAATCGAAGGTAAGCTCGTTACATTTGAGAACAAGTTCATTACTCTTGGTGGACGTATTGATGATGTTGACGCAAAGCTCGAGAGCGTTCAAGAAAAATTCGAAGGCAAAATTCAAAGCATTGCCGATGAATTAGACAAAGTTCGAAAAATTAAGATAAGAGAAAGTGTTGGCGATTACCCAAAGAAAAAGGAAATGCATCCACTGACTTTTGATGGGAAAACTTCTTGGTCGATCTACAAGAAGCAGTTTGAGGCAGCCGCTGCAACGAACGGCTGGGATAACGAAGACAAATTTATAGCTCTGACACTTGCTCTAAGAGAACCTGCTGCTGAACTGCTGCAAACCATACCAGCAGATAAGAATGGCAGCTTCAGTGCTCTTGTTCAGGCCATTGACAAGCGCTTTGGAGATGGCCATAAGCAAGAAGTCCTCCGTGTCCAGCTCAACACCAGAGTCCAGAAAAGAGGAGAAACTTTGCAACAGCTCTAAGCAGACACCAAACGGTTGGCGCATCTGGCATATCCAGCTGCAGGGGATGAAATCATCAGCAGAACAAGCTTCCCAAAGAGTTCATCGAGTCAGAAAATCGCATTCCAAAGAAACTAGCGTGAAGGACCTGCTCGATGCTGGAATTGTAACAAAACCGGACATCTCCAGCGGCAGTGCAGATTACCACCGAGAAGAGATGCATGTCAACATTGTGGAAGCAGAACAAACGCTCGAGAAAAACAAAGCAATAGCACCAACACTCCAGCTCAACTTGTTTCCCAGGCGGGAAACGAGTAAGAACCAACTTCGAGGGGCAGATTTCTGGTATCGATGGCCCAGAAACACTATCCAAGTGTCACAGACTAAACGAGACAACAAAAGTCGACACCGGTGCCACCGTCTCCATTGTACGAAGAGACTTGGTCAAGATGAATTGGCAGAACTGGAGTTTTCGCATCTATTTCTGGTAGCGGATATATGTGACGAGTGCATCGTTGGAATCGACTTCATGAAGGAGCATGGAATATTATTTTGGATATCGGTAAGCAGGTTCTAAAGTACCAAAATGTGGAGATTCCGATGGTCTATGGCAACGAAAACTCAACAACTATTAGGACCGTCATCAGAGAAGACATTTGCTTGCCTGCTTCTTCGGAAGTATTCGCGTGGACGAAACTAAATGGTGACTTTGGAAGCCATCGATACCTCATGATGGAACCAGATACGGAACAATGTTCCCAAAATATCATGGTAGGGAAGATTCTTGTGGTTCCAAAGAACGGATGCTGAACCGTATGAAATTCAGCTCAAAAAGGGAGAAATAGTTGGGCAATGTGAATCTGTATCCGCGATTACTAAAATCACAGAAGCGGAAACAAAGAAGCCTATAGACTTCGAAAATTTAAAAGCCCACATTTTGAAGTCATCTAATCTGAGTCAATATCAGCTTAATGTTGCTGGAGACCTTCTTCATGAGTATGCTGATATATTCTCTTCACCCAGCGGGCACTATGGTCGAACACAACTAATGCAGCATCGAATCGATACAGGAGATGCAAGGCTGATTCGACAACCAGCAAGACGTCTCCTTTTGGCAAAACAAGCTGAAGTTGAAGAAATGATATTGACCATGAAGGAAGATGGGGTAATCGAAAATTCCAAAATCCCTTAGGCATCACCAGTCGTTCTTGTCAAAAAGAAAGATGGAAGCACTCAATTTTGTGTAGACTATCGAAGACTGAACGATGTGACAAAGAAAGATAGCTACCCTCTACCCAGAATCAGCGATACATTAGACATGATAGAATGAGCCCAACAGTTTTCAACTTTGGATTTGAAAAGCGGTTATTGGCAAGTAGAAATCCACCCAGAAGATCGGTAAAAGACGGCCTTCTCCACAGGAAATGGTCTGTGGCAGTTTAATGTGATGACATTCGGGCTATGCAACGCTCCAGCAACTTTTGACCGTTTGATGGAATGCGTTCTACATGGACTAACTTGGAAATCTTGCCTTGTCTACTTGGACGATGTCATCGTGTTCGGAAAAACATTTGACGAACATTGTGAAAACCTTAAAGCTGTATTCCAGAGGCTTCGAGAAGCACATCTTAAGTTAAATCCAAAGAAATGTGCGCTTTTCATGACCGAAGTTAAATATTTGGGACATATCATCTCATCGCAAGGAGTAAAGACTGATCCTGAGAAAGTTGACACTGTGAAGAATTGGCCAACGCCTCAGGACAAACACCAACTCCGGAGCTTTCTTGGTCTGGCCACATATTATCGACGTTTTGTGAAGGATTTTTCTAGGATCGCCAAAAGCTTGCATCAGCTTACTGAAAAAGGGAAGTTGTTCAAATGGTCAGGTGAGTGCGAGAAAAGCTTTCAAGAACTGAAGCAGCGTTTATGCAATGCGCCTGTGCTAGCCTACCCAACTCCAGGAAAACCTTTTATCATCGACGCTGATGCAAGTAACGTTGGAATTGGAGCTATACTATCGCAGGTCCACGACGGAGAGGAAAATGTTGTCGCCTACTACAGCAAAGTACTCTCGAAGCCAGAAAGGAATTATTGCGTGACAAGGAACTTCTCGCTCTGATATTGGCAACAAAGCACTTCCATAAGTACATCTATGGACAGAAGTTCCTTCTTCGAACAGACCATGGTGCGCTCAATTGGCTTTTAAACTTCAAGAATCCAGAAGGTCAAGTAGCAAGATGGATCGAAAGGCTGCAGACGTATAACTATGAGATTCAACATAGAAGAGGAAAGCTGCATTCAAACGAAGACGCACTATCTCGGTGACCGTGCAAACCAGACTGTAAGCATTGCACACGCCAAGAGGAAAAAGAAATGATCATCGTCCAACGAACAAGAGCTGATCCCATTTACGGCTGGAGTAACGAAGAACTCAGAACGGCCCAACAAGAAGATTCGGATATAGAACCCATTCTTGCATGGAAAGAACACCAAGAGAAACAAGAATGGTGTATATCTCCGACCGAAGTCCGGCTCTCAAAGCATATTGGGCACAATGGGACTCGCTTCATGTGCAAGAAGGGGTACTTAGACGTAAGTGGGAATCCGCAGACGGTAAATCTTATGTGATGTAGCTAGTCGTACCTCGGTCAAAAGTTAATGACGTTCTTCAAGAAATGCATGACGGAACTTCTGGAGGTCATTTGGGAGTGAATAAGACTCTGGAAAAAATACGACAACGGTTTTACTGGCTGCACGCAAGAGATGACGTCGAAAAGTGGTGCCGTAAATGTGATACTTGTGCTGCTACCAGAGGACCGGGTAGAAAAATTCAGAGTAAAATGCACACCTTTCGAGAGAATTGCTATAGACGTCGCAGGCCCTTTTCCTGAAACTGACAGTGGAAACCGATACATCCTTGTAGTCATGGATTATTTCAGCAAGTGACCTGAAGCATTTGCCATCCCAAACCAAGAAACCAAAACAGTTGTGGATCAGATTGTCTTCAATTGGGTGAGCAGGTTCGGCGTTCCCATGGACCTGCATTCTGACCAAGGAAGGAATTTCGAATCTAAAGTCTTTCAGGAGGTTTGCACGCTTCTTGGCATTAAGACGACGAGAACAACACCGCTCCATCCACAATCTGATGGGATGGTTGATCGTTTCAACAGGACGCTTAAAGAACATCTATCTAAGGTTGTTGGCGACTACCAACGAGACTGGGACCGACATATCCCATTGTTCCTTATGGCATATGAAGTGCAACCCATAGCTCGACGGGAAAAACACCATCGGAAATCCTGTTCGGATCAACAATACGCCTGTCAAGTGAAGTGAAATTTGGGTGTCGTCCAAATGAGTCACAGGGAACAGAGGAATATGTGGATGACCTGAAAAACAGGCTTATTGACATTCATCAACGAACAAGGACAAACAAAAAATTATCCAGTGATCGAATGAAAACAAGATATGACGTAAAAGTAACAGCAACAGGATTTAAAGAAAGAGACCTTGTGTGGTTTTACAATCCTCATCGACAAAATGGACTATCACCAAAACTCCAATAAAACTGGGAAGGTCCATATACTGTTGTGAAAAGAATAAATGATGTGGTCTACCGTATACAGAGAGGCAAATTAAAAGTAGTTCATTGTGACCGTTTACATCGATACAACAGTGAAAGAAGTGATGAAATTGCTCGGGACGATCAATCCTAAGAAGGGGGCAATGTTACGATTAAATTACTCAACTGCTTTTGAATTATAATGTAACGTCTTTTATGAAGCACCATCTCTTGGAAATTTATGTAAACCACAAATCGGTACTGAACGCTACCACTATTTATGAGGTGAGCTTTGGGAGAGCTTTTCGAATTTGGATTCGAAATCGAATACCAAAGCTCAAAACATCGAAAAGCTTCTTCTATGGAATGTTCAAGTAGTTCAAAGCTCAAAACATCGAAAAGCTTCTTCTATGGAATGTTCAAGTAGTTCAAAGCTCAAAACATCGAAAAGCTTCTTCTATGGAATGTTCAAGTAGTTTCGGGAACCTATGTAATAAGTATAAAAGCGCCTGTCTGGCGGACAGAGGGCACAGTTTGTTTTTAATAGTGAAAGAGTAAAGTTGGTTGTGATAAGAGATAAGTAAATTGTTTTCGGAAATTAGTTTCGGTATATTTGAGTGTTGAATAATAAATTGTTTGGTTGTAAGAAAGTGAAGTGTTTTATTTACGAAATAAATAAGTGGAAGTTTTAAACAAAGTAAATAAGTTTTATTTATTACGAACCCTTGATAAAATATTACAATA
The DNA here is from genome assembly GCA_929447395.1 of Epistrophe grossulariae. NCBI lineage: Eukaryota > Metazoa > Arthropoda > Insecta > Diptera > Syrphidae > Epistrophe > Epistrophe grossulariae. The sequence continues at coordinate 108,020,232 of OV839566.1, forward strand.
TATATAATAAATTTGTTCTATTTTCATTAAAAACTGAAGATATTTGGTGTCAGATGGGGGGTTCGACGAATGACTTCTTAAACGAGTCTTAACCACATTACTCAGTTTTATTTTAATAAAATGGCCGAAACTGTAGGAGTTCCGAACCAGTTTGAACTTTTAATAAAAAAAATTTCAAAGAGATTTCACACATTTAATTTTTTTCCCATGCACCGCCTGAATTAACTGCACTCAACATAATAAACTCTCTTATTATACCTATTCTTATATTCATAATTAAAAAGATTAGAGAAATACAAAATAAATAATGTATGTAGGTATGTATATGTAAGTACCTAATCTTAAAAATTAAAATGAAAATATGCAATTTTTGAAACAATTAAAAGTGTATTTCTTGCCCAGGTTTTCCAAACAATACTGTTAAATATATAGGATTAAGGGCCAGTTTGTTCACAGTTGGTTAAATCTGAATGATGAATTTCACAGCTTCTAACTAAATGGCGCTAATCAACCAAAATCGGCTGATTAGCGATTTCCATGATTAACAACTTAAATTATGGATTCCTTAAAAAAAATTTGATTACCATGCACATGCAATGATTTAACAGTTGCAATAATCCTTGATTAAAGATGATCAGCTGTGAACAAACTGGCCCTAAGTGTACGTTTTGTACATCACTTGAGTACATTTTTATGGACCTATAATTAATTTTTCACATGAATTCTTGATACTCAGTTTTCAATTTCATATACTCATTTTGGATTAAAAAAAATACAAGAAGAAAAACAAAAATAATAGGGGTATTCCCGATCCGATGCAACTGGTCTTGTATCATTGCAAAAATGCAAAAGTGTAAAATTGCTATTGTAAAAAAAAAACTTTGCACTTTTGCAATGATGCAAGACCAGTTTGCATCGGATCGGGAATACCCCTAATAATTCTTTTATTAAGGGTATTCACGCAACGTCGGAAAAGCATCGTAAACGTCTAAAACGTCTTAAAGTTTACGACTTCGTAAACGAATTGTCAAAATTTGTAAGGGAAATCTTCTCACACAAATCTTAAACTTTAAGACACAAATTTGTGTGTTAAGAGGCCTTTCCTTATATTTGAAGAAAAAACGAAAAATCGCTGATTCGCTCTACAATTTCACGAAGGCGTTTGTGTGCGTATGGCAATAATTTAAAAAGCATATGAAAGAACCATTTATTGTCTTTAAACGTGTGAAACCAGTTTTTGAATAATTGGCACACAGCAAAAGATATTAAAAAAATGTACTGATGTATTTTCAGATTTTTGCTGAAATTGCTTATACGTCTACAAGTTCATAGATAAATTAGTGCTTTGATTAAAACGAATTCGGTCTTATTTTAAAGGTATTAAAAGTAGCTTCAAACGTGTGAAAGCCAAAAATCATAATACAGTAAGATTTCGAAAATATATTGATTTAAAAAACAGTAAAAATACAGTTTTTCAACTTGTTTTTTATAATATATATTTAAATAATTTTGTTCGCGAACTAATCCTTACCGAAACATTTATATTTTTAAAATTTAAATTCAATCAAAAAAATTAATCATTAACTACGTATTTTATATAAAAGAATAATTTTTTAAAACCTCTACCTAAAAAAAATTATCAAGATTTTAGTTCAGACACAAATCATTTGTTTTAATTTTTTCTCCAAGTGGCCGCTAGAGTGTGTATGAAAAGGAAAATAAAAAAAAGATCTAGGCAGCAGGGATGAAAAATCGTATTTCAGCAATGTATCAAAAGTTAAAAAAGTGTATCGAATTGTACTTGATTTTTGTTCAACAAATAAATATAGTTGAAGAATACCAAAATACAAAAAATAAGCATATTATTACATTTACGTTTACAATTTATATCCACCATTAAACCGAGATTTGAGTAGATTTACACTTATACTACGTTTTCACCGACCGCTAATCCCAGATTTAAGTAGATTTACCCTAAATCCTCATCAAATATTAAAGATTTACCATACAAATTTAATCCTCAAATCTAGTAGATTAGAAACTAATCTTGTTATATCTTCATAGGGCCAATAGTTGAACAATTCGAACACACCTATTCCCCTTTTGCGCTGAGTACAATATTCGAGAATCGAGAGAATATTTTTTTTTCTTAGTCAAACTATCTATATCACTTCCACTTTAGAAGAAAAAATGAAACAGCATTTGCGTTTTGAAAGGAACTGTCAAAGTTAATCTACTTTTAAATCTTTTTATGCGGTGAAAACAATATATAGGATTTATTAAAATCTCAACGAGATTAACTTTCGGTGAAAAAGTATAATACTTCTTAAAATCTCAAAGAATTCTCATACAAAGTTATTTTGTTTTTAAAAAGTCAAATGAAGGTCAATTTTATCGTCAAATGATCGTCATTTTTGACGCATATACTGCTGTCGTCAAATATCCAATCTTCCTACATAGCTTAAAATCAGTTTTATCAATTTTCTTGAATTCGCATTAATCGTTTACGAATCGGTCAATTATTGGTACTTGCATTGCTTCGCTAGCTATAAATTGGCAATAAAACGCAACTGATATTCTCGAACATATGACTTTAGCAAACTGCGTTATAGAAAAACAAAGACTTTACATATAAAAATCTAATTTTTTGACTAACAGTTGATTTCCAGTATGCGTTTATGATTATCTTGCAATTGCATTTTTGACGCAAATGCGTATGAAACAGTTATTTGCATTTTGAAAAGTACTGTTTAAGTAAATCTTCTTATTTATTTCTTTGCGTGTTTGAATTTAAACGAGTTTAACATTCGGGAAACATAGTAAACAATAAAAAGTAAAGTGGCGTAAGTCGATTTTTAGCATTTTTCAGGAAAAAACATTGTAGTATCAGCAGATTTTTTATTTTCATTAAATTAGTCCGTTTTAACAAAACTAACAAGTGTCTTTCAGGTGACATGGAAACAGGACTATTACACAGAAATATTACTAATTCTTCATTGTTTTTTAAATATATATTAATATTAAAAATAAAGGTTTTTGTCTTAGTCGAATTCTTTAGTCAAGATTATATATTTAAAAAAAAATATGTTAAAATAAATCAATTATTCCTATTACTCATTTTAACTGTATTGTAATGAAATAGCTAACACAAAATAGAAAAATTGTATCGAATTTTATAAAAGTGGATTTGTGTACTTTAGCCAAGTCGAATGTATCGAAAGAAGTACAATTGTATCGACTTTTGCAACCGTGCTAGGCAGTGCATTTTCAGTTTGTAGGTATCTGATGTAATGAAATCTGGTGTGCGGTATATTTTGATTGCTTGGTATTGGTGTAGTAGGCGTTTTTTGTTTATTTGTTTTGTTATTTGTTTTGTTATTTTTTTTGAAATTCTAATAGGTATATATAATATAGGATTTTTTTTTGTCAGTTTCATTTGCGTATTATGCAATTTTATGATTTCTGTTACTTATGGTTGCAGGTTTTTCAAGTACTTTTGAATTATACTGAAAATTTGGCTGATTTTTTCAATTCTATCAAAAGTAATAGGTGTAAATGGAAGTTTATATTTATCTACATAAATGTAGAAGAGAATCTGAGTAGGTAGAAACTAGAAGGTATTTATATTTGATTTATCAAAGCCACAAAGTGACATATGTAATTTATAGTTTTTCAGGCATAAATATCATTTTAAAGGAGAGGTAAAAAAATATCCGCCACCAATTATGTATACCTACTCATCCCATTTCCAGGTCACTGAAACCCACACAACCAACGGTTGATCTCCGCATTCAAGAGTGTGTGTATATTGTTTGTGTTTGTGTTTTCTTCTTTGTAGCACAATAGAAACAAAAAAATTCAGTACGATCGCTAAAGAAGAAAAGAGAACACATTACATTTTTTTGTTTTGATACGAGTGCTTTACTTGTGTGTTGTTTTTTATGCAAAAAAAAAAGAGTTTCGTTGGCAGTGCTTTAGCTTAGTGTGACCCAGGTACTTTTATTATTTTAGTTTTTGGTTATCTTTTTGTTGCCATTTATAAATTCACATCAACTGGTCATACTGATTTGGTGTTGTCTGTTTGTTTAGCAGGTATGTACTATGTACCTACATTTTCTGCATAGATATCTTTTCTTTTATATGTACATTATATAGTTTGTATATTGAACATATTATGTAAAATATTTTAGATTAGCGGACCAGGAAGAGTAAGCTCAACAATAGAACTATCAATTTTGTCGAATTAAGAAATTTTAGCTTCAAAATAGTAGGGTGTTGAAAGCGATTGAATTTATTCTTTTTTCTGAAATAGAAAGAGACTTATTTTAGTAAATATGCATTTCGTTTGGCTTGGATTAATAATTGAAAGAAATGTTTAGAATAAAAAAGGTAAGTAGGTATAGTTATGCTATGTGTACCTAAAATGTATGATATAGGTATAGGTAAGTGAGATTCACAATTTTATGGCATAAAGGCGACATACATAGGTACCTAATCCTTCAATTTATTTATTGTAATTGAAAGTAAATTCATTGATTGTAGGTAGGTACCAGAGATTAAAATGAATATATTCGACTTTGTTCGAACAATTCTCTATTTTTCCTTATGTTCGTTTATACTCGATCATTCGGCCTCTATACTCGCAAGTCATTTTATTCACAAATAAAAATACTCACGAGAAAACTCAAACAAACTTGTCGAACTCGTTTCTGTCGTCGGAACTAGCTTCGAGTACCCGAAACAAAGCGAGTATACTCGAAAAAAGGTGGTTGATCGTGAACATTATCCAAGATCGTGAACATATCTCGGGTCGTTTGTGGATTAGGTAGATTTTAGGTACATATTTATTTGTATTGGGTATTTAGGGACGCTTGGTGGTGTTCACAAGAAAAACAACCGGTTTTTATTTCTATTAGGTATAAAAGTGGTTGATCGTGAACATATCTTGGGTCGTTTGTAGAATAGGTAGATTTTAGGTACATATTTATTTGTATTCGGTTTTGGTGGTTTTTAAATTTACAAGAAGAACAACTGATTTATATTTCTATTATGGATATGAAGTTATTTACTAATTGGTTGTTTTTGTTTGTATTGTTTTAGTAGGTATGATGACAGAAGATTTAATTATTTAACTATGTGGATTACATTCATAATATTATTCACACGACATAGGAAAGTTTGAGAGTGCAGTTTTTGGACAATTGTTTTTATCTGGGAAACAGCTCCCTTGAAAAACTAAAGTTTAAAACGTTCATCATAACGAAATTATTATTTAAATTTGGAAAAAATTTGTATGCTTATTGCGTAGATATGCATGTACCTACGTACCGACCTACTACCTACCTACTATGTACTATAGGTACCAAAATTTTTTTTTATCTATTCAGTTTTTTTAAGGATTGGCTAAATTCGCAGAAAATGTAGTGATTTTTATATTAAGAAAAAAGAACCAGATTGAATCCGGAAACTGTCAACAATTTGATGGTCAAATTTGAAAATTAATCCTATTTCATTGGATGGTGACGACACGTTATATAATAACAATATGTACTTAAAAAAAAATTTCATAGGTATGTAGGTACCTACATTAAATATGTATTTGTGATATATTTATAAGTTATGTATTTTTGTTTATTTTTTTTTGTTTAATGTAATCCTATTTATTTTTGTTCATTTACTTTTATTTCATTTTACTTCATTTCATTTTTCAGTTTTCAGTTTTCATAATATCATGTCCCTACCCAAGTAACATTTTTAGTTCTTTAAACGCTTTAGCAGCGCTTCTAGAGCTAATCTTAAAGCTCCCTTTTTTAATAATGAGCTCTAGAAACACATTTAGAGCCTAAGTCGAGCTCATTTGCAGCTAATTGTTTGAGAGCACTTTTTTGCTCTTGAGAAGCACGTTATTAGTGGCAAGTGACTCTGAAGGTCTATGTCATACACGTTTAAAGAGCATCTTTTGAAAGATGTTTGTTCGTATTGGTTTGAGTAATAAATATAATACCAAACATAAATGCAGGCACGCTTTAATACTTATATAGAATAAGTGAATCGTTTGATAGTATAAATAATGTATAATTTTCTAAGATATGCCAATTATAATTTCCTACCAAAATAAATAATAAAGGAATTTAATATTTTTCGGTGAAATGTTAGCTTAATTTAAGTGCGAATTAAATTTTTTCTCAAACGTTATGCGGGTACTTTGTTAAATTACAACGCGCCTTCGAAATTTTGTATTTTAAGCTGTCAAATAAAAATAAATAATAACTAAAAAAATTTAAAATTCTAAAAAAAAAAAATTTTCAAATTCGAAATAAATTTATTTTGGTTAAAAATACAATTTAGTTTGATTTTGAGTGAGAGCGCGGGGATAGATATTTCTTTTTTTTTAGTGAATAAAAGAAAATATTGCATTACTTTTTTTTCTCGCTGCCATGTTTTCATAAGGGAAGAAGGTTTCTTCAATACAGCTGTTAAATCATTTTGAGCTATATTTTTGATTGTTATAGAGCTGCAATATTGATTATTGTTGATATCTAGCTCTTATATCACTTAAAGATTTGCTTTCTGTACTTTTGGAGCTAGTGTTAACAAGATGGCATTTTTCTGGTTTTTATATTTTTTTAATGAAATAAAAAGGGTGTTTCAGAAATTGAAAGTTTCGGCAAGTGGATAATAAATAAAAAAGAATTATTTCTATGAACGAAAATTTTTATTTGAAGAATATTTTATTCCAAAAATGTATTTTAGGTCCTCGGTATATTTTTATATGTACGTAATAAAATTTTCAAAGCGTATTTTTAGAAACGAAATTGTCATCAAATAAAGTTTTTGTAACTCACCCGCCATTTGGAAAAAACAACCAATATGACGAGAACGACACATCATGCAGAATGAAATTAATTAATTTATTTTAAACTGGTTTAATTTTTTCTTTTGAAATAATTATTTTCTTCGTATTCTAGTATGGAACACCCTATAACATGAGTGCTATAGAATTTTTTTTAGAGGGGTTTCATATACAGCTATTATAGAATTTTTTTTAAACTTGAAAATGCGCATGCGCTTCACGAAGTATTTGTGTGCAAATATTAGTAATTCGGCTCTACAGCCGCTTTTGTACAGCTCTGTAAATGCTAAATTTTTACATTTCAGAAGATAATGCGTTAGTATTTTGGGGATGTGTTGCTAGCAGCTGTATAACGTCTCTAAATTGTCTGATATTGACAGGTTACTCGATAGTAGACGTGTAAAGTTTGTTATGGAGCATATTTTTAAATCTTGATGCGTTATAAAGTTAATAGAGCTAAAAGTGTTCTCAAACTTCAATTATAGAACATAATTTTTAAATAAAATGAAAGGAGCTGTTAAATAATTTTTTACAGAGCAATAGCTTTCAATTTTGCTAGCTAAGAGCTGTAAAATAACAGTTTTGCATCTAATAGCTCCAACGATGTTACTTGGGTAGTTCCTACTTAGCTTGATTTATTCAATAAAAAAATGTTTAACAAACTAATTAGGTATTTTTATTTATCTTAAAAGATCATAATTCAGAAACATACTGCTGCTTGAAAATCACAAAACCAACCACCAAATTTCGCACACCAGAGTTTAGGTTATCCAATACCCATCCACCGTCAACCTCGAATACACAATACACACCATTGTATATAAAATCTATAGTACTACCATGAACACAAATTTTTTAGTCGAACATGTGTCCTGTACGCGTCGCTGAGATCGCCACAAATTAGACTATTGAGACTTAGCTAAATGTAGGGAATAAGTAAATAGAGCGAGAAGAATCTATTATTTAAATTTTGCAAAAATAATAAGATTCCTTAAAAGGGTCAAGTAAACGTGCATGAAAATATTTTGTTTAATTAAATTTGTGTTTCAATTAAATTTTAAATTAATTACATTTTTTTACACATACTTTTATGTTCCTCCGCAATGATTTCGTAAAAAAATGTAACCCGACATTCTACCTAAATTTTAAGGCCTCAACCTTAACGATCCGATTATTACAACAAAATTTATCAGCCCACCAAACCAACTACGAGGGGACCTTTACAATTATTATGAATAAAAAAACCTACTGCAAACGTGCATACCTACATATACTAAAATTTTTTTCCGATGCGAAGCCAGTTTGTCAAGGTTATAGTTTTTTATTGCGTTTTTTCACTTCCTCGCACTCTCATAAAATTAGTATACAGCGTTCCCATTCTTATTTTATTATTACGTTTCTTGTTTTGTGAATATTCGGGATTCCAACCATCACATCACAAAGAAGTCGAACATATGTCCTCATTGTATATAAAATCTATAGTACTATCATGAACACGAATTTTTTAGTCGAACATATGTCCTGTACGCGTCGCTGAGATCGCCACAAATTAGACTATTGAGACTTAGCTAAGTGTAGGGAATACCGAATAAGTAACAAGAGCGAGAAGAATCTATTATTTAAATTCTGCAAACATAATAAGATTACTTAAAAGGGTCAAGTACACGTGCATGAAAATATTTTGTTTATTTAAATTTGTGTTTCAATTAAATTTAAAATTAATTACATTTTTTCACACATACTTTTATGTTCCTCCGCAGTGATTTCGTAAAAAAGATGTAACCCGACATTCTACCTAAATTTTAAGGCCTCAACATTAACGATCCGAATATTAGAACAAAATTTATCAGCCCACCAAACCAACTACGAGGGGACCTTTACAATTATTATGAATAAAAAAACCTACTACAAACGTGCATACCTACATAATAGCAATTTTTTTTTTCCGATGTTTGCAATTTGTCAAGGTTATAGTTTTTTATTGCGTTTTTTCACTTCCTCGCTCTCTCATAAAATTAGTATACAGCGTTCCCGTTCTTATTTTATTATTACGTTTCTCGTTTTGTGAATATTCGGGATTCCAACCAACACTTCACAAGAAGTCGAACATATGTCCTTAAGATGTCGCTACCGTCACTCCTCTTCATGATATTACTATATATTTTATATACAATGATGTCCTTAAGAGGCCTCCACCCAAAATGTCGAAGTCAGATTCGAAGATTTTTATCTTCGAATAAAAAACGACAATAAAAAAACTCACCCCTAACAACATGTTTGAACTTCGAACAAACATCGTTCGAATGGCATATGAAACAACAAAAAAAATAGAAGCTATACGTTCACAGCGCATACAGCGATGTTTGTTTTTGTTGCTTTGCACTATACTTTTACTTTGTTATGAAGAAGAAGATGCAGTGCAGGTATAGATTTTTATTTTTTTTTTGTTCAATTTTTCGTCTTGGGTATAGGGAGTAAAGTGTTTGTAAATGTATTCGTGTGTTGGAAAGGTATATTATGTGTTGTTTTTGCTTTTGTATCGTGGTGCGCGAAGAGCTATATTTGAAGAAGTTTTTTCTGTGGAGGAAAACTTGTGTTGAAATTTTTTTCTCAATAATATGCATATTTTATTTTTTTCATTTCAAATTATTTGTAGGTCACTTTATTGGAATGGGGTAGTTTTGTTCAACTTGAATGATTTTAGATTTTAGGATATTGTTATGGTAGGTAAAGGATAAAGTATGTAGGTAGGTATGTACCTACAATATGCATTTGTATGTTTCCAAATTCCGGATTTACTAAGAAGTGATTATTTAATTTTAGGGTGTTTTTTACTTTAAAAAAGCGATTCGGAAGGTATTTGTGATTTTATTTGATTATGAGGATGTAGGTATTATTTGTTATAAATTCCCGAATTACATACCAAAAATAGGTATCGTTTCTTGACGAAATTATTAAATAAATACAAATACCTACCTATTGTTATAGATATAATTGGTAGTTAGCTGTAGGTAGGTAGGTTATGCACTAAAAATAAATAGGTATGTAGATAGGTACATACTTACTGTCAAATAACTTTCGACTAAGTAGATACCTATACTTTTTTTGAAAAATAAAAACAAACAAATCCAAATTAAAAAAAATAAATTTTCTTCCTTTATACTATGTACTGCAAGAGTACGTAACTTAGGCGCCAAGAAATGATAACGGTTTTTGTAGAACAGTTCAATACAAGCATTTTTTGCAATGGGAGGGGGCTCTATCTCCCCCGTTTGGGCAGGAGGGGCAAATTTATAAAAAAAAAACTAAATAATGTAAAAAAAATACTAAAACATAACGGTATTACTTACAATTAAGTATTATACCTATATTTAAAGCCAGTACTCTGTTCTATTAGTACATTTAAAATGTTCAGGTATGAAAATGTAATGCATTCTAAAAAATTCACATTACCTAGGTTCTACCGTACGACTGCAGCAAATTAATATAATTTCTTAATTGTATGTATTTTGAAATAAATGAGTTTAAACATTTTTTTTTTTATTTTTTTCATAAATATTTTGAGTTTGCAGGCGAATATTTCCAAAAAATTAGACATAAATAATTTAATTCAGATTTAAGATTAAAAAACAAATTTCTGGCTTTCAAAATCTGTATATTATTTCATTGTAAATGTTGCCGTTGTTTTTTAATAACTTTGTTTTCATTTTAAACCATTTTTTTGTAAAATAGAAAAATAAATAAAACACTTGAATGTTTTTTTGTTGCATCTCAATATGACCATTTTTCACAAAGGCACAGCTCTTGAAAATACTGCATTTATCTACAAAAATCTCTCTACATGAAAATGGTCCCGAAATTGTTGGATTTTTTCATAATAAAAAATGGCCCCATTTCCAAATAGGAAAAATTGCTGATTTTTTTGTTGATTTTTCATAGTTTTGGAGCATTTTTTTATTTTCAATTTTCGGTTTGGGATGAGACTTCATTATGAAAAAATATACCCCACTCTTTCAATCCTAAATAAATAAATTTATTTCAAACCAAGTATACAAAAATTTAAACAATTCATTTTGATTTATTTAATCATATTAACGCACGATATTTTTACATTTTTAAAAATTAAAAAGTTCAAATTATTTTTATCATCATGTCACCCTAATTCAGTAAATGTAAGACAATGTTGGTGTTGTTGTTTTACACATATATTTTTGGGGTCATTTATCATATTTGGTTTCAAGCAATTTTAAATTTTAGGCCCTTGTTTCATCTTATTTGCATTTTAAAAATTGGGCTATTTTTCATTGTGAAAAAATGCCCCCACTTTGGGGTCAGTTTTAATTTTTTATTCAAGATTAAAAAAATGTATGGGCCTTTTTTTGTAATGAAAAATTACCCCAAAATTGCGTTTTTCCTTCATATTATTTCTTTTTATCATGCCACGGGAAATGTCCTAAAATAAACTTTTCGTATATGTATAGGTTTACAAATTTTTTTTTAACTCGTTAGCGGGCAGAAAGCGGTTTTTAAATAAAAAACACTTTTTTGAAAACAATTAAAAACTATTTTTAAAACGCCATTGTTAACAAAAATTTAATGAAAATTTGGGTATTGTACATAATATGAAAATTAAAAGTTCGAATCAGCGCGAAAAATCATTTTAAACAGATGTGTATCACAAGTAGGTATATGCTTTATAAAAAAATACCCATGTTTTTTGTTTTAATAAAAAAAATGGTAGGTACATATATGTAGCGCTAACTTGATATTTAGTTAGCATTACACTTTTAGAAATTAAAAAACCAAGTAAGCAATTGTAACTTTTTTTACTGTATCTAAAGAAGTTGCGAAAAGAAAAAAAATATAAAAATTTTTTGGGAGAATTTTAAAATTCAATTTCAATTAAAATTTATGTGATTCCATAAAATTGTTCATGTTAGGTGCCTACTTACATATTTACATGAATGACTTGCTTATTTTGTAAATTTCTCACTAGTTGCCATTTTTTAACAAACTTGTCCCTTAGTTTTGGTTGTTTTCTACCCATTTTTTCACTGTTTTTCACTTCACTGAGAAAAAAAAATATGCAAAAAATTGCATCACATCACCAGACCTACCTCAAACTCTTGTTCAGGGGATACAATACAAGATACATTTCACTCACATTATCTATATGTCTTACCTAATTATTATCTTGTCGATCATGTTTGATTTCCAAATTTCAACCCTGCAAAATGTCGTTCGGTTTATTGCTCCGGTATAAAGCTTATTGTATCTAACACCTATATCTACCCCACTCCTGGTTTCTTTATTATAATAGGTGTTCACTGTTCAATGAATAAAAAAATGGACTTTGGTTTATTTTTTTTGGAAAATCAAATCAAAAAAAATCTTAGCTTAAAAATATTTGTTTGTATTCTATGCTAATAAAAAAAAATAATAAAAAAAATCCTGATAGCATAAGCTTCTTGGACAACACAAATATGGTACCTACCTACCTACCTACCTACCTACCTCACATTTCATTGTCATAATAAAAAAAATGGAAACCAAATTCTCATATTTTTGCTTGCTCATAACTATTTTGTCAGTAGTTGAAATTATAATTTACATAGATTCTGTTTACAAACGACCTTCGCATACAAACAAAAATCAGTTTGACTTGACCTACAGACATTTTTTTCTCTTTATTTTTTTTTTGACATTACCCACAAAATAAGTGGATATAGCTATATGGTAGAGCGCAGCGCTCGCTTAGCAGTACCCACAAAAACACTTTTTTTATTTCATTTTATCATCAACACATTCTCATTCTATAATGTTGCCTCTGGTTCATGTTTGATTCGATCTACAACATTCATTTTCGAAGAAAAGCCATCATGTGGCAGCTAGATTTACTAAAAATTCGAAATATTTGAAAATAACGACTATTTATTGCAAAACAGACCTTTGAAAAATTTGTTATTTCTAACAAAATTTAAGTTTTTGTGCTAGTTTTTTTTAGTGAATTTGTTTATTAGAAATTTTTTGTCATTATGAGAAAGTTTTGGGTTATTTGGTTTATTTCTTGTTATTTAAAAATACAATTGAAAAATAGAAAATTTGTCACTTTTCAAAAGCAAATATTTCAAAAAAAAGGATCAAATTCAAAAATTGGTGCCCAAGGCATTGAAGCCCTAATCAATACCTTTAAAATGATATACATTTTATATATGTACTCCTCTCCTGTTCTGAAATCGTTAAGCATCCATTTGGCAGTTTTGCGTGATTTTTATAAAACCTCTTACTGGATTTTTGAAATAAGACGAAAACAAAATCCAAAATCAAAAATATAGCCCCAAGACTTTGAAGCCAAAATGTCATTCTTTCATATGCAATTTAAATTTTGGCCATATATGGTCCCGTGGCGGAGATCCTTCGGAATCCATTTTGCCAATTTTCCATATTTCTCAAAAATTTGGGAGAGGCCTCTTAAGAATCACGCAAAACTGCCAAATGGATGCTTAACGATTTCAGAACAGGAGAGGAGTACATATATAAAATGTATATCATTTTAAAGGTATTGATTAGGGCTTCAATGCCTTGGGCACCGATTTTTGAATTTGATCCTTTTTTTTGAAATATTTGCTTTTGAAAAGTGACAAATTTTCTATTTTTCAATTGTATTTTTAAATAACAAGAAATAAACCAAATAACCCAAAACTTTCTCATAATGACAAAAAATTTCTAATAAACAAATTCACTAAAAAAAACTAGCACAAAAACTTAAATTTTGTTAGAAATAACAAATTTTTCAAAGGTCTGTTTTGCAATAAATAGTCGTTATTTTCAAATATTTCGAATTTTTAGTAAATCTAGCTGCCACATGATGGCTTTTCTTCGAAAATGAATGTTTTAGATCGAATCAAACATGAACCAGAGGCAGCATTATAGAATGGGAATGTGTTGATGATAAAATGAAATAAAAAAAAGTGTTTTTGTGGGTACTGCTAAGCGAGCGCTGCGCTCTACCATATAGCTACATCCAATTATTTTGTGGGTAATGTCAAAAAGAAATAAAGAAAAAAAAATGTCTGTAGGTCAAGTCAAACTGATTTTTGTTTGTATGCGAAGGTCGTTTGTAAACGGAATCTATGTAAATTATAATTTCAACTACTGACAAAATAGTTATGACCAAGCAAAAATATGAGAATTTGGTTTCCATTTTTTTTGTTATGAGAATGAAATGTGAGGTAGGTAGGTGTTGTCCAAGAAGCTTATGCTATCAGGATTTTTTTATTATTTTTTTTTTATTAGCATAGAATACAAACAAATATTTTTAAGCTAAGATTTTTTTTGATTTGATTTTCCAAAAAAAATAAACCAAAGTCCATTTTTTTTATTCATTGAACAGTGAACACCTATCATAATAAAGAAACCAGGAGTGGGGTAGATACAGGTGTTAGATACAATAAGCTTTATACCGGAGCAATAAACCGAACGACATTTTGTTTGCATTGCTTCATAGCAGGGTTGAAATTTGGAAATCAAACATGATCGACAAGATATAATTATAGGTAAGACATATAGATAATGTGAGTGAAATGTATCTTGTATTGTATGGCCTGAACAAGAGTTTGAGGTAGGTCTGGTGATGTGATGCAATTTTTTGCATATTTTTTTTTTCTCAGTGAAGTGAAGTGAAAAACAGTGAAAAAATGGGTAGAAAACAACCAAAACTAAGGGGAAAGTTTGTTAAAAAATGGCAACTAGTGAGAAATTTACAAAATAAGCAAGTCATTCATGTAAATATGTAAGTAGGTACCTAACATGAACAATTTTATGGAATCACATAAATTTGAATTGAAATTGAATTTTAAATTTCTCCCAAAAAATTTTTATATTTTTTTTCTTTTCGCAACTTCTTTAGATACAGTAAAAAAAGTTACAATTGCTTACTTAGTTTTTTAATTTCTAAAAGTGTAATGCTAACTAAATATCAAGTTAGCGCTACATATTATGTATATGTACCTACCATTTTTTTTATTGAAAAAAAAAACATGGATATTTTTTTATAAAGCACATACCTACATACACATCTGTTTAAAATGATTTTTCGCGCTGATTCGAACTTTGATATCAATTTTTATCAAAATGAATCTTCAAGTCACCATTTTTAATTTTCATATTATGTACAATACCCAAATTTTCATTTAATTTTTGTTAACAATGGTGTTTTAAAAATAGTTTTTAATTGTTTTCAAAAAAAAGTTTTTTATTTAGAAACCGCTTTTTGCCCGCTACCGAATTAAAAAAAAATTTATAAACCTATACATATACGAAAAGTTTATTTTAGGACATTTCCCGTGGCATGATTAAAATAAATAATATGAACTATGAAGGAAAAACGCAATTTTGGGGTAATTTTTCATAACAAAAAAAGGCCCCATACATTTTTTTAATCTTGAATAACAAATTAAAACTGACCCCAAAATGGGGGCATTTTTTCACAATGAAAAATCGCCCAATTTTTAAAATGCAAATAAGATGAAACAAGGCCCAAAATTTCAAATTGCTTGAAACCAAATATGATAAATGAACCCAAAAATATATGTGTAAAACAACAACACCAACATTGTCTTACATTTATTGAATTAGGGTGACATGATGATAAAAATAATTTGAACTTTTTAATTTTAAAAAATGTAAAAATATCGTGCGTTAATATGATTAAATAAATCAAAATGAACTGTTTAAATTTTTTAATACTTGGTTTGAAATAAATTTACATATTTATTTAAGATTGGAAGATTGGGGTATATTTTTTCATAATGAAGTCTCATCCCAAACCGAAAATTGAAAATAAAAAATGCTCCAAAACTATGAAAAATCAATCCGAACAACATACATAAATCGACGTCTTTTGTTGTTATTTTACCTACATACAAATTTTGTGGGGTTATTTTTAATTTTTATGGTTAAATTTTTGGGGTCTTTTTTCATTATTTTAGGGGCAATTTTTCCTATTTGGAAATGGGGCCATTTTTTATTATGAAAAAATCCAACAATTTCGGGACCATTTTCATGTAGAGAGATTTTTGTAGATAAATGAAGTATTTTCAAGAGCTGTGCCTTTGTGAAAAATGGTTATATTGAGATGCAACAAAAAAACATTCAAGTGTTTTATTTTTTTTTCTATTTTACAAAAAAATGGTTTAAAATGAAAACAAAATTATTAAAAAACAACGGCAACATTTACAATGAAATAATATACAGATTTTGAAAGCCAGAAAATTGTTTTTTAATCTTAAATCTGAATTATATTATTTATGTCAAATTTTTTGGAAATATTCGGCTGCAAACTCAAAATATTTATGAAAAAAATAAAAAAAAAATGTTTAAACTCATTTATTTCAAAATACATACAATTTAAGAAATTATATTAATTTGCTGCAGTCGTACGGTAGAACCTAGGTAATGTGAATTTTTTAGAATGCATTACATTTTCATACCTGAACATTTTAAATGTACTAATAGAACAGAGTACTGGCTTTAAATATAGGTATAATACTTAATTGTAAGTAATACCGTTATGTTTTAGTATTTTTTTTACATTATTTAGTTTTTTTTTTATAAATTTGCCCCTCCTGCCCAAACGGGGGAGATAGAGCCCCCTCCCATTGCAAAAAATGCTTGTATTGAACTGTTCTACAAAAACCGTTATCATTTCTTGGCGCCTAAGTTACGTACTCTTGCAGTACATAGTATAAAGGAAGAAAATTTAATTTTTTTAATTTGGATTTGTTTGTTTTTATTTTTAAAATAAAGTACCTATAGGTATCTACCTAGTCGAAAGTTATTTGACAGTAAGTATGTACCTATCTACAAACCTATTTATTTTTAGTGCATAACCTTCCTACCTACAGCCTACAGGTACCTACCAATTATATCTATAACAATAGGTAGGTATTTGTATTTATTTAATAATTTCGTCAAGAAACGATACCTATTTTTGGTATGTAATTCGGGAATTTATAACAAATAATACCTTATACATCTTCATAATCAAATAAAATCACAAATACCTTCCGAATCGCTTTTGTTACCTACACTCAAATACCTACCTAGAAGAAAAAAACTCTTGAAACCACACAAAAAGTAAAAAAACACCCTAAAATTAAATAATCACTTCTTAGTAAATCCGGAATTTGGAAACATACAAATGCATATTGTAGGTACATACCTACCTACATACTTTATCCTTTACCTACCATAACAATATCCTAAAATCTAAAATCATTCAAGTTGAACAAAACTACCCCATTCCAATAAAGTGACCTACAAATAATTTGAAATGAAAAAAATAATATATGCATATTATTGAGAAAAAAATTTCAACACAAGTTTTCCTCCACAGAAAAAACTTCACAAATAGCTCTTCGCGCACCACGATACAAAAGCAAAAACAACACATAATATACCCCAGCAAACATTTTCATTCAGAACTGTATCATAAATGATTGAAATAAGTGAACAAAACCTTCGAATCTGAATTCATTTCTAAATCGATTTGGGTCCAAACTCCTGGGTAACGAAACACACATATGAATCTTTTAAATGATTCATAAATGATGAATAAATACGAATAGAAGTGAATCCACCCAAATTACTTGTTTGAGGAATTACTTGTGTACGTTCACTTTTATTCACCTACAATGAAGGAGAATCGAATCTCAATCATTTTTATCCTGCAAGAAATTCCGCACAAACCCCCTCTTTCCTTCATAACGTAAAAATGATAGGCTCTTGAAACATTTTCATATTTCATTCACTGAAAATGAACATTTATCGGATGATATTCTTCATTTTTGCTGAATGTTAAGTGAACATTCACCTAAATGTTTGCTGGGACCTTTCCAACACACGAATACATTTACAAACACTTTACTCCCTATACCCAAGAAAAAAATAGAAAAAAAAAAAAAATAAAAATCTATACCTGCACTGCATCTTCTTCTTCATAACAAAGTAAAAGTATAGTGCAAAGCAACAAAAACAAACATCGCTGTATGCGCTGTGAACGTATAGCTTCTATTTTTTTTTGTTGTTTCATATGCCATTCGAACGATGTTTGTTCGAAGTTCAAACATGTTGTTAGGGGTGAGTTTTTTTATTCTCGTTTTTCTTCGAATCTGACTTCGACATTTTGGGTGGAGGCGCATACAGCCTTTTTTATTTGTTTGTTTTTGTTGCTTTGCTTTTACTTTGTTATGAAGAAGAAGAAGCAGTGCAGGTATAGATTTTTATTTTTTTTGTTCAATATTTCGTCTTGGGTATAGGGAGTAAAGTGTTTGTAAATGTATTTGTGTGTTGGAAAGGGATATTAATATTATGTGTTGTTTTTGCTTTTGTATCGTGGTGCGCGAAGAGCTATTTGTGAAGTTTTTTCTGTGGAGGAAAACTTGTGTTGAAATTTTTTTCTCAATAATATGCATATATTATTTTTTTCATTTCAAATTATTTGTAGGTCACTTTATTGGAATGGTGTAGTTTTGTTCAACTTGAATGATTTTAGATTTTAGGATATTGTTATGGTAGGTAAAGGATAAAGTATGTAGGTAGGTATGTACAATATGCATTTGTATGTTTCCAAATTCCGAATTTACTAAGAAGTGATTATTTAATTTTAGGGTGTTTTTTTACTTTTTGTGTGGTTTCAAGAGTTTTTTTTCTTCTAGGTAGGTATTTGAGTGTAGGTAACAAGAGCGATTCGGAAGGTAGGTATTTGTGATTTTATTTGATTATGAAGATGTAGGTAGGTATTATTTGTTATAAATTCCCGAATTACATACCAAAAATAGGTATCGTTTCTTGAGGAAATTATTAAATAAATACAAATACCTACCTATTGTTAGATAGATATAATTGGTAGGTACCTGTAGGCTGTTGGTAGGTTATACACTAAAAATAAATAGGTATGTAGATAGGTACATACTTACTGTCAAATAACTTTCGACTAGGTAGATACCTATACTTTTTTTGAAAAATAAAAACAAAGAAATCCAAATTAAAAAAATTAAATTTTCTTCCTTTATACTATGTACGGCAAGAGTACCTACGTAAACTTTTTTTTGTTTTCATTTTAAACTATTTTTTTGTAAAATAGAAACAAAAAATAACATACTTGAATGTTTTTCTGTTGCATCTCAATATTTTCTCTACATGAAAATGGTCCCCAAATTGTTGGATTTTTTCATAATAAAAAATGGCCCCATTTCCAAATAGGAAAAATTGCCCCTAAAATAATGAAAAAAGACCCCAAAAATTTAACCATAAAAATTAAAAATAACCCCACAAAATTTGTATGTAGGTAAAATAACAACAAAAGACGTCGATTTATGTATGTTGTTCGGATTGATTTTTCATAGTTTTGGAGCATTTTTTATTTTCAATTTTCGGTTTGGGATGAGACTTCATTATGAAAAAATATACCCCAATCTTTCAATCTTAAATAAATAAATTTATTTCAAACCAAGTATTAAAAAATTTAAACAGTTCATTTTGATTTATTTAATCATATTAACGCACGATATTTTTACATTTTTAAAAATTAAAAAGTTCAAATTATTTTTATCATCATGTCACCCTAATTCAATGAATGTAAGACAATGTTGGTGTTGTTGTTTTACACATATATTTTTGGGGTCATTTATCATATTTGGTTTCAAGCAATTTTAAATTTTGGGGCCTTGTTTCATCTTATTTGCATTTTAAAAATTGGGCGATTTTTCATTGTGAAAAAATGCCCCCATTTTGGGGTCAATTTTAATTTTTTATTCAAGATTAAAAAAATGTATGGCGCCTTTTTTTGTAATGAAAAATTACCCCAAAATTGCGTTTTTCCTTCATATTATTTATTTTAATCATGCCACGGGAAATGTCCTAAAATAAACTTTTCGTATATGTATAGGTTTATAAATTTTTTTTTAATTCGTTAGCGGGCAGAAAGCGGTTTTTAAATAAGAAACCCTTTTTTGAAAACAATTAAAAACTATTTTTAAAACACCATTGTTAACAAAAATTAAATGAAAATTTGGGTATTGTACATAATATGAAAATTAAAAATGGTGACTTGAAGATTCATTTTGATAAAAATTGTTATTAAAGTTCGAATCAGCGCGAAAAATCATTTTAAACAGATGTGTATGTAGGTATATGCTTTATAAAAAAATATCCATGTTTTTTTTTTTAATAAAGAAAATGGTAGGTACATATACATATGTAGCGCTAACTTGATATTTAGTTAGCATTACACTTTTAGAAATTAAAAAACTAAGTAAGCAATTGTAACTTTTTTTACTGTATCTAAAGAAGTTGCGAAAAGAAAAAAAATATAAAAATTTTTTGGGAGAAATTTAAAATTCAATTTCAATTCAAATTTATGTGATTCCATAAAATTGTTCATGTTAGGTACCTACCTACATATTTACATGAATGACTTGCTTATTTTGTAAATTTCTCACTAGTTGCCATTTTTTAACAAACTTGCCCCTTAGTTTTGGTTGTTTTCTACCCATTTTTTCACTGTTTTTCACTTTACTGAGAAAAAAAAATATGCAAAAAATTGGATCACATCACCAGACCTACCTCAAACTCTTGTTCAGGCCATACAATACAAGATACATTTCACTCACATTATCTATATGTCTTACCTAATTATTATCTTGTCGATCATGTTTGATTTCCAAATTTCAACCCTGCTATGAAGCAATGCAAACAAAATGTCGTTCGGTTTATTGCTCCGGTATAAAGCTTATTGTATCTAACACCTGTATCTACCCCACTCCTGGTTTCTTTATTATGATAGGTGTTCACTGTTCAATGAATAAAAAAAATGGACTTTGGTTTATTTTTTTTGGAAAATCAAATCAAAAAAAATCTTAGCTTAAAAATATTTGTTTGTATTCTATGCTAATAAAAAAAAAAATAATAAAAAAATCCTGATAGCATAAGCTTCTTGGACAACACCTACCTACCTCACATTTCATTCTCATAACAAAAAAAATGGAAACCAAATTCTCATATTTTTGCTTGGTCATAACTATTTTGTCAGTAGTTGAAATTATAATTTACATAGATTCCGTTTACAAACGACCTTCGCATACAAACAAAAATCAGTTTGACTTGACCTACAGACATTTTTTTTTCTTTATTTCTTTTTGACATTACCCACAAAATAATTGGATGTAGCTATATGGTAGAGCGCAGCGCTCGCTTCGCAGTACCCACAAAAACACTTTTTTTTATTTCATTTTATCATCAACACATTCCCATTCTATAATGCTGCCTCTGGTTCATGTTTGATTCGATCTACAACATTCATTTTCGAAGAAAAGCCATCATGTGGCAGCTAGATTTACTAAAAATTCGAAATATTTGAAAATAACGACTATTTATTGCAAAACAGACCTTTGAAAAATTTGTTATTTCTAACAAAATTTAAGTTTTTGTGCTAGTTTTTTTTAGTGAATTTGTTTATTAGAAATTTTTTGTCATTATGAGAAAGTTTTGGGTTATTTGGTTTATTTCTTGTTATTTAAAAATACAATTGAAAAATAGAAAATTTGTCACTTTTCAAAAGCAAATATTTCAAAAAAAAGGATCAAATTCAAAAATCGGTGCCCAAGGCATTGAAGCCCTAATCAATACCTTTAAAATGATATACATTTTATATATGTACTCCTCTCCTGTTCTGAAATCGTTAAGCATCCATTTGGCAGTTTTGCGTGATTTTTATAAAACCTCTTACTGGATTTTTGAAATAAGACGAAAACAAAATATAAAATCAAAAATATAGCCTCAAGACTTTGAAGCCAAAATGTCATTCTTTCATATGCAATTTAAATTTTGGCCATATATGGTCCCGTGGCGGAGATCCTTCGGAATCCATTTTGCCAATTTTCCATATTTCTCAAAAATTTGGGTAGAGGCCTCTTAATAAGTATCTATAAAAGCAGTTTTGATTAGGGTAGGTACGACCTGAATAGTTCCGCCGTCACCGATTCCAAACAAGCTTGAAATTTTAGCAATCGTGGCTCCCTCGCCGCTGGAACCCAATCGATACAAGACAATTTTTAGATGCATTTCCACAGTGAACTGCAAGCAAGATCTTGGGCCTTGGAAAACATCGTCGTCTTTTATTAAATTAAGTATCACATCAATGTTTGCCCAATTGACACGTACAATTTGTTTAAATCTATTTTCGTCAAAATAGGGCAAAACATCTGTTA
Organism: Epistrophe grossulariae; assembly: GCA_929447395.1. Taxonomy (NCBI): domain Eukaryota; kingdom Metazoa; phylum Arthropoda; class Insecta; order Diptera; family Syrphidae; genus Epistrophe; species Epistrophe grossulariae. Next base: position 108,042,354 of record OV839566.1, read on the forward strand.
GAAATTTTTGTGATTTTGGAACAGAATAATGTACAAATGGAGCACAAAATCGGAAATACTAAAATCGCATCCACTTTTTCTTGATATTGTTCTAAACGGGTGAAAAGTTTTTACTTTAAGTAATTGCACTTATATGTGTTGATCACAACAATAAACATACCATCATTTTTACCAAATAACTCAAGAATTAATAGTTCATTGAAAGCAATTTGTTCATACAATTGTATAAATTTACTTGTTTGGCTTATTTTGGTCATTTTTAAATTGTGTTTTTCTTCTTCTTATTTAAAAAAATATATTAATTTGAATGTCTGTCATCAGAATAAGAAGGTTTTTTTTAATAATACAAATTCTATATACTATCTACTGAAATACATCAGCCAAGTAGAAGACTTAGCACTATTTTATTTGGACTTGTTGAATTATTGATTCAAAATAGCTTTTACGGCCTTTAGTCCTTGGCCCTCACTGGTCAACTGACGAGTCCAAGTGAGATCGCCGGGACGAAACGCCAAATTTTTGTAGGACTAAAGGCCGTAAAAGCTATTTTGAATCAATGTCATTAGAATATTTCATTAAAGAGTGATTACATATTTTGTTCCTAGAAAAGACAATCGTTTAATTCGAAAAGTTTGGTTCTTATTTCAGAATTTGTGTTTTGAGTAAAACAAATTGATTGACAAATGTCACAATTTTCCGCAACAACTTAAACTTTTTCCTAAGTAAATACCGCACTTTGGGAAATAAAAATTGTTGGGTGAAAATGATTGAAGAACCGGTTTTCATGTTTCATATTTTGATACTCACTTCTTGTTGTGAATTTCATACCAGTGAAATACGCGTCACTTTTGTATGCAAATTTCATTTACACTCGGACTGAGTACAGCAATAATAAATAAAATTAAATTCAACTATTTTAAAATTTAGATATGGACACAAATGTACAAGGATGGAACCGAAATAAGGCGCCAGTTATTGCGATCAGAAAAACCCATCCGAAAAACTTGAAACAGTATGAAATTGATTCTTTTTTCTGATGGTTGTTTATAGCAATCAGAAAAAATATGTCAGCAAACCGAAAAAAAAAACAAACAGCCGCCAAGATTTTTTTTGATTGAACTGTCAGAAAAAAAATTTTCGGATGGCTTTCTTTCAGTGGAACAGAAAAAAATTGGAACAAATTGGCAATTTTTTTTCGCGAAAAAAATTCTACGCTGAATTACTCGTCGATTGATATCAAATCGAATTGAAAAGTAATAAAAAATTCAATCGATTTTTTTTGTCGGATGGTTTTTTCTGATCGCTATATCTGGCGCCTAACTATACCGGAAACTTCACTTCCGTTTTGCAATTCGGATTTCTATCCTTAATTTGAGAAACGTAATTGAAGTTCTTTGTGTGCTACCAGTGACGTCTGCAGAGCCAGGAGGTTCATTTTCCACTTTGAGACGGTTAAAAAAGTGGCTGACGGCCACAACAATTACTGCCTGAACGGATTAGCTTTGTTGAATATTCACAAAGAAGTCGGTGTTATCCCTGAAGATATGGTGAAGTAAAAAAGAAGAATGGAAATATCTAATATTTTCACCAAAATCAATTACCTACATACATACATTACTTTTTCAAGGGTTGGCTACGTTTTCCCGCGGCACGTTTTCCCGCGTACATTTTTCCGCAAAACATTTTCCCGCAAAACGTTTTCCCGCAGAACGATATCCCGAATCACAGTTTCCCGTGTAAAGGATCCCACACACCAAAGCGAATTTTCGGTGGCGACGACGAAAACAACAATAACAACACTTGGTTGTCAATGAAAACAACACGTTGTTATTATTGTTTTCGAACCTTAACGTTTGCCCGCCGATTTCTACTTTTTTTCATACAAATCGACAGCGCATGAACAAAATTCATTTCAATAGTAGTTTTCTTGTACAAGAGTCTTTTCTTGTGTTAAGGTGAGGTATGTATGGGGAGCCTGCTGCCCCCCTGCAACCCCCCTGCTTGGCACACTATAGGATTTGGGGTAGGTGCGAGGTTGAGAGTATGAAAAGTTTTTCTTTTAACATTTAGTAGTTTTTTTTATGAAAATAAAAAAAAAATAAAAAAGCGCTTAAATGAAAAAAAAAAAAAATTATATATTTTAACAAACATATTAGGAATTTTACCGCACAAGCACAAGCTAAAAAATGAGAAAAGAAACTAAAGTAAATTTATAAACAGAAACAGACTATTGTACATTAAATTTTCTTCTCACTTTACCTCATACCTACATAATTATATTTCTGAAATTTTAAAACTTAACGAAAATTGTTGATTCTGTCTCACTCATACTTTAAATATAAATGTAAAGAAATGAAAACTCCCCTATTAAAGGTTGTTGACCCTTTACATAGGATCAGCTGTAGTAAATTATATACCTTAATACAGTAAAAACCAGAATTTAAGAGCTTTCTTGGTAAGAAATTTTAAATTTTCGATTCAATCGTTTGTTATCAGTTAATTTCGCTACAACTTAAAGCTTCTTAATTTAAATTGAAATAAATTATAACGTTTTTAAAAAACCTTCCTTTTCTTTTAATATATTTGCCTATACTTTGGTTACAACTTGCACTAATTTGAACTTAATCTCAATTATTCTTGAGCAAACACCTTTTGCCAAGAAAAGGTACTTCTGGATTTTCCTCATCTCTGCCAAACTTTCTATAGCTTACAACAACCCTGCTTCTAAGTTCTAAATGAACACAATTATTGATAAATTTTTCTCGATTTGTGTACAATAAAAACAACTTATGCACATACATACATTATTCAAACAACTTTAGATTCGTAAAACACAACATAAGAACCAAAGGCAAATAAGAAATGTCAAATGTCTAATCAAAACCCATTCACAATTATGTTTTGACCTGTGTTCATAATCACGTTAAAGCCCTTCCACACACTGATATCTATAGGTATACACTAGATAGTGTATTCATACAAAATTTTTGAGGCAATAATAGCTGCGTTTTATTTTCCCCCAGATCCAATCCAGATCAGATGATGTAAATAAAACAACCCAGGATCTCAGTGACAATTTGTTATATATCCAACTCTTTTTTCCTTTTATTTTTTTTTATTTTTATACACCCGTTGTGTTTTTTCTTTACACTACTGGCGACATTTACAAATTAAGGGTTTTTTTTTTAAAACGGATTTGGAAATCCAAATCCAAAACAAAGTTGGATCTTGTGTTGTTTTTGTAATACATGTATTTTCGTGAGCAAATCCAATCTGGTTCGGATCTCGGGGAAAATAAAACACAGCTAATATAGTCGTGGCCGGTACCATCATATAACTAATAACAGTATAACAGCGGCGCCAGCGGTATGGACGCTACTGGACCTGGATTTTATTTTATTTTTTTCAATATTTACACACGCAATGCTTGTTGAAATCAAATAAATGCTCAATTACGGCAAATATCTTCAATATCTTTTTTCGTTTGTATAGAGAGAGATATGAGGTCGTGGCCGGTACCCTTTCAAAAATTGCCTCATTTTTAGAAATGGTTCTAATTATATCACACATTTCATCACACTTTTATTGAGGTTGAATTGAACTGTAAATGAAAAGTCATTTCTCCCACAAATTTGGGAGTAGCATGGAATTCTTTCCCACTTTTAATTTGATATGTATAAATACTCAGTGGGATAGTGTGGAAGGGCTTTTAAAATTATCAATTGATACTCATAATACCAAATTATTAAAAAATTGATAGAAGTTATCGGGTATCAATTAATTGATATTTGTTAGCCATAATAGGGCTGTTTATTTTTCCATTTTGGTACTTTAGGCGCAGTTTTACTGTCTGAGTAAGTGACACTTAAGTGGCCAATATGGAAGACTTAAGTCACTTATTCCAATAAGTTTACACTGTGAAATTGGGCATTAGTATTCCATATTTGGCACTTAAGTGACACTAATTCGAGTGTGAAACTGGGCCTTAGACTTGTAATAATAATTTGCTAAGCTTGTTACAAATTATTGCGATCGCAAAACCTAGTTTGATTGAAGGTATAAGCAGTAGGTACTATTAGATTTAAAGGAAAACTTGTGCAAGTGTTACAGTTTCACGCCTTCGGGGAAGATTTTTTTTTTCGAAATCTACTGCTCTTCCTTCAAAACTTGCAATTTGCACACAAACTAAATTTTTCTACTTTTCACCATACTTTTTTTTAGGTAATGCTTAACACATAAAAATATGGCTCCCACCGAAATTCAGTTTTGTAGGAATTTTTTTGGAAGTTAGGCCTATACAGTGAAAAATATCTCTTCAGGTACTGCTTGTATTCGTAAGGTGCTTGGTATATACAAAGAAAAGAAAAATATTATAATATTGTTGAAATCATAAATTTAACAGAAAAGGTCTGTCACTTTCGTTCGTTCGATTAGGTCCATAATTTTTTTTTTTACAAATACAGATCTAATCCTCTCAGCCGGAGTGTAATACTGGTGCTTTTGATATTTTATGGCCATAATTTTTCTCTGACCAAAGTTCCATCCATGCATCGATGAGGTCGGTAAATCAATTGCTAGCTCTTGGCCTTAAATTTATATATGCATGCTGTGTCAAATTTCCGTTGTAGCCTAAATGTAACATATTATGTACATATTATATTGTCTCAATAATTCACTATGCGTACGTAATAAATGAAGATTTTAGCGGGAAAGATTAATCATTTCTTATCAACATTATGTGCACCTTCATTATTTATCGCATAAAATTTTTAGGTGGTATTTAATGAATTTTATGTTTTTAAAAAATAATAATCTTTATGACATATTATGTTGACTGATAAAAAGGCAACTTATTTAGCTGTGGAGTTCAAGAACGGCCATTACCAATGTCAAAAAATACTAAAGCTGTATTCTGGAATATCAATACTTAAGAGTTTGCTGAGTTATCATATTACCTTATGAGCTATTTATTTCTGCTTTGTCGTTTTTAAGTGTTTATAATAAATAAACAATTTATACATATAAACAAAAATTTCGTGTTTATGGATTAAGATATCGAGTGAGTTATTCAATTCACCCACAGCGTATTTTTATATGTATACCTACGTACATATGTATGTACATGAAAGGATATGTACATTTTTATATTTATTTTCGTAGAATAAAGCGTTATACAATTTACATGATTTGGGAACTACTTGCACAGCTTGCGCAAATAATCAAAGAGATTTCCGGAGAAAAACTTTATTAAACTGTTTATATATTGTTACGGATCTTCAGTTTTTAATGAAATTGGAACAAATTAATTTTAATACATAATTCATTTATTTGAAAAATAATATGAAAAGAACAATTAAATTTAGATCAACTCTTTTTGTGACTTGCCGCAATTCTAAAGGCCCTGTAGAAGGTCGTAACACTGCCCGCCCTTTAAGAATACCGACTGCCCGATTTGTTAACGCCTCCACATATTTTGAAGTACTTAGGTGTCGATACGGAGGAGGTCCAGTGTGCAGCTCAGTCGGTAGAAGAAGTTCTCGGCCAAAGGTTAAAAACGCAAGTTTGCTTGGTAACTTTATGCAGTGCGATATGCGAGCAGCAAAAACGGAAGGTGAAAATCACAATTTCTTTGATTTTCGGCAAAAAACTTGGCGAGCTAATTCAATAAGGTACGGTTAAAACGGTCTACCATGCGATCTGATTGTGGTTGTAAGGTAGTTGTTCGCGTTTTATCAATACCCATTTTTTCTAGAGTTGCTTTGAAGACAGCTAACTCGAAATTTCTTCCCTGAAATGAGTGCAACTCAAAAGGTAGGTACTCCGAAACGGGAAAAAACATGGACAATGAGAGCGTCTACAACTGTTTTTGCAGTTTGGTCCGAGATGGACATATTTGTTTCAAAGAGATTTAGCTGGTAGGGGTCCCAAAATGTCAATAGCAACGCGTTCGATTAGAGCTCCAACATAAACAGGCTTTAGTTTAGCCAACCCAGTAATATCTCTGATTGTCAGTGTCTTTTGAACACCAAAGTGGCCTCCAGTGGGCAGTAGCATACGCAGGATTTTTGCTCGATATCGATTTTGGTAGAAGAACACTTATAAAATTAATTTGTCTCTTTCTGATATTCTTAGTTTGAAATAGGGGATCACTACGTTTTCCCGCGATCGTTTTCCCGTGTAACGTTTGCCCGCACAAGAAAAGACTTTTGTACAAGAAAACTACCATTGAAATGAATTTTGTTCATGCGCTGTCGATTTGTATGAAAAAAAGTAGAAATCGGCGGGCAAACGTTAAGGTTCCCCCACACCAACGCGAATTTTCGGTGGCGACGACGAAAACAATAATAACAACGTGTTGTTTTCATTGACAACCAAGTGTTGTTATTGTTGTCTTTTTTGTGTTAAGGTGAGGTATGTATGGGGGGCATGCTGCCCCCTGCAACCCCCCCGCTTGGCGCACTATAGGATTTGGGGTAGGTGCGAGGTTGAGATTATGAAAAGTTTTTTTTTTAACATTTAGTAGTTTTTTTTTATGAAAATAAAAAAAAAATAAAAAAACGCTTAAATGAAAAAAAAAATATTAGATATTTTAACAAACATAAAATATTTATTGCATAAATGCAAAATAGTATTGTCAAAAAGTACTAATTAGTATTGCCTATCCCGCCGCCACCCGTGGAAAATTTCATATTCAATCATTCCGCGGGATATCGTGCTGCGGGATTGTAGCAAAAAAACTACCTTTCAAATCGGCGGGCAAACGTTACACGGGAAAACGATCGCGGGAAAACGTAGTGATCCCCTATTTCAAACTAAGAATATCAGAAAGAGACAAATTAATTTCATAAGTGTTCTTCTACCAAAATCGATATCGAGCAAAAATCCTGCGTATACTACTGCCCACTGGAGGCCACTTTGGTGTTCAAAAGACACTGACAAAAAGAGATATTACTGGGTTGGCTAAACTAAAGCCTGTTTATGTTGGAGCTCTAATCGAACGCGTTGCTATTGACATTTTGGGACCCCTACCAGCTAAATCTCTTTGAAACAAATATGTCCATCCCGGACCAAACTGCAAAAATAGTTGTAGACGCTCTCATTGTCCATGTTTTTTCCCGTTTCGGAGTACGTTTTGAGTTGCACTCATTTCAGGGAAGAAATTTCGAGTTAGCTGTCTTCAAAGCAACTCTAGAAAAAATGGGTATTGATAAAACGCGAACAACTACCTAACAACCACAATCAGATCGCATGGTAGAGCGTTTTAACCGTACCTTATTGAATTAGCTCGCCAAGTTTTTTGCCGAAAATCAAAGAAATTGTGATTTTTACCTTCCGTTTTTGCTGCTCGCATATCGCACTGCATAAAGTTACCAAGCAAACTTGCGTTTTTAACCTTTGGCCGAGAACTTCTTCTACCGACTGAGCTGCACACTGGACCTTGTCCGTATCGACACGTAAGTACTTCAAAATATGTGGAGGCGTTAAACTATGTGGAGGCGTCAACAAATCGGGCAGTCGGTCTTCTTAAAGGGCGGGCAGTGTTACGACCTTCTACAGGGCCTTTAGAATACAAGATGACAACATGACGACGATGTAAGACATGGCATACGAAGCTGTCAAGAAGAGAGAGAAAAAAAGATACGATGAGTTCAGAAAAAAGAATTGCGCCAAGTCACAAAAAGAGTTGATCTAAATTTAATTGTTCTTTTCATATTATTTTGCAAATAAATGAATTATCTATTAAAATTAATTTGTTCCAATTTCACTAAAAACTGAAGATCCGTAACAATATATAAACAGTTTAATAAAGTTTTTCTCCGGAAATCTCTTTGATTATTTGCGCAAGCTGTGCAAGTAGTTCCCAAATCATGTAAATTGTATAACGCTTTATTCTACGAAAATAAATATAAAAATGTACATATCCTTTCATGTACATACATGTATAGGTAGGTATACATATAAACACACGCTGTGGGTGAATTGAATAACTCACTCGATATCTTAATCCATAAACACGAAATTTTTGTTTATATGTATAAATTGTTTATTTATTATAAACACTTAAAAACGACAAAGCAGAAATAAATAGCTCATAAGGTAATATGATAACTCAGCAAACTCTTAAGTATTGATATTCCAGAATACAGCTTTAGTATTTTTTGACATTGGTAATGGCCGTTCTTGAACTCCACAGCTAAATAAGTTGCCTTTTTATCAGTCAACATAATATGTCATAAAGATTATTATTTTTTAAAAACATAAAATTCATTAAATACCACCTAAAAATTTTATGCGATAAATAATGAAGGTGCACATAATGTTGATAAGAAATGATTAATCTTTCCCGCTAAAATCTTCATTTATTACGTACGCATAGTGAATTATTGAGACAATATAATATGTACATAATATGTTACATTTAGGCTACAACGGAAATTTGACACAGCATGCATATATAAATTTAAGGCCAAGAGCTAGCAATTGATTTACCGACCTCATCGATGCATGGATGGAACTTTGGTCAGAGAAAAATTATGGCCATAAAATATCAAAAGCACCAGTATTACACTCCGGCTGAGAGGATTAGATCTGTATTTGTAAAAAAAAAAATTATGGACCTAATCGAACGAACGAAAGTGACAGACCTTTTCTGTTAAATTTATGATTTCAACAATATTATAATATTTTTCTTTTCTTTGTATATACCAAGCACCTTACCAATACACTAACTTCCAAAAAAATTCCTACAAAACTGAATTTCGGTGGGAGCCATATTTTTATGTGTTAAGCATTACCTAAAAAAAAGTATGGTGAAAAGTAGAAAAATTTAGTTTGTGTGCAAATTGCAAGTTTTGAAGGAAGAGCAGTAGATTTCGAAAAAAAAATCTTCCCCGAAGGCGTGAAACTGTAACACTTGCACAAGTTTTCCTTTAAATCTAATAGTACCTACTGCTTATACCTTCAATCAAACTAGGTTTTGCGATCGCAATAATTTGTAACAAGCTTAGCAAATTATTATTACAAGTCTAAGGCCCAGTTTAACACTCGAATTAGTGTCACTTAAGTGCCAAATATGGAATACTAATGCCCAATTTCACAGTGTAAACTTATTGGAATAAGTGACTTAAGTCTTCCATATTGGCCACTTAAGTGTCACTTACTCAGACAGTAAAACTGCGCCTAAAGTACCAAAATGGAAAAATAAACAGCCCTATTATGGCTAACAAATATCAATTAATTGATACCCGATAACTTCTATCAATTTATTAATAATTTGGTATTATGAGTATCAATTGATAATTTTAAAAGCCCTTCCACACTATCCCACTGAGTATTTATACATATCAAATTAAAAGTGGGAAAGAATTCCATGCTACTGCCAAATTTGTGGGAGAAATGACTTTTCATTTACAGTTTAATTCAACCTCAATAAAAGTGTGATGAAATGTGTGATATAATTAGAACCATTTCTAAAAATGAGGTAATTTTTGAAATCTCTCTCTCTATACAAACGAAAAAAGAGATTGAAGATATTTGCCGTAATTGAGCATTTATTTTATGTCAACAAGCATTGCGTGTGTAAATATTGAAAAAAGTAAAATAAATTCCAGGTCCAGTAGCGTCCATACCGCTGGCGCCGCTGTTATACTGTTATTAGTTATATGATGGTACCGGCCACGACTATATTAGCTGTGTTTTATTTTCCCCGAGATCCGAACCAGATTGGATTTGCTTACGAAAATACATGTATTACAAAAACAACACAAGATCCAACTTTGTTTTGGATTTGGATTTCTAAATCCGTTTTTCAAAAAAAAAGTGTGAGTGCCGGGACTCACGGTTAAGATGTGTAAACATCAACATTCGTCCGAATGCCTGATAGACCGAGAGCCTACATCAAATTTAGGGTGTGGATGATAGCAAAAATTTACTGGTATTTTTATATAGATCTTAACTTTTCATAAGCAAATTTGAAAATCGGTAATGATGCATGGAAATGCCAGTCGTATTTATAAAATTTTTGTCTACTTAGGCACCGTCTAACTATTTTCAAATTGGTGGAAATATGCTTTATTTAATAAAAATAAATATCACATTATTCATGGTTAGGATAATCTACTCTTGTGTCTTAGTTAGGAAGCTAAAAACCAACAATAAACAAGGTTTTTAAACACATTTTCCAAAGTTGGACAGTTGTCCAAAGTTAGACAACTTTTATAAATAAGACCATGCGTTTTTTAGTTTACCGACAAAGGCCCCAACCACGCCTATAAAAAGTTAAGATCTATCTAAACATACCAGTGAATTTTTGCGATCACTCACGCCCACAAACAGCAGTGGGCTCTTAGCCACTCATTAAAATTATATTTACAAGTATTTTCCAAGTCAATGACCTTATTTCGTCTAATTTGCCAAAAAAGGCGGCCTTCTATGTTGAAACCCTGCAGACATGATGAAAACGCAGTCCATGTACTATAATGGTCTAAGCAACCAACCACATTTCAACCCAAATTGAACTCGACTTTTTGATTTCGTATATAAACACTCAGCGTTTAGTTACTGAGCGTACATAGCGTTGAACGCACTCAATTTTCGTGAAGCTCAGAACAGAGATTATGGATAATTCATAAGTCTGCTATTACACGATGAATCTAGTTGCATGCGCCTTCTTCGAATTCTTCTTTGTTATTTCGTCCGCTGTTTCAAGCGCTATTACACGTTGAAACCAAAGTCATGAATCTAATTTGACAGTTCTCTTTATTTTTCATTTTCGTGTTGGGCTGTGCTCAAGCAATAAAAAAACATTTTCTATTTTTATTTTTGTTTCCATTATTAGATATATTTAAGAAAGAAAGGTTTGTGTACCTTTAAATGAATATCAGTCAAGAAAAGCAATAATTTATTTTATTTATGTTGTTTTTAAAGATGAATTTCTCATTTCTGGAAAGCCTATAAGGCTATCAATAACAGTGCGTTGCATCGAAATTTACTCTTTGAACAACAAAACCATATGAAGCAGAATAGTAAAAAACGGGACAAGAGAAAAGAGAAACGTCAAATAGTTGCACCGAAAATTTTACCCACGTGACACCTGTCACTTTTTTTTCGTCTCATGTTTTCGATTTTTTTTTCTCTTTTGCACTTACGTAATTCGAAAAGTCGCATGCGTCTAGATGCATCGTGTAATAGCAGACTAATCTCTGGCTCAGAATCAAAATCACAACCACTGCTACAAGATAAGAAAGAATCACGACTACAAGATACGTTACGTTTTTTTTCACCCTACCACCAGTATAGATGTTTACACATCAAAAATCTCTGGAACTTAAAGGAAAACAAAATAGAAAAACCGCCCTGGTCTCAAAGCAGTCATGTAATTAAAAAAAGTAATGCAAAGAATACAAAATACGGATAATGCTAAAGAAGCGTTAAAAAGAGTATCGTAAAACTTGGCCCACGACTCACTGGGTAACTGGTCTTCCGTCTTATCTTTTTTCTCTTTCGCACTCATTATGTTCGAATAGAGTCAGACGCAAAGAATCATCGTGTAATAGGGGCTTAATATATTCTCTAAGCAGCCAACCAAATTTCAACCCGAACTGAACTCGTATATAAATACTCAATGTTTAGTTACTGCAAACATACATATTGTTGAACGCACTCAATTTTCGTGAAGCTCAGAATCACGATCACGGCCACGATCACGATTACGACATTACGTTACGTTTTCTTTTCACCCTACCGCCAGTATAGATCAAAATCCAAAACATATACACACATGACACATTTCCACACATTTCATCCAGTGGCATCGTAGCCAATATCCCATGACAATTGGCACGTAATGATAGGGGTTGAATTCTAAAATTAAGTTCGTACTGTCAACCATTTTCTAATCCAAACAAACCTCCAATGAAAGTGTTGACATTGCACTGCCTCCGCTGACATTTTTTAAGTCTCTGTATACCTTTCTCACTCTCACTTCGTTGCGAGTATGAGTTGGTCACGATAGACATCTCTTTCTCACTATGAAGTGAAAATGTATTTCTTGGCCACCTCTTTATATCCATGAAGTGGAAGTGAGAAAAAGTACAGAGACGTCAAAACAAGTCGACAGAAGAAGTCCAACGTGAACACCGTCAATGAAATTTAATCGATAACCGAAAGCTCTTAAATGGTGGTTTTTATCTAGTGGCAACGTAGTCAACCTCTAATGGGATTTGACACTTATTTTCTAATCCGAACGAACCTGCAACGAAAGTGTTGACATTAGACTGCCTCAACTGAAATGTTGTCTTTGTATACCTTCCTAATTCCTACTTCGTTGCGAGAAAGAGTTGGTCAAGAAAGGCATCTCTTTCCCACCATGAAGTGGAAATGTCTTCCTTGGCCACCGATTTATCGCCATCAGATGGGAGTGAGAAAAAGTACAGACATCTCAAAACAAGTCGACCGAAGTAGTACAATGTGAACACCGTCATTGAAATTCATTTTTTGACGTCTTTGTATACCTTTCTCATTCCTACTTCGTTGCGAGAAAGAGTTGGTCAAGAAAGGCATCTCTTTCTCACCATGAAGTGGAAATGTCATGAATTTCATTGACGATGTTCACATTGGACTACTTCCGGCAAATTGTTTTGACGTCTCTGTATTCTTTCTCACACCCACTTCATGGCGAAAAAGAGATGGCAAAGAAAGACATCTTCCACTTCATGGTGAAAAAGAGATGCCTTTCCTGGCCACCTCTTTCTCGACATGAATTGGGAGTGAGCAAAAGTACAGAGACGTCAAAAGAAAACAGCGGGAGTAGTCCAATGTGAACACCGTCAATGAAATTTAATCTGGTCCCAACTGACAGCAGAAAGTTCTAAAATTGTGTTTTCAATCTAGTGGCACCGTAGCGAACCTCTAATGGGATTTGACACTTATTTTCTAATCCGAACGAACCTGCAATGAAAGTGTTGACATTTTTTGACGTCTTTGTATACCTTCCTCATTCCTACTTCGTTGCGAGAAAGAGTTGGTCAAGAAAGGCATCTCTTTTTCACCATGAAGTGGAAATGTCATGAATTTCATTGAAGGGGTTCACATTGGACTACTTTCGGCAACTTGTTTTGACGTCTCTGTATTTTTCTTGACCACCGCTTTATCGCCATGAGGTGGGAGTGAGAAAAAGTACAGAGACGTCAAAACAAGTTGCCGGAAGTAGTCCAATGTGAACACAAAACCTTTTGACAGAATGACATTATTTCGTCTTATTTACCAAAAAAGGTGGCCTTCTATGTTGAAACCCTGCAGCCATGATGAAAGCGCAGTACATGTACTATATGGTCTAAGCAACCAACCACATTTTAACCCAAACTGAACTCAACTTTTTGATTTCGTATATAAACATTCATCGTTTAGTTACTGAGCGTACATAGCGTTGAACGCTCTCAATTTTCGTGAAGCTCAGAGCAGAGATTATGGATAATTCATAAGTCTGCTATTAGTCCCCTTTCACACGAGGAAACTGAGTTTCCAGCAACTTTCAGTTTTTAGGTGAGAAGGGCACCAAGTAAGAGGATTGAACGGTCTACGATTGGTGGGAATTGAAAATTAAAAGAAAACGTCAAAAAATCTCCAGCAACTTGTTTCCTCATGTGAAAGGGGACTTACACTATGAATCTTGTTGCATGCACCTTTTTCGAATTCTTCTTTGTTATTTCGTCCGCTGTTTCAAGCGCTATTACACGTTGAAACAAAAGTCATGAATCTAATTTGACAGTTCTCTTTATTTTTCATTTTCGTGTTGGGCAGTAAAAAACTTTTTCTGTTTTTGTTTTCATTATTAGATATATTTAAGAAAGAAAGGTTTGTGTGCCTTTAAATGAATATCAGTCAAGAAAAGCAATAATTTATTTTATTTATGTTATTTTTAAAAATGAATTTCTCATTTCTGGAAAGCCTATAAGACTATCAATAACAGTGCGTTGCATCGAAATTTACTCTTTGAACAACAAAACCATAGGGGTATTCCCGATCCGATGCAAACTGGTCTTGCATCATTGCAAAAGTGCAAAGTTTTTTTTTTACAATGGGGTTAGGGTATAGCAATTTTACACTTTTGCATTTTTGCAATGATACAAGACCAGTTGGTTGCATCGGATCGTGAATACCCCTCATATGAAGCAGAATAGTAAAAAAAGGACAAGAGAAAAGAGAAACGTCAAATAGTTGCACCGAAAATTTTACCCACGCGACACCTGTCACTTTTTTTTCGTCTCATGTTTTCGATTTTTGTTTTCTCTTTTGCACTTACGTAATCCGAAAAGTCGCATGCGTCTAGATGCATCGTGTAGTATCAGACTAATCTCTGGCTCAGAATCAAAATCACAACCACGACTACGAGATACGTTACTTTTTTTTCACCCTACCGCCAGCATAGATGTTTACACATCAAAAATCTCTGGAACTGAAAGGAAAACAAAATAGAAAAACCGCTCTGGTCTCAAAGCAGTCATGTAATTGAAAAAAAGTAATGCCAAGAATACAAAATACGGATAATGCTAAAGAAGCGTCAAAGAGTCTAGTAAAACTTGGCCCACGACTCACAGGGCAACTGTCTTCCGTCTTGTCTTTTTTTAGATTAAGTTCAAATTAAATAAAAAGAATTTGCATATTAATTGTTGATGCGGTGTATAATAATAATTATCCTTCATTATATGATTCGGAATGATGACGTGTGGTTGTATTTTGATGACGTATTGTGTGGTGTGATGTGTTTTGATGACGTATAATGTCTTGTCATGTTGGAATCCAACAATACCTAAAGGAATATGTTCAAAGCCGGTGTTAACAAAATGATCGAATATATTTTATTTTTCATCACAATTGTCTTCAAAAGACAATTCAACAGAAGACATTTCGTTTTTAAACTCTTGTTTTTCAATAAAAATCGGCACATAAATTTTTATAAATTTTATTTCAATGGGAATTTTCACAGCACGAATTTATGAACGAAGAATTTGTTACCGATAGAAAATTTGATAGGTATCAACATTTTTGACAACCGTAATACCAAGTTTATCAATTGATCTATTCACAATAGATGTAAAATCTATAAGCAATTCACAGTTCATCAAAAATTTTGATAGATGATCACCATCATGGACGTATATATTTGGACTGCTAGTCTAATGTCAGTTTCATACAATAATTGTCAAAAAAATGTGGCCAAAATAAGAGATCGCGATGCTAGCTCTTCCCACGCCACTTCAGAAAAAAAATTAAACTTTAAACATTTTGACGTAGAAGCCGCGACATCTATTTAAAAAAAAATTTCACAAAAATCCGAAAAATTGTAGGATACCTTTCAGATAATTATTATTTATCATCAGCTGTTTTTTTCCAACAACAACAACAACAACCAATCAAGATTGCTTTTTAATTTTACTCGAATGCGACCATTGATGATGAAGAAATTGCCGAAAATAAGATTTCAACAGGAATAAAAAAAATGTAAAATTGTTTAAATCATCCACAATAGTATTCATTTGTAGAAAGTTCAAGCAACATAAAACCGAAGAACTAGGAGCATCTACCCTCGGAGAGAAACCAATTGAAAATAAAGGCTAAGCAGTTCTGATCTGTTTTTTATAGGCTAAAACGCACTTCGTCTTCATTGCTTTTTTTTAATTAAATAATGGATTTTAAAATATTTTAATGTCTTTTGCTTTAAATATTTCCTATCACTCAAACGCGGCTATTTTTTTCCTTCTGTACAAATATCAAAATTGAGGTTTCATTTTTTTTCCGCTAGTTGCAGTGAGGAGGGCTAGTGTCGCCGAGGCTAAAATGGAACCAACCTGAGATTGGCAACTAGCAGTCCATATATAATACGTCCATGGTGTCGGTGATGTACAAAAATACCATGAGAATCATATTTGTAGCTGTCATGGAGTCACTTAAATAACGATAAATTTATTAATTGAATTTATATTTTGAATAAATTTTTGAAATTTTATATTAAGTATATACTGCGTGGAATACAGCATTGGCAACTCACAGATTAAGTAGGTTTTTAAATTTAGTTAGTAACTCGTTAGTTAGTTAATAAAACTTTCTAACTCGATAAAAAGAAACAGAAAGTTATTTAAAATTTAAATTGTCACCCACGTTGTTCAAACTTCATTTTATAAAGATTTAAGCGCAATTTTGTCTAGTTTGGTTTGCTAAGTAGGTAAATTTTATAATAATTTTCAATTGAAATTAATTATTTAAATTTAGATCGATTTAGCTGTTTAAAATTTGTTAATCAGAGCATTTCTGGAAGTTGTTAAAAGTTACATTCATATACCAATTTGTGAGTTGTAATGTATAAAGTTATATTAAAAAATACATTTGCTAATTCGTGCATTTACAGAAAATAAAATTGAATTTGTACTGCTGAGAAGAAGTGATTAATGTTTTAATATCCCAAAGCTTCTTAATTTTGGATTCAGCATATTGATTTGATATTCAATACTTATAATTGGATTTGGATATTTTTCCACTTTGTCTTTGAAACAACACTATTTTATTTTAAATTGGTTCAGAATTGAAGTGTAACGCTATTTTATTAGTAGAAGATCATCTTTACAGTTTCGTTGAAAATTTGATATGGAGAAGGCGGTGCATAGTTGCAGTTCTTCGAGCTGTTCAAGAGCAGACGATGATTTGATGGTTTCTTGCGAAAAATGCAAACGTTGGTGGCATTATAACTGCCATGATTTCGATCCTAATCATTATGACACGCAAACTCCTTGGTTTTGTGAAGAAACTGACTGTGTTCTGAAGGAAGATGATGATTTAGACAAGGACCCCGATTATAGAAGCTGCTGCAGTGGCACAAGCTTCAGTGGCTCAACGGGATAAGGAGCTGTTAGAATTACGAGCCAAACTAGCTGAGATGAAGTTAAAGCTGTCAAAGATTTCCGTTGTCAAGGAATATCCAGTTACTGCTAGCGTTTATAATAAAAAAAATAAGTGCTACAAAATCTACTACAGGCTTTGCTGAACAGCTCTGTTCCACCAGTTCATCAGTCTACCCCCTTACGTAAAATACCTCAGCACCAACCAAGTAAGAATGATACCTCAATTAGAGATACAGATATGGCAAATCTTCTTACGATTCTTAATCGAAGCAACGTTCAGGAGCTGCCGATTTTTTCTGGTGAGAATAAAAGGGAGTGGCCTTACTTTGAGGAAGTCTACAAATCTACTACCATCGAAGGAAGATACAGCGATAAAGAGAATGTTGCGCGTTTGCGTAAAGCTCTAAAAGGTGAGGCATATCAGCTTGTAAGCGATCGTCTTAAATATTCTTCAGACGCAGACGCGATAATGGACTATCTACGTACTATATTTGGCCGTTAAGACGTTCTTATTCACGATTTGACTTCAGACTTATTAAGTCTTCCGAAGCTTAATTCGAAAAGCGATCCCAATATTCGCATGTGGGTAGTGAAGTTAAATGGATTTGTGGCTGGCGTCAAATCAATGAATAGAGAAGATCTTACGAATGGATATGTTCTCACTAACCTCGCTTCTAAGTTAGGTGCTGGACTGTATCAAGAGTTGCAGAAAAGAAAATCAGTTTTTCCACGTGTGAACTTTCAACATTTTGCGGAGTTCCTGACAGAGAAGGTAATTAATTTACCTCCGGAGCAGATGAGAGTTGGAGGTCCAGCTGGTAGTAAGAAAACGCCGGCAGTTAGTAACACAATATCTTCTCGAGTGCTGATGCATCAACCAGTTTCATCATCTGCGTCCCTCGGATCATGTTGTAAGTGCAACAAGAAAACACATCCTCTTATCCAATGTGATGAGTTTTTAGCTCTGACCCCGGAGCAAAGGCAGACGTTTGCTAAAGACAATTCCGTTTGTTTCACATGCCTGGATCCGTCAAGATACCAGTGGAAAGCATGTTCAAAGAAAAGAGCGTGTGGAACAAACAGATGCAATCGTCGCCATCATCCGTTAATGCATCCAGCTTCTAGCAGCGAGTCCTCGGAGTTAAATTTAGCAGCAGTTCCGTTCGTTCCGCAACCGCATGTCCATTCCTCTCATGCCGGAACCAATGTGGCGATTATGTTCAAGGTAGTCCTTATTCGAATTCATGGAAATGATGGCATGTTTGTGGATACTTACGCTTTTCTGGATGATGGTTCTTCGTTGTCGATTCTTGAGGAAGACCTTTTCAACGAACTTGGTCTGCACGGACAACCGGAACAACTTACATTGCAGTGGACAAAGGGGGTGTCTCGCCATGAACATTGTGTGCGCACCTCTTTAACTGTGGCTAGTGTAAGCGGTCTTAAGCAGTATGTTTTAAAGAATGTCTACACTGTTAAAGATTTGGGGTTAGCTAGTCAGTCAATCGATGTTGAGCGGTTGAAAGAATTGTACCCCCATCTTCGAGGTCTTCCACTGCCTGATCTGGTGGATGCTAGCCCAAAGATTTTGCAGTGGCTTACTTACGCTTTGAGCGGAACGATACAGTGGAAGTAGCACAGGTCATGGCAAAAGCCAAGGTTGCTCCTGTGAAGCAATTATCGTTACCTCGTTTGGAGTTGCAAGCAGCAGTACTCGGAGTTCGTTTGGTATCTACAACCAGAGAGTCACATACTATACGCATTGATGATTTTTTGTTTTTGTCTGATTCGAAGACGGTTCTCTCTTGGATCAACTCAACTAAATACAAATTCCCTTCCTTTGTAGCAACTCAAGTGGGTGAAATACTGGATTCAACCTCACCACGTCAATGGAATCATATAGGATCCATCGATAACGTAGCTGATTATGGCATCAAGTCGTTTGAAGTATCAATGGGTAATCAAAATACTAGATGGTTCAGGGGCCAGATTTTCTCAAACTTCTTAAGTGTGAATGAAGTGTGAATGGCCAATAGTATAGGTATAGCAGTTGCACTTGAGATGAACGAGAGTGTGGAGAATAATCTTTTGTTCCACGTTAAGAAACAACAAAATTATTATGGTGCCTTTGAGATGTTATCTGCAAGATTTCAGGCAAGGTGGTCTTCGTCTGTCAGAGTTATTGCATTCTTCGCGCGAAACCCACAGAGAAAGAACATTTCATCACACCTTGCGAGTATTATAAAGCTGAAAATTGATTGTTTCGAAAGATTCAAGAGGATGCATTTTCAACCGATATCACATCTCTAAAGTAGAGCAGAAAAGTAAAATCTTCAAGTTCAATCCTCAGTTTGTCTCCATTTATTGATGAGTATGGTACGATAAGGATGAGTTCAAGGGCACAGAAAGCTAACACTTCATACGCGTCACGTAATCCAGCGATCCTCCCTAATAATCATCGATTGGTCGATTTACTCGTCCAATATCATCATGAAAAGAACTCTCACATGGGTACCGCTTCTATTATTTCAGATATTCGTGAACGAGCCTGGATAATCAGCATACGTGGAGCTGTTGATAGATGGAAATCCAAATCAGCATGTGCAAGCTTCTGAAAGCTAAACCGGTTATGCCGTCAGCTTCCTGAAGCACGCTTGGCATTCGACTCCAGACCATTTACTTATGTTGGAGTTGATTGTTTTGGCCCTTTACTGGTCAAGTTTGGTCGAGGAACAGTGAAACGCTACGGCATGATTTTCACATGCCTTACATTTAGAGCAGTACAAATAGAGTTACTGAATGATCTTAGCTTAGATCAATGTACTATGGCGGTAAGGCGCTTCGTCATAAATCGTGTTGTGACGAGATTTCTCTACAGTGACAACGGTCTCAACTTTATTGGCACAAAGAACCAGTTGGACAAGGATGCTAAGGAGAAGTATGAAGGTATTATGTGGCGTTTTATACAAGCTTATTCACCATGGATGGGAGGAGCTTGGGAGCGGCTAATACAATCAATTAAGAGGAGTGTATACTTCGTTCTCAAAGGCGTGGTGCCTAGAGAAGACGTATTGCGAAATGCGCTAATGGAGGCTCAGGGTCAAATAAATCGACGCCCACTCACTCACATCCCAGCTGATCCTGATGACCCAAAACCTTTAACACCGAACTCAATGCTATTTGGAGAAGATGATCGAGACTTTACGGCTCCTGGTATACAGGGCCGTAGCTAGAGTTGAATTTAAGATCGGTGATAACAGGTAGGGCAGAAGTAGATCTGATCTGGTAAAAGTGTTACCTACTCAATCGTCGGGAGGGGGTGATAGATAAGTGCAAAACATTCATATACTTATGTATTGGTTTTTATTATTATGTCTCTTAATATAGATATTATATTTAGTATACCTACAATCTACATAGATAACATATAAAGCTCTTTCATTAAAATAACTGAATTCTTCGATTCGCCATATTATTAAAAATATGAAGGACTTCACCCAGATCCAATGATTTGGTTCTTTTCTTTTCAAAGGCCAGAAATTCCATGCCTGCCATTCTTTCGTGACTCATTGATAGCCTCTGAAGCCTATTGAATCATTTGTAGCATTTGTATCTTTTGCTTCCATATGTTTTGAGGGATGAGGTTCTTCGTGGTCGATTTCCTCTTCAACTCTTCGTTTTTTGCTAAAGAAAGTACGTATATCCATATATCCACAAAATCTTTTAATCATTAGTTCCCAGCAATAAACAAACAACCTTGTCGCTAACTAATTATAAAACACTTATAAAACACCTTCACTAAAGATGAATAAACTCTAATTTGTTTATAATTAATCAAAGACTGCAATACGTGGACAGACGGCACAACTCTCAGAGATGCTGATGAGTATAATTTATCCACCAATTTAACCGCATTCAAAGTATTCATAGATACTCTATTCTATTTTGAGTCTCTTACTCTTACAACAATTTTTGTGCATCCAATTTAAATGTAACCAACAAATTCTAACTGTATCCCACAGCTATGTATACTTCCTAGTTCCTACCAATTTTACTCAACTCATCAAAACTGTTAATATTTGCATTTGGGAACAAAATGAATGTGTAGGTACTGAAAGGGTGAAAGAAAACACACACAAGAAAAAAAAAATAGTAGGCTGCGCATCGTATCTGAGACATATAATTTCGTTCAAATCAGCTATGAAGTATGAACGAGGTTGTTTCTTTTTTTTTGGTAGAATGAATGAAAAAAATGCTAGACAAAAAGTACAGTATGGGTCATTTCCTTACACTGCTTATGAATGAGGGTATTGTTTTTTTTTGGTGCAATGTAGGAAAGGTAAAAAATTGCGAAACGAGGATATTTTTTTTTTGGTGGAACAAATCTTTGTACCTATACAAAGAACGAAAATCGTTACGATAGTTGATTTTTCAAGGTAGGGCATTGGAGGTTTCAACGTAGGGCATTGCCCCTACGTTGGGTTCACCTTGCAGTGGTCAGGAGGCTTACGTTTGAATTTTCAGCTGCCCAACTGTAGATTTACATCCATAGATCCTCAGTTGGTCAGCTGTAGATTTAGACTAACTAAGAAACCCAAAACCTATGACAACTATGACAGATACAACGAACACAAACAAAATTCTAGCGGGGATATACGCTATAGTGTCGGCAGAAGTCACGGCTGCCGGCGAGGGCTTGGCTTTGCAAGAAGCTAAGTCGCCAGTGACAACCAACGAACACAACACCCCAGAACATAACAACAACAAAGACATAACAGTGACAATGACAGACGAAGAAGAGGACCTACTCCTAAACCCCTTTGCCAACCTTGGAGTTGAGGATGGGGCCAGCATCGGGACAGTTGACAGTGATGATATTATTGACTGCTGTTCCGTTGCCAGCTCTAACCTTTCTGGAGCGTCTACCTCCTCCAGACGGAGTAAAATCTCCAACTGCAGGAGGACGATCAAAAGGCTTGGCAAGAGGGTTTGGGATTAGGCTTACCATCCGTCAGGATTTTTCCTGACGCGTCAGGCTTTTATTGTCCAATCAGGCTTTGGCCAGGTTTCGTCCTTTGTCAGGCTTTTTTATAATTATCGCACAAAATATAATCGTTAGAAGAAAAACGTTAACTGAATGCTTTCAAATCGAAATGCTTGTAAATCGCAGTGAACACATTAATTTTTTTCATTTAGTTGACACTTTTTAGAAAGAGACAAAGGGTTGTGCAATATAGGATGATTCAAAAAAACACCTTTCTCGAAATTCAATCGGGACCAGGCGAAATTATGAAATCTCTGAAAATTTCATGCTTTTAGCACCAAAACTCGAAAAGTTATGCATTTGAGAAAAATTCCGATTTTCAAGCAAAATTATTGAAAAAGCGCTGGTAGCGACCGCTAAATCCTGTTTGATCTTGAATTTTTTGTTTTCAATCTAAGCTTTATAATTTCGCCCGGTCCCGGTTGAATTTCGAGAAAGGTGTTATTTTGAATCACCCTGTTGTGCAAGATATGACACTTCTATTGTATGACGTATTTTTTTGTGTGCTTTTATATGTCTGCTGAGATTGCAGTTGTTGCAATCTATTTATCGTCGCATCGTCTTCGTGCATCCGAATCAAGGTAAGTTATCTATGAATGTTTTTTTTAATTTTTTTTTATAAAAATGAAGGAAAAAATGTTTTTTTATTTGCCAGGCTTTTTTTTCAAAAATCAGGCTTTTCTTCCTTTACTGTCAGGCTTTGCTGATTTTAGACCTGGTAACCCTATTTGGGATGAACTTACTGACATAGAACGAAAACGACTGCTCAAAGCTCATGCGTTTCTGCAGAGGGAGCTCCCAATGAAGAATGGGTCACCTGCCCATATAACGGAGGGGGCTCCTCCTGGGGAGCGCATCAGCGTTGGGGGATTGATGGGACCGCCAGCTTCGCGTGTTGGTAAAACCCATACAAAGAGAGTGACGGTCTCCTCAAATACCCCAGCAGTACAGACGAAAACGGACGACACTCTACCCAAACCAACTGCCATGATATCGAACTCACCTGTCAGGCGTCGCATGGAGCACTTCGCTCCTACGGGCCTGGCGGGTGGGAAGATACCACCGGTAGAGGAATGTGCAGAGGTGGAGCGCATGGGGAACATTCAGGGCCACAGCCCCACATGCAACCTAGGTGCTTCCACCTCTTCACAACCAGGTAAACAGGACGTTCAAATGCACCCGGTAACAGTGCACACCAATAGTCTGCCCGACGTAACAAACAGGCACTGCATGGAGCCACCTGTTCCTACGGGCCTGGATGGTGTTAAGGTAGCTCCTGGTGAAGTTGGGGGAAGCGGGAAGCATGCGGGAAACATCCTGGGCCATAGCCCTACATGCAACCTAAACGCGTCTTCCTCCTCCCAGCCTGGCGGCTGTACTGGGAACTCGACACTCAACAGTGACAGGACTGACACAACAGTCGTGGAGAATCCAGCTAAGCGATGCAAAGCAAAACCTGCAATGCAACGCAAGGCAAAGAGACTTCTCGACGACAGACAGATTCAATGCCGACAAAGACGGAACGATGAGAGGACTGTCCGGTTGAAAGGGCCGCTAATTCCGAGGGATCGCATAGAAAGATACCTCAGGTCTCTCAACACTGACCAGCTTAGTCAAAACTGGGAAGTTGCTGAGATGGGCGAGCAAACTAAAGACAGAACAGAAGTGGTTGTGATCCTTAATCACAAATCAATACCACTTCTGAGGAAAATCGATTTCAAGGTGCGCGTCGGTACAAACCGATGCAAATTGCGGCTGATAGCCAACAAGAAAAAGGTAATTGATGGGGATGGGATTTTTAAACAATATGAATTTAATACAAATAAATCTCCATCACAGTAAAGCCGCCAGTGCCAACTTAGTTTACCTCATGGAGAGTAGACAAATAGACATTGCCCTTATTCAAGAACCCTGGATTGCAGGTGGCAGAATAAAGGGCTTACACTCCAAGGAACTCACGTTGTATAAGACCACAAATGTAGGCATTAACAGTAGTTATAGAACCTGTATTGTTGCTAGAAAACAGATTAATCTCCTTCTTCTATCCAGATACAGTTGTTTTGACCAAACAACGGTCAAACTCGAACGAGCCGGACTCCCACCACTCGTTATAGCATCTTGCTATATGCCGGGTGACGGATCGGAAGGACCACCGGCTGAAATAACGAAGCAACTCTTCCAACGTGCCACACTGGAGAAATGGGACACTGTTGTAGGTTGTGATGCCAACGCACACCAATTACAGTGGGGGAGCACTGACACCAATGATAGGGGTGAGTTACTCTTTGAATTTATTATAGAAAACAATATTTTAGTAGCCAATAGGGGAAACGAACCCACTTTTGTAACTAAAAATCGTAAAGAAGTACTCGATGTTACTCTTTTTAGCAACTCGGATACTGTTCTCGTAGACCAGTGGAGGGTATTAAAAGATGAATCATTGTCTGATCATAAACTCATAGAATTCTTAATACCCGACACCTCAGATCCTCGTTAACCCTTTAGAAATATCAGAAGAACGAACTGGTATATTTTTAATAGGGAAGTAGAGATTGAAATACAAAAGTTTAGCACTGATACGGTGCTAGAACCCGAGACTATAGATAAAGCAAACGATAGCTTCACGAAAATCCTCGGTAAAGCATTAGAAAAAGGGTGTCCACTAAAACCTTGTGGACTAGGTAAAAAGAAACCACCCTGGTGGACAATCGAACTTCGTAGTATTAGGAAAGAAACTAGGAGACTTTTCAATGTTGTCAAGCGCACAAGGACGGACATTGACTGGGAAATCTATAAATCTAGTCAAAAGAAGTTTAAGTTAGAAACACAAAGAGCCAAACGCAGCTCGTGAAGAAAATTCTGTAGTCAAGTTGAAAGTACAAATGAATCAGCAAGACTAAGAAAAATACTTGCTAAGGGACCAATTGTTCTAGGATCCCTTAAAGAATCCAATGGACATTGGACAGAATCGTGTAGCGAAACACTAGAGCTCCTAGTTAATGCTCACTTCCCAGGTTGCACCTCTAATGGTAATAGGGACCCACAGGTGGAACCCTGTATCGGGAACACATTACCAACGGAGTTGATTACGGAAGAAAGGATTAAATGGGCTATTAACTCCTTTTCACCGTATAAATCACCAGGGTTGGACGGTGTTTTCCCCATGATGTTACAAAAATGTGTAGAACATGCAATCCCACACTTGTATAAGACCACAAATGTAGGCATTAACAGTAGTTATAGAACCTGTATTGTTGCTAGAAAACAGATTAATCTCCTTCTTCTATCCAGATACAGTTGTTTTGACCAAACAACGGTCAAACTCGAACGAGCCGGACTCCCACCACTCGTTATAGCATCTTGCTATATGCCGGGTGACGGATCGGAAGGACCACCGGCTGAAATAACGAAGCAACTCTTCCAACGTGCCACACTGGAGAAATGGGACACTGTTGTAGGTTGTGATGCCAACGCACACCAATTACAGTGGGGGAGCACTGACACCAATGATAGAGGTGAGTTACTCTTTGAATTTATTATAGAAAACAATATTTTAGTAGCCAATAGGGGAAACGAACCCACTTTTGTAACTAAAAATCGTAAAGAAGTACTCGATGTTACTCTTTTTAGCAACTCGGATACTGTTCTCGTAGACCAGTGGAGGGTATTAAAAGATGAATCATTGTCTGATCATAAACTCATAGAATTCTTAATACCCGACACCTCAGATCCTCGTAAACCCTTTAGAAATATCAGAAGAACGAACTGGTATATTTTTAATAGGGAAGTAGAGATTGAAATACAAAAGTTTAGCACTGATACGGTGCTAGAACCCGAGACTATAGATAAAGCAAACGACAGCTTCACGAAAATCCTCGGTAAAGCATTAGAAAAAGGGTGTCCACTAAAACCTTGTGGACTAGGTAAAAAGAAACCACCCTGGTGGACAATCGAACTTCGTAGTATTAGGAAAGAAACTAGGAGACTTTTCAATGTTGCCAAGCGCACAAGGACGGACATTGACTGGGAAATCTATAAATCTAGTCAAAAGAAGTTTAAGTTAGAAACACAAAGAGCCAAACGCAGCTCGTGAAGAAAATTCTGTAGTCAAGTTGAAAGTACAAATGAATCAGCAAGACTAAGAAAAATACTTGCTAAGGGACCAATTGTTCTAGGATCCCTTAAAGAATCCAATGGACATTGGACAGAATCGTGTAGCGAAACACTAGAGCTCCTAGTTAATGCTCACTTCCCAGGTTGCACCTCTAATGGTAATAGGGACCCACAGGTGGAACCCTGTATCGGGAACACATTACCAACGGAGTTGATTACGGAAGAAAGGATTAAATGGGCTATTAACTCCTTTTCACCGTATAAATCACCAGGGTTGGACGGTGTTTTCCCCATGATGTTACAAAAATGTGTAGAACATGCAATCCCACACTTAAAAAACTTATTCCTAAGTAGCCTGAAATGGGGATATGTACCTAAGGCGTGGAGAGAAGTCAAAGTGGTTTTTATTCCAAAAGCTGGAAAACCAAGCCACACGGGTGCTAAAGACTTCAGACCCATCAGTCTCTCATCGTTTCTCTTAAAAACTTTTGAAAGACTGATAGACATATATATACGCAATACACTGAGCCCGGAAATCATATCTCCAGCCCAGCATGCGTATACAAAAGGGAAAAGTGTAGAGACAGCATTACACAGTGTCGTCAGCACTATTGAGAAAATACTCAAAGACAAAGAATACACCCTGGCCGCTTTTCTAGACATTGAGGGAGCTTTCAACAATGTTGGAAACGAAGCGGTGGAAAGGGCACTTGTTAATCTTAATGTTAACAACGCCATCATCAGATGGATAATGTTTATGCTAAAAAACAGGCAGATCAACTCTGAGTTAGGAGGTGTACAGATCAAAGTATCTGCTTCCAGAGGGACTCCACAAGGTGGGGTCCTTTCTCCACTTCTTTGGGTACTCGTGATGAACACGGTCCTCATGAGACTTAAATACAGTGGAGTTAAAGTAATTGCATACGCAGATGACTTAGCATTGCTAGCGACAGGTAAATTCCCTTCCACCATCAGCGAGCAAATAGAAAATGCTTTATCTACAGTATATACAATGACTATGAACTGCGGCTTAGCGGTTAACCCGCAAAAAACCGAACTAGTCCTCTTTACGAACAGGCGGAAAGTACCAACTTTCAAAATTCCTTCTATTGTAGGGACCCAACTCGAACTCTCCGACCACGCAAAGTATCTTGGTATGATATTGGATAAGAAATTGAATTGGAGTCTTAACATTAAAGATAGAAGTAACAAGGCTATGTTTGCATTCTACTCCTGCAACAGGATTTTTGTAAAACCTGGGGGCCAAGCCTAAAAATTATAAAATGGGTGTTCACAGCCATAGTTAGACGTGTACTAACATATGGTAACGTAGTCTGGTGGAATGCATTGGACAAAGTTACCAACCTTAAAATCATGACCAAGGTACAAAGAATGGCATGTATTGGAATCACGGGGGCTATGAGGACCACACCCACAGCGGGCCTGGAAGCTATTCTCAATCTAAAACCCCTGGATCTATTTGTACAAGAATCGGCAGCCAAAAGCGCTCTACGGCTTAGCCAAACTGAGTGCTGGAAATCCAGTGCCATCGGTCACGCACTGATTCTACAGAAATACACGGGTAATAAAGTATGCACTGTCTACATAACACCCCGTTTAGACTTCTACAAGCCATTCAAAACCACCTTTCCTAGTAGAGAGGATTGGCTTATTAACAAACCTTTAACCTGTGAACCGACGACGGTAGCAGTATACACCGACGGCTCCAAGATGGATACTGGTGTTGGTGCAGGTTTCTATTCAGAAACACTTGGACTATCCAGCTCATTCAGACTTTCCAATTATAGCAGTGTCTTCCAAGCTGAGGTCTTGGCAGTGACGAAAGCTGCTAGACAAATCTCAATGATGGCAATACCACAAGCTGATATTACCTTTTTCATTGACAGTCAAGCGGCAATAAAAGCAATTTCTGCCATCGAAATCAAATCGAAGCTTGTGACTTGCTGTCGCGAAGAGCTAAGAGTTGTTGGTACACAGCACAACTTAAGGCTCAGTTGGGTTCCTGGTCATAATGGAGTCCCAGGAAATGAAAGTGCTGATGAATTGGCAAGAATAGGATCAACGCTAACCCTAAATCAGGCAGACCCAACCATTCAGATCCCACCTTGTAACCTAAAACAGGTAATCGAGAGTAAAATTCTTGATTTTGCAAACAAGAGATGGAACTCACTTGATACCTGTGTTACTACCAGAAAATTATGGCCAAAATTCAATAAACATAAAACCGAAAAAATCATCCAACTGAGCAAAAAATCTCTCTCTCTTCTCGTGAGTGTTACCACTGGACACAACCTATTGGGATACCACAAGAAGAAGTTGAAACTCAGTTGTTGCACTTTTCCGCGACGAACCGAACAATTATATTACTTATTTAATTATAAGTTAAGAGAAATAAAACGACGAAACCGAAACACGACCGGCACACGAGATAATGTATGAATTATGAATTGGTTATCCGACGAATGTCAAACCAAAGGAAACGACGATAAGGTGCGTTCGAATTCGAAGTGCAACAGGTAGCACTTCCAATGCTACAACCACTGCTAGATCAAAGGGGTGGGTTACACCAATTAATTTGATGGTTCGAATAAATTATTTTAATCGATCAATTAAATTGATCGAAATGATTTTTGATTACCACAGGGGTGTAAGACCTGAAAAGTAAAAGGGCGCCAGCAATTTTTTTGAAAAATTAAAGGAAATTGCAAACCTTCGGAGCGGAACCGACGGTGAAAGCACTTTTAAATAAGAACAATAAATTTATATTCCCGAAATAGGATTTTAACTCTTTTTATTAGTTTTAACTGGTTTGCTTGGGAAACCTTTTAAAATAGGAGTAAAACCCAAGATCTTTTCAAGAACAAAAGAAAATAGAACAATGGAAATTTGAAATAAAGTAAAATGGACCGCTATTGCTTTGTCCCGAACGGACAAAAGAAAATATTAACGGGTCACGCGTCTCGTAATTTCGAGAAAATTTTACGGAACACAAGTCAACCGATTTCCTGATCTTTTTCCAAAATTTTCTAAAGTAATACCACAACGATTTGAATGTAAAATAATAAAACCACTATACCTAACTTTTTTTCTCTGCCAACTATACCCTCTTTGATTTCTTTTCCCTTTTGTTTTTCCACCTTTTCTTCCTTCATCCACACTTCCTAGTTATTTCTTCTCGATTTTTCTCCTTTCCCTTACAAAATTTCTTGACTTTTTTTTTCACTTATAACACTCGAAATAAAATTCCTAAACTCTGACACTTTTCTCACTAATCTGCTTTCTTTCTTCAAAATATGATCTTGGTCTTTTGTCATCAGTAAAGAAGTGATCCTTCCAGGGTTTTCGATGTCTGTCCAAACCTCTTCTTTACTCATCCCCCAATGCTTTCGGCCAATCGGAACGCGTGGACTTCGATCACGTCATAATTCAGCATCATACAGCTTATTTGCTGAAATGAGCCGACGCTATTGAAATCCAGCCGTCCTACCTACTCACACATAACTCCCCGGCTTATGCACAGTCATCGCTGAATTCGCCGACCGCTGGTGTCACTTCCAGGGGCGGCAAACTCAATGAGCGTGTTCAGCCATTTTCCCACTATTTCTTTCGAGAAAGCCAAGCAGAAAGTTAAATACCAGGATTCAAGAATTCTACTTCGAATTAATGAATACATTAGTCCCCTCCGAATCTAGGATACAATAATATAACAAAAAAAATCGAGAAGAAATCGAAAATGATGGAAGAAACCTTGATTATAGAACATGTATATAATTTCGTAGGAAAAGTTGGCAGTTATATTTTTATACGCGATTACAAAAAAAAATAAAACTACGTCGGTGGGCTTGTGTTAGATTTTGGGAGGGGTGAGGGATAAGCGAATAGCGTTCCATTTTGTACCATAGTGAGAAGTGAAAATGAATATGTATGTTGGGCTCTCGGCCATTCTCAAAATGAGTTACATCTAGCTTTCGGGGCCAACTGTCACCCACGCTCTCTCTCTGCTGGGTCAGACCGTCTGTCCGTCACAGTCCGTTATCCATGTTCAGTATCAAGATTAATATCGATGATTCTTGTTTCGTCAAAATACTGAGAGAGTGAACCAATGGCTGATGGACCATGGCTGCCCTTCTCTCTCTCAGAAACACCTGTAGAGAGAAGAAGAAATGGCAAGGAAGAATGGAATGTGATAAATGAAAGAATGACTTTTGTCGCGGTAAATTTTCACCGTGACAAACTCCACCCTTTCCTCCTTGGAAATGTGTTTACCTTTTGACACAAAAGTAAACAACTTCCTACGGCTGGACCTGGTTACCATCAATACATAGGAATCCATCAGGCCAAATATGGCAGTCGGTTCGAAAGGAGATCAAACAAGAAAAGAAATAAAAACAAAGCAAAACAGAACAAAAAAAAACATTACTTTACTGTGGGACTTCCGACTTAATCGTTTTCTGAAAATTTATTGAAAGGTTTAAGATCTTTAGTGTGCCAAGTGCCACGATCTTTACCATTGTCATCCTCTAGGACATAGGTCCAGGGAGACAATCGTTTTCTGATTCTAAATGGCCCGACATACTTCGGTGCCAGCTTGGCTGCGTAATAATTCGCAGCATTAGATAGATCAAAATTTTTGCGCCAAACAACATCATTAGGAAGATATTGAAAATCTCTCCTCCTGAGGTTGTAAGATTCCGCAGATTTCTTGGATGCTGTTCGAAGTTTGACAGCTATATCCATCTTAAGTTTCCTAAACCTTTCTCCTACATCTCCTTATGCTGCTATGTCATTATTTCTATCTAAACCCTGATCACTAAGGGTTAATTCTTCCCTACCACTGGTTGACATTTCTTTGCCGAAATTGGCATAATAAGGTGAAACTCCTAACACTTCATGTTGAGAGGTGCGTATAGCACACGCTACCTTAGCTAATTGAGAATCCCAAACTCTGTGGTTCTCTGAAACATAAGCTCTCAACGTAGTCTTTATAATTTGATTAATTCTCTCCGCGGGGTTAGCCTGAGGATGATAGTGTGGGGTAAACCTGATCTTTGATGAATATTCATCACAAAGTGCCCTAAGTTCCCTACTCTTAAACTGTGGACCGTTATCGCAAATGACAACTTTTGGAACCCCAAACAACAAAAACACATTATCCTCTAACTCCTTGCAAACCGCCTTTGCAGTTGCAGATCTTAATGCAAACAATAAAGGAAATTTAGTGAGGTAGTCTACAACTGTAAGGATATACATATATCCCCTACTTGACTTGGGTAATGGACCTACTAAATCCACACTTATCATCTCCCACGGAGAAGAAACTCCTATCCTTTCAGTCATAAGACCGGCTGGTTTGTCATTAACTGGTTTCACTTGTTGACAGATTCTACAATTTCTAACATAATTCGTTACATCTTTTCTCAACTTCTCAACCGCCCACAAAACTCCTAAACATTCCTTTTCAGTTGTCGAATAATTCCTTTCACTCCGATTGAGTGACCTACTTAAATAACAGATGACCTTTTCGCCATCTTCGAAGGTTTGGGTAAGTACGGCCCCGATACCGAAATCAGATGCGTCGGTTTGGACTACAAATGGAAGACTAAAATCGGGACAAGTTAAAATTGGAGCCGTAATCAAAAATTCCTTAGATTTCCTAAAAGCGTCTTCACATTCTTGAGTCCAGACGAACTTTTTGCTCTTTTTCAGCAAATCAGTCAAAGGCCTAACTACTGTTGCGAAGTTTGGTACGAAACGCCTGTACCACGAAACAGTTCCTACAAAGCTCCTAACCTCTTTAACGTTTTTGGGTGCAGGTATTTTAACCATACTCTCTACTTTTTCCGGATCAACGTGTAATCCGTTCCTATCTACTACGTAACCTAAAAATTTAAGGGATGGTCTGCAAAAGTTGCATTTATCCCGACCTACTTTAAGCCCTGCCTCACTAAGTCTTTTCAAAACTTCGTTCAGAATCTCTAAGTGTTTTTCAAATGTATCTGTGACGATAATAATATCATCCAGATACACAAAAACGAATGGCTCCAACTCTGGCCCTAAAACACTATCAATGAACCTCTGCCACGTCGCAGGGGCATTGTGCAAGCCGAAAGACATCCGCTTAAATTGGAACAAACCCCTGCCAGGAACCGTAAAAGCTGTAAACTTCTTCGATTCTTCTGACATTGGAATTTGCCAATAAGCCGATTTGATATCAAGTGATGTGAGAAACCTAGCATTCCTAAGCTTATCCAAAATCGCCGAGATAATTGGAAGCGGATAAGCATCCCTTTCCGTAACCTGGTTTAATTTCCTATAATCGACACAGAACCGGAAAGTACTATCTTTCTTTTTAATTAACACAATGGGGGAAGCCCAAGGACTATTAGATTTTTCAATTACTCCATCATCTAACATCTCCTTAAGGGATTTGTCGATGTGGACCTGCATCGCCGGTGAGACCGGGTAGTACCGCTGTTCTGTTTGATTGGTTCTGACGTCGTTCTAATTATGTGTTCTACTCTATCTGTAACCCCTAAACCTTCTGGCATATTCCTAAACAAATCTTCAATTAAAACATTTAGTTTTGCTCTCTGCTCAACGTCTAATTCAGACTCTTCTGTAAGAGACGTGCTATCTATCGAAGCCACCATCTCCTGGCTTGAAAAGCTCCACATTCCTGACCTAAGATCCGGGACGATTCCCGATAGTGCCCAAAAATCCGCACCAAGGATCAAGGCATGTGGGAGTGAGGGTATTACCAAACACTCAACTAAAACTGATTTGTTTTCTACTACTATGGGTATATTCACAGTTCCTAAAACTCATACACCTGCACCATCTGCTAAATGAACCTGCCTAACATTACTTGTCTCTAAATGTAATCCTAAATCCTTCAATAGTGTCCACCCATCCCTACAAATAATTGTTCTTGATGCTCCTGAATCTAGGAGTCCTAAAATCCTAACCCCGTAAATGTTTACACCTAAGTATGGACGTCTATCGTCCCCGCTTGAATCTAACGTGAAACCAAGTTGTATTTTCCCTACCAGCTGGTCGTCAAAAATGCATTCACTGATGAACCACACCGCTCACCAGAGAATTTTATATCCCATTTCTCAATACGCTCAGGATTCCGGTCACGGACCT
Organism: Epistrophe grossulariae; assembly: GCA_929447395.1. NCBI lineage: Eukaryota > Metazoa > Arthropoda > Insecta > Diptera > Syrphidae > Epistrophe > Epistrophe grossulariae. Next base: position 108,075,573 of record OV839566.1, read on the forward strand.
CATCTTGGTGTAAGCAAGCCTCGGTCTGTCGTTGAAATCTTAAACTCGCTCGTTGGTCGATTGCAGGTGGTAACGCTTCCAACCCTGCTGCCAACGTATTTGTTTTCGGTTTATTTTTCTCAATATCGTGTGGTGTATCCTCTTCCCCTTCTGTTAATTTTGCCATTAACAACAATAACTCCCCCTTCAAATCGGCCACTTCATTGACCTCTTCCGACGACTCTGCCTTAGCCCTATTCAACCTAACTAAAGCCCACTCAATTTTGGTCAAAACCTTAAGATACTCCGAAGACTTCGGATTCTTAGGCGGAACTTTCAAAAGTTCCTTAATTTCCAAAATTTTATTTTTAACCGCCTCTGTATCTTCTCCGAAAGAAAACGGGTAGTGCGGACTATCCGATGATATAGATCCCGAGCGTTCCAGAATACGTGAAGATCTGAGAGTGGCTCTCATGTTCTCCACCGTACCTTCTTTTAAACCTCGGGCGCGTAACTCGTAAGAGAGTTCCTCTTTGTTCAACCGGTAAACATCCATTTTCAATTTTCCTCGGACGAAAAAAAAATGGAACGGTTTCGAAACGTTAAACACTGACGTTAAAAAAAATATTTTCTTTTAATCAAAACAAAGCGCAGTATAAAACAAAATACCAACACCCAGCTGGTTGCTTTATACACAACAAAAAAAATTCAAGTAAACGCGCAAGGAATAAAAATAAAAACCGAAAATTGTCTTCACCGAACTATAACGAGGCCAAATCAACACCCAGTTGTTTGTCCGAATCTCTATTTAAAATGTTCTAAAATCGCGAAAAAGGAATTTAAATCTCGAAAGCTAAAAAAAAATTACGTGGCAAAATTAAAAAAAAAAAATTTCCAAAATTCAACACCCAGTTGATTTTGTTCGCGATCACGTCAAAACAAATAAAACCACGATTATAATTTAGGTACAAAAAAAATTGTAAATTCGTGCAATATAATTATTTTACTAGGATTGGTAATATACCTGAAACTAAAACGTTGAAATAAAGCACCAAATCAACACCCAGTTGATTGCTTTATCTTAACCAAATCAGAGGAAAAGGTAATCTAAAAACAACTTTACAAATAATTTTGGACTTTACCCGAAACAAATTTTCGTACCACCCTGTACTAGCGAATAAAATTTTTCAACTATACCACCTCAAAGAATAACAAAAATAATAAAAAAAAATTAATATAACAAAAAAAACAAAATAGCTTGGAAATTCCACAGATAGAAAACTTTCCTAACACCCTGTACTTGATGAAATTTTTCCAATTTTCCACTTCTAAATTAACTAGATATACCACAAAAGTATGCTCAAGCAAAAAAAAATATTTATCCAAAAAAAATGAATTAGTGGTGGTCACACTAAATATGGTCACACCAAAAATTGAATTGCAAATAAAGCCTAGTACAGCCTAGTACGCTGCTGATGCGAAACGAAAAATCCCATACAAAAATGACACAACGAAATCATAAACGGAAAATTTCGTTCTGCTTTTCGTTTTGCAGTACGCTGTTCGAAGAGCGAAATTTATAATTGTAGCAGATTATTTGGAGAAGTCTCCGCTTCTTTTTCGCACAGAATTAATTATACAGACTATTTATTGTGTGCGGAAAAATGACAATTGAGTTTTATTTGTGTTTTTTTTTGTTTATCATTTTCTTACATCATGGGTTTCTATGATTTTTTGCGTTTATGTTTGATTTTGTTTTTGGAATTATTGAAACTCTCCAAGGATATTTTCCGTTGTGTTTTCGCAAGCTTTTCGTTAGCTGTTTGGAGATCACAGAAAAATTTCGTTTCGCATCAGCAGCATACTAGGCTTACGCTGCTGATATCTTTTTTCATATGTATGTTATAATGCAGGTTAGGTAGGTACACTTTGTCCAATATAAAAGAACGGGAACCACTTATCAAAATGTGTATATAAAATGCCTCTCATTAGATATAATTAAGTTGGTATGATGATCGTATCAATTTAATTAATTTATGGGCCAATAATAACACTGAAAGAAAAAGAAAACCAAGGAAAGTAAAAGGAACCAAAAACAGATTAAACGAAAACTTCCCTAATAACACTGGGACAATCACTAGGAAAATGAATTAAAGTTTTGTTCGAACGACAATAGCTTTCCACCGCGGTTGAAGATATTTTCTTTCCCAAATAAACAAATAATTTTTTTTTTTTCACAAGCCCCACGTTGGGCGCCAATTTGTTGCACTTTTCCGCGACGAACCGAACAATTATATTACTTATTTAATTATAAGTTAAGAGAAATAAAACGACGAAACCGAAACACGACCGGCACACGAGATAATATATGAATTGGTTATCCGACGAATGTCAAACCAAAGGAAACGACGCTAAGGTGCGTTCGAATTCGAAGTGCAACAGGTAGCACTTCCAATGCTACCACCACGGCTAGATCAAAGGGGTGGGTTACACCAATTAATTTGATGGTTCGAATAAATTATTTTAATCGTTCAATTAAATTGATCGAAATGATTTTTGATTACCACAGGGGTGTAAGACCTGAAAAGTAAAAGGGCGCCAGCAATTTTTTTGAAAAATTAAAGGAAATTGCAAACCTTCGGAGCGAAACAGACGGTGAAAGCACTTTTAAATAAGAACAATAAATTTATATTCCCGAAATGGGATTTTAACTCTTTTTATTAGTTTTAACTGGTTTGCTTGGGAAACCTTTTAAAATAGGAGTAAAACCCAAGATCTTTTCAAGAACAAAAGAAAATAGAACAATGGAAATTTGAAATAAAGTAAAATGGACCGCTATTGCTTTGTCCCGAACGGACAAAAGAAAATATTAACGGGTCACGCGTCTCGTAATTTCGAGAAAATTTTACGGAACACAAGTCAACCGATTTCCTGATCTTTTTCCAAAATTTTCTAAAGTAATACCACAACGATTTGAATGTAAAATAATAAAACCACTATACTTAACTTTTTTTCTCTGCCAACTATACCCTCTTTGATTTCTTTTCCCTTTTGTTTTTCCACCTTTTCTTCCTTCATCCACACTTCCTAGTTATTTCTTCTCGATTTTTCTCCTTTCCCTTACAAAATTTCTTGACTTTTTTTTTCACTTATAACACTCGAAATAAAATTCCTAAACTCTGACACTTTTCTCACTAATCTGCTTTCTTTCTTCAAAATATGATCTTGGTCTTTTGTCATCAGTAAAGAAGTGATCCTTCCAGGGTTTTCGATGTCTGTCCAAACCTCTTCTTTATACTCATCCCCCAATGCTTTCGGCCAATCGGAACGCGTGGACATCGATCACGTCATAATTCAGCATCATACAGCTTATTTGCTGAAATGAGCCGACGCTATTGAAATCCAGCCGTCCTACCTACTCACACATAACTCCCCGGCTTATGCACAGTCATCGCTGAATTCGCCGACCGCTGGTGTCACTTCCAGGGGCGGCAAACTCAATGAGCGTGTTCAGCCATTTTCCCACTATTTCTTTCGAGAAAGCCAAGCAGAAAGTTAAATACCAGGATTCAAGAATTCTACTTCGAATTAATGAATACATTAGTCCCCTCCGAATCTAGGATACAATAATATAACAAAAAAAATCGAGAAGAAATCGAAAATGATGGAAGAAACCTTGATTAAAGAACATGTATATAATTTCGAAGGAAAAGTTGGCAGTTATATTTTTATACGCGATTACAAAAAAAATAAAACTACGTCGGTGGGCTTGTGTTAGATTTTGGGAGGGGTGAGGGATAAGCGAATAGCGTTCCATTTTGTACCATAGTGAGAAGTAAAAATGAATATGTATGTTGGGCTCTCGGCCATTCTCAAAATGAGTTACATCTAGCGTTCGGGGCCAACTGTCACCCACGCTCTCTCTCTGCTGGGTCAGACCGTCTGTCCGTCACAGTCCGTTATCCATGTTCAGTATCAAGATTAATATCGATGATTCTTGTTTCGTCAAAATACTGAGAGAGTGAACCAATGGCTGATGGACCATGGCTGCCCTTCTCTCTCTCAGTACATTGACGGAAACACCTGTAGAGAGAAGAAGAAATGGCAAGGAAGGAACAAGGAATGGGATAAATGAAAGAATGACTTTTGTCGCTGTAAATTTTCACCGTGACACAGTATGGACGACCTATGCAGAGTTTGTGGTGATGAGGACATACATGAGGACACTACTCATTACCTTTGCCACTGCCCTGCGCTATGTCATCTGAGAAACAGGTTCCTTGGAAGATACTTCTTCAATGACCTGGATGAACTCTCTGCTATTCTAAGCAAAAGCTTGTTATACTTCACCAAAGCTACAAAGTGGCTTGAAAATACTTAATCCCTATCAATTCAGCCGACCAATAGGCAGGAAGTCGCTCCCTTAACCAAAGGTCAAAGTACGCTAAATGATATAGGACGACAATGATAATACGAATAAGAATGACTGAAAATGCGCGTGCGCACTGTGGTGGCGACAACCAGCGGAGAATGGGCACCTCGCCCATACACTAGCTGTTGTTGCCTCTGCGTTGTACACCAGCATTAATCCCAACTCGAGCAAACTTAACTGGTGCATACACCAACCACTGGCCTATCAGGCCTATCAAGCTCCTACGGGTCTGGGGGGGGGATGATCCGATCCTGTGGGGGTAAAGAGGGGGAATACGCCCAATAATAGAAATTGGCGCGTTAACCTCTCCTCACCCAGGTGACTATGCTGTTTGACACTTCCCTAGCAACTTCGGGCTAAAGCTCGTTGAACACCGAAATTTAACTGGTGCATACGCCAACCACTGGCCTATCAAGCCCATCCACCAGACGTTGCATGGAGCCACTGCTCCTACGGGTCTGGGGGGGGGATGATCCGACCCTGTGGGGGTAAAGAAGGGGAACACGCCCAATAATAGAAACTGGCGCGTTAACCTCTCCTCACCCAGGTGACTATGCCGTTTGACACTTCCCTAGCAACTTCGGGCTAAAGCTCGCTGAACACCGATGCCCTTAACGGGCTCTGTTATAGGACTTTCATCATAGGTTTTTTCTAAAGGGTATCACAATGGATCTACATTGATCTAAGTGTGACGGTAACAAGACCAACCGTCAGCCCACCAACCTAACCTAACCTATTGCCCCCTAATGCCCCCCCCCTACCCCTAGCAACGGTCCTAGTGGTATATTTTCGGAAAGTGATTCTTGCAGCAAATTCTATAGCTACCGGTCCCAACACTTGATGGCTCAGCTTACCAAACGTTGGTACACCGAATACCTGCCTGTTATAACAAGACGATCTAAGTGGTTCAGGGATACAAAACAAGTACAGGAAGGGGACATTGTCATTGTAATCGAGCCCAACGAGATACTTTCAGCCTGGCATTTAGGACGAGTTGTTGAAATTTATCCAGGACCAGACGGAGTTGTGCGAATGGCGGATGTTAGACTACCCAATGGGTCAGTGAAGTCAAAGAGATCGGTTGGTAGACTCGCTGTTTTGGATTTGAAGTCTTCGCCCTAATCCTCAGACGGCCCCCGGAATGTCATCGAGTCACTTAAATAACGATAAAATTATTTATTTAATTTATATTTTCAATAAATTTTTGAAATTTTATATTAAGTATATACTGCGTGGAATACAGCATTGGCAACTCACAGATTAAGTATGTATTTAAATTTAGTTAGTAACTCGTTAGTTATTTAATATAACTTTATCTCTTTCTTACTCGATAAAAAGAAACAGAAAGTTATTTAAAACTTAAATTGTCACCCACGTTGTTCAAACTTCATTTTGTAAAGATTTAAGCGCAATTTGGTCTAGTTTGGTTTGCTAAGTAGGTAAATTTTATAATAATTTTCAATTGAAATTAATTATTTAAATTTAGATCGATTTAGCCGTTTAAAATTTGTTAATCAGAGCATTTCTGGAAGTTGTTAAAAGTTACATTCATATACCAATTTGTGAGTTGTAATGTATAAAGTTATATTAAAAAATACATTTGCTAATTCGTGCATTTACAGAAAATAAAATTGAATTTGTACTGCTGAGAAGAAGTGATTAATGTTTTAATATCCCAAAGCTTCTTAATTTTGGATTCAGCATATTGATTTGATATTCAATACTTATAATTGGATTTGGATATTTTTCCACTTTGTCTTTGAAACAACAGTAGCAACTTTGTTTTCTACAAGTCCCCAAATCACTTAAAATACATATACCAGAATGATGTTGAAGGCAAAAGAATGAAAAAGTGATAATTTTCTGTGGTTTTGTTAAGATACTAAATGGGGCATGGTTGTGAAAATTTATTTTTTTTTCATCAACCAAACTTAACATATTAAAATTTTATAACTACATGACCTTCCATAGTTTTATCGATTGGACCAATTTTATAATTTAAAGAAGATAGTCAAAATCCATTATTTTTGTTCAAAAATGACTTTTTAAATGTTTCAAGAAAAAAGTAGTTTTGGTAATTTTCAATTTTCAAAAAAACTAAAAAACTAATTGACTAAAAGATTTGGTTTTAAGAACTTGACTAAGAGTTAATAAGAGTATCGAAAATGATAAAGCAACTTAAGCACTTCCCGTTATGTCACGCAATTTGATATAATGTCCCGCTGGTCCCGCACAAAATTAAAATGCTATCAAGATTAAATTTATTTTATCATTATCATAACACGTGCTTTAAAAACCTTTTCTGTAATTTGGCTTCCTTGCAAGCTTAATATTCAGGTGAATCATCAGCTGATATATAAGATTGCATGAGTATGTTTAGGAAGACTGTTAAGATTGCTTTATTATGCTTTTTTATGATTCTATCTACTTCTCACACTCGTTATGAAATTATTGCTATTATGTACCTAATTATTTAGAAAAAGATTTTAATAATGAATTTAAATGCTCATCAGCTTTAAGTTTTATAAATAATCCCGAGTTTGAGAAATATCTAAAAATTGTTGATATTTCTAAATTAAAAAAATGTAAATATGTATTATTATTTAAAGAATTTGTACAACTTAATTCTTTTATAAAAATGAGCCTAGAAATATTAGGAACGAAAAATCTGTCGATATTTGGGTAAACTTTTTTTAAAAGAATTCAGCCCCTAACTTTGAAAAATTATGTGCTTTTGTTTTTTCTTTGCTAATTTCGAATGCCAGCTCTGAAAGAATTTTCAGTTTTATGAAAAACTCATGGCGTGAAGAAAGAAATAAAGTTTCTATGTCGGTATTAGGAGCGAAATTTGTTGATTAAACAAAATTTTAATATGACTTGTAGAGAATTCAAAGAATTATGGTAAACTGAAATTGTTTCAAAAATCTCCGCCCACTTTCCCAGAATTGTTATCAATTATATGGAACACTTCCGATTGCTGTAGAATGATGAAATTTGGTAGAGCGGTAGGGTTTCAAGTGCATACAAAATAAAAAATTTAATATTTGAGGTATTCCATTCAGGGGGCGTGGTATCCGCCTACTTTCTCAGAATTGCAATCAATTAAATGGAGCATTTTAGATTGTTGTAAAATGATGAAATTTGGTAGAGCGATAGGGCTTAAAATGTATACAAAGAAAAAAATAGAATATTTGAAGTTTTCCATTCAGGGGGCGTGGTATTCACCCATTTTCTCAGAATAGTTATCAAGGAGCATTTCCAATTGCTGTAGAGTGATGAAATTGGGTACAGCGGTTGGGCTTGAAGTGCATAAAAAGAAACAAATTTTATATTTTAAACTGCGGCCAATTAAATGGAGCACTTCCGATTGCTGTAGAATGATGAAATTTGGTAGAGCGGTAGGGCTTAAAGCGCATACAAAGAAAAAAATAGAATACTTGAGGTTTTAAATTCAGGGGGCGTGGTATCCACCCAATTTCACAGGATTTTTATCAATTATATAAAGCACTTCTGATTGTTGTAGAAATATGTTATAAGGTATCTTACGAGGTATTACCTGACAATAAATATCTTTGCAAAAAGGAGTGAGACCACAACAAAAAACATAAATTGTAAATTTTGTTTTTATTATTAATTAACTTTTAATGTTGGTAACTTTTATAGTTTTCAATTTATTTTGTTTTTAGGTAATTCTTTATTTATTTATTTACACCTTAGTTCGTTATGTTGTATGTTCACTCATAAATTATCAATGTTATCAATGTTAAATAAAATACTGGTTTAAAATTGAAGACTTTTTTTCGAATAACAAATAAATCATACCTTTAAAGTTTTCGGAAAGGTTGTTATGTTCTCAAAATAAATTTGTCCCGCAAAGAAATTTTTCAAATCTGGCATCCCTAACTTAATTACGTAAAATTTTGCAAAATAATCATAATACATACCTTTTTTTTTTTATTTTTTCAAAATTTTGAGTTTGAAAATAAATTTTTCAAAAACTAAGCACTATAATAACTTAATTTGAAAACAGAATTGAAGAATGGGTTTTTGCTTTAAAATAAGGTATAGAATGATATTTTAAGTGTTGCCGTTATTTTTTAATATTTTTTTCCAATCTTAGGTAATTTTTGTTTTAAATTTGCCCCTCCCACCTAAAGGGGTGGAATTTTGAAGTGGCCCAATATCTTTAATTCATATTCATATAATGTACCAACAATGAAAAAAATTTGATGCTTTTATCACAAAGTGCACAATTATTTAACTAAGCATTACACGATTTTTATTTTTTCAAAGGATGGGTTTACAAGCTCAAAATTTTGAGGGTAATGGCTATTATAGATTTTTATTTTTGGTGAAAAAAATTGATTTTCTAAGTAACCGTTAGGCGCATATTTAAAACATAGTGTTACAGTGCCTTCAATTATCAAATAATAAATCTTAAGTGGATTGATTGGGTTTAATGCGCAAGTAAATAAAGCGACATTATTTTGATACATCAAACTTTATTGTACGAGCTACACAAGCATCACAATCGTTAGTTTAAATCAAGCGATAAATTAAAGAAAATCATAAAAATTCCCTGCTTCGTCGATTGCCACCAGTGAGAGAATTCCGTTATTTTATGTAAAACCTCCAAAATCAACTGATATGGTTGCCTTACGAAGCTTATAACTTCTGTTTTAAGTGTCTGATCACCATGATTAAGGTCTTAAAATAAAGGTAAAATGCCAGACTAAAAGTTGTATTTGTATACAATTGGGAAGGCGCAAGAAATTTCATACTAAGGTCGATTGAGTCTATCGTCAATTTTATTTTCACTTTTAAAAATGCAAAAGTTGATGAAAAATTTAAGAATTTTGAAAAATAATATTGAACAAAACTCTTACCGCCATATTATTCACTCGATACATCCAGATTAAAACTTAAATCCAGATGTAAATTATACAAATTCAATTTAAATACATCCAGATTTAAATTTTAATCTGGATGTATCGAGTGAATAATATGGGCGTTAGAAATTTGTGAGTTATTTTATATTGGTTAATCCAACAGAAGAGAGAATAGGGCAACTTAATTCCATTCGGTTGTTCACCAAAAAAATCAATTTTTAAAGAAAATAACATACATCTGAACTAAAATCCACTAACAGATTCGACTACCAGTCGTTGTTGTATTTTTATCAAAAAAATTCCATAAATTTGGCCCTGTCTAGTGATAATATGGATTATTTAAAATGGGTTGGCTACGTTTCCCCGCCGCACGTTTTCCCGCGGCACATTTGCCCGAGTCACGTTTGCCCGAGTCACGTTTGCCCGAGTCACGTTTCCCCGAAAAAAACTACCTTTTGATACTTTGGCGACAGTGCATTAAAAATTTCCACTCCCATGCATTTTGGTGACACCAAATGATGAGAATCACGGAGAACGAAGTTTGCTACTATTTTGGTTTGCAGAAGACCGCACTGGACTAGGCTCCTCCCACTTTAAAAAAAAAGTATATAAGCAGGATTCGGTTGAGAATAATCTTCAGTTTCTATCAGAGAGAAAGAACTAATAGAGAGAGTCAAATTTCCTCGTCTCCGTCCCCTTGAAACCTTTTGTTTATATTTTTTATAACGTGTTGAATTCCTATCGGTGTGTACATGTTTTCACCTCGGGCAGTGCAAAACAAAAACAAAGGTGGTGAGTATGCACATCTTCTTGCATATGTATTTGTCCCCACATTTTTTTTATATGGAGTTAATAATTATACATATGCAAGATGGTGCGCAAGTCGCAACATCGTAGCTTGTAGGCTAAAAGAGAGCCACCGTCGAATTCGACTCTCTCTACTAGTTCCTTCTCTCTGATTTCTATTAGAATTCAATCCAGGTAAGACCTGTGTTGGAGATTTTTTAAAAATAAAAAAAAAGTTCTTTTAAGGACTAAAAAAATTTATAAAGAGATATAAAATTTTTCATAATTACTACTATATTTTCATGGGATTTTTTATTTGCTGTTGAATTCTCAGAATGCTCTAAACGCTTTTGAGCATTTTAAGCGTTTTAGTAATCCTACTGTTAATAAATTACTAAAACGCTTTCAATGGTTTTCAAGCGTGAAAAACACTTTAAGGCTAGTGTACATCGGTAAAAAAAAAAAAAAAAAACGCTTAAAATGCTCACTGAGCGAAAATAATTTTTTCAAAGTTTTTTGTCAAGCTTTTCCCCTCTTTTTTTTGTCCAATGCTTAAAATGCTTTTTAAGCGTTTGAACATCACCCATCCCACCAATCAGTGTGGTTCTTTTGATTTAATCGATTTTGAAGTCGTAGACATTTTTTTTTTTTATTTTCTGATTTTAAATTTGTTGTGTGGTTATAAAAATTGGTACAATACTTCTAATTAAATTTTTTGTGTATATTTTTGTGAAATTCTGTAGGTTTTTTAAAATTTCTTTTATTTACAGGTTCCATGTCCAGATTTTTATAGTTTCTTATTTTTGTAGCTTAATACAATGTTAAGTATCCATCAAAAAATAAATGTATTGTTTTGTTTTCGTTCCGTATTAATTAAATCCTTTTTATTTTTATCTTGTTTTTGACCCCCACTATGACTAATTTCGGCTGTTTTTTAAATATTAGCTCCTGTTGATTCTCTTAACTTTGAGTCTATAGACAATTTATCTGTGCCAATTCAAAAAAAAAGTGAAAAAAGTGATTTATAAAATTTTGTTAAAGTTTAGTTTTAGAACAGTGATAGCAAACAGAAACGACGAATTACTACAACATGGAATCAGACCTTGCAAATGTTAGTATATGGAAGGTTTAAAGTGATAATTTGACGAAGTGATAATGTGGCAGTGCTTTAAAAATTAGACGTCTTAAATCCAAATTATTTGAAAAAAAAAAAGTGAAAAAAAATTTTATCCAGTAACGAGGGATTATTTTTCTGTTCCTATTTTTTGAAGTGATTGTTGTACATTAATGGATTTTTTTCCTTTTTTTAATAAGACATTTAAGTTTTTTATGGTGTGTACCAGCGACTATGTTGTGATCACGTCTTTCAATAACAGAAAGCTTAAATTAATTATTCCTTTGCAAGAAAAACTGTTCTTTTCATATATATATGTGAATTCTTAGGAAATTTGTGAAATACATTGTGAATTTATAGTCTTATTATTTACTTTTCAACTTCTATTTCTATTTACAGGTAACATACTCCACACGTGGCAAACCAAAGCTGGAGAAAAATGGTTATATGTACCATTTCGAAAAAAAAACATGAAAACAAATCATTCTGGTGCTGCGCAGAACGCAGGACCATGCGTTGCAAAGCCAGAATGCAAACTATTTAATAAAAAAAACCACCAATGAACACAGCCATGCTCCACTAGCCTTTGAAAAGCATATTTCTGATGCTAATGTGCATCTCAAGGAAACTGCAAAAGGAGCTCTACCACCTAGCGTAGTAATAAGGGATACAACAGTCAGAGTTGAGCCCGAATGCCGCCCATATTTTCCAACGAGCGCAAAATATGAAAATCCTGCGAGTTAGAGCCAGCCAAATAAAAGAACCAGAAACCCTCGACGAAATTGCTATACCGGAGCGATTTCGGTTCATTGACGGCGAGTTATTTGTGCTGGCAGAAACAACCCACTCGACTGGAAAAATTATTTTGTTGGGCACCAGAAGCACCGTTGAACTCCTCGGCCAATCAAAATGCTGGCTGGTTGATGGGACTTTTGCAGTCGTTCCCTCAATTATGCGCCAGCTCTTTTCAGTGCATGGTTATGCCAATGGAATTGTTGTACCATTGGTATACTGCCTAATGAGCAGCAAATCGACAGCAGCATACGAAGAGTTTTGGCTGCAACTAATACTCTTTGCATGTAACAACAACATCCATCTACGACCGGACGTTATAGTCTCCGATTTCGAAAAGGCCATCATTACTTCGGCTTCAAATTTCTTCCAACAGGCTGAAACACATGGCTGCCTTTTTCACTTCGGCCAAATAATTGGGAGAAAGGTGCAAGCCCTGGGCTACAAAAATAAATTCGGAAATGAAGAAGCGTTCTCCAATGAAGTAAGGATGCTGAAGGCCTTAGCGTTCATTCCAGCTTACTTCCAAGAACTGTATGCTTCACTGCAACATGAAGAAAGTAAAACTCTGGCGAAATGGTTCGAAAAGAACTATATTGGAACGGAAGACAACAGGCCGCAGTACTACCCAACCTTTTGGACGACTGGAGCTGCTTCGAGCGAACGCTACTTTCCACGAACACAAAACAGCGTTGAAGCATGGCATCGTCGTTTAAAGGTCGTGGTCGGCCAATCACATGCAGGCCTTAATAAATTAATTGGTCACCTCTCAAAGGAAACCGTCATGGCCAAGGTTGCTGTTGAGAAGGTACAAAGAGGGGAAGTTCCGCCGATAACGAAGACCATGAAAAAAAACGAAAGAATTCAAGCAGTCATTGGATGTCGCTCAACATCAGACAAGGTGCAATACCTAAAAAATATTACACACAATTTAAATATTTAAATACTTATGCTGATTGCAAACTACCGGACGATACGAAAATCCGTCCTTTTCAGGACGACCAAAAACTCATGAAGAGATATAAATTTTTTCATAAATTTCACTTTCACAAACATAGTCGTAAAAAAGGTCCAAATTTAATATTATGTTATAGATAATATATTGTAAATGGTCTTGGATCAAAGTGAGATATGTATGGGGGGGCATGCGGCCCCCCTGCAACTCCCCTGTTTGGCAGACTATAGGATTTTGGGTAGGTGCGAGGCTGGTTGTATGCAAAGTTTATTTCAATTGATGCTTCGCATTATATGAAAAATCTACTTTTATCTTTAAACGCTATGTATTGTTTTGTTTTCGTTCCGTATTAATTAAATCCTTTTTATTTTTATCTTGTTTTTGACCCCCACTATGACTAATTTCGGCTGTTTTTTAAATATTAGCTCCTGTTGATTCTCTTAACTTTGAGTCTATAGACAATTTATCAAAAAAAATTAATTAATTAATTCAAAAAAAAAGTGAAAAAAGTGATTTATAAAATTTTGTTAAAGTTTAGTTTTAGAACAGTGATAGCAAACAGAAACGACGAATTACTACAACATGGAATCAGACCTTGCAAATGTAAGTATATGGAAGGTTTAAAGTGATAATTTGACGAAGTGATAATGTGGCAGTGCTTTAAAAATTAGACGTCTTAAATCCAAATTATTTGAAAAAAAAAAAGGGAAAAAAAATTTTATCCAGTAACGAGGGATTATTTTTCTGTTCCTATTTTTTGAAGTGATTGTTGTACATTAATGGATTTTTTTCCTTTTTTTAATAAGACATTTAAGTTTTTTATGGTGTGTACCAGCGACTATGTTGTGATTACGTCTTTCAATAACAGAAAGCTTAAATTAATTATTCCTTTGCAAGAAAAACTGTTCTTTTCATATATATATGTGAATTCTTAGGAAATTTGTGAAATACATTGTGAATTTATAGTCTTATTATTTACTTTTCAACTTCTATTTCTATTTACAGGTAACATACTCCACACGTGGCAAACCAAAGCTGGAGAAAAATGGTTATATGTACCATTTCGAAAAAAAAACATGAAAACAAATCATTCTGGTGCTGCGCAGAACGCAGGACCATGCGTTGCAAAGCCAGAATGCAAACTATTTAATAAAAAAAACCACCAATGAACACAGCCATGCTCCACTAGCCTTTGAAAAGCATATTTCTGATGCTAATGTGCATCTCAAGGAAACTGCAAAAGGAGCTCTACCACCTAGCGTAGTAATAAGGGATACAACATTCAGAGTTGAGCCCGAATGCCGCCCATATTTTCCAACGAGCGCAAAATATGAAAATCCTGCGAGTTAGAGCCAGCCAAATAAAAGAACCAGAAACCCTCGACGAAATTGCTATACCGGAGCGATTTCGGTTCATTGACGGCGAGTTATTTGTGCTGGCAGAAACAACCCACTCGACTGGAAAAATTATTTTGTTGGGCACCAGAAGCACCGTTGAACTCCTCGGCCAATCAAAATGCTGGCTGGTTGATGGGACTTTTGCAGTCGTTCCCTCAATTATGCGCCAGCTCTTTTCAGTGCATGGTTATGCCAATGGAATTGTTGTACCATTGGTATACTGCCTAATGAGCAGCAAATCGACAGCAGCATACGAAGAGTTTTGGCTGCAACTAATACTCTTTGCATGTAACAACAACATCCATCTACGACCGGACGTTATAGTCTCCGATTTCGAAAAGGCCATCATTACTTCGGCTTCAAATTTCTTCCAACAGGCTGAAACACATGGCTGCCTTTTTCACTTCGGCCAAATAATTGGGAGAAAGGTGCAAGCCCTGGGCTACAAAAATAAATTCGGAAATGAAGAAGCGTTCTCCAATGAAGTAAGGATGCTGAAGGCCTTAGCGTTCATTCCAGCTTACTTCCAAGAACTGTATGCTTCACTGCAACATGAAGAAAGTAAAACTCTGGCGAAATGGTTCGAAAAGAACTATATTGGAACGGAAGACAACAGGCCGCAGTACTACCCAACCTTTTGGACGACTGGAGCTGCTTCGAGCGAACGCTACTTTCCACGAACACAAAACAGCGTTGAAGCATGGCATCGTCGTTTAAAGGTCGTGGTCGGCCAATCACATGCAGGCCTTAATAAATTAATTGGTCACCTCTCAAAGGAAACCGTCATGGCCAAGGTTGCTGTTGAGAAGGTACAAAGAGGGGAAGTTCCGCCGATAACGAAGACCATGAAAAAAAACGAAAGAATTCAAGCAGTCATTGGATGTCGCTCAACATCAGACAAGGTGCAATACCTAAAAAATATTACACACAATTTAAATATTTAAATACTTATGCTGATTGCAAACTACCGGACGATACGAAAATCCGTCCTTTTCAGGACGACCAAAAACTCATGAAGAGATATAAATTTTTTCATAAATTTCACTTTCACAAACATAGTCGTAAAAAAGGTCCAAATTTAATATTATGTTATAGATAATATATTGTAAATGGTCTTGGATCAAAGTGAGATATGTATGGGGGGGCATGCGGCCCCCCTGCAACTCCCCTGTTTGGCAGACTATAGGATTTTGGGTAGGTGCGAGGCTGGTTGTATGCAAAGTTTATTTCAATTGATGCTTCGCATTATATGAAAAATCTACTTTTATCTTTAAACGCGATTTGCGGCTAAACTAAGCGACTTCAAAAATGCATATTCGTTATCTAGGAAGTGGCGGTTTGAAAATATAAAAAAAACGTTGGTAAAAAAAGTTTTTTTTACAAAACTTTCGAAAAAATAAATTAATTAATTTTTGCTATGTATGTCAACAGTTTTCTTGTACAAAAGCCTTTCCTTGGACCAAGGTGAGATATGTATGGGGGGGGGGCATGCTGCCCCCCTGCAACCCCCCTGCTTGGCTCACTATAGGATTTTGGGTAGGTGCGAGGTTGGGTGTATGCAAAGTTTCTTTCAATCAACTGAAAAAAAAAACTAAACAAACTGCCAAATTTGTTGATATTTCAATTTTTCACGTCATGGGAGACAAAAATCAGAAAGAAGTGTCGTAATCTTATATGCATTAAATTCAAAGCAATCAACTAAAAAAACTAAACAAACCGACAAATTTGTTGACATTTAATTTTTTCACGTCATTGGATACATAAAGAAGAAAGAAGTGTCGTGATCTTGTATGCTTTCGTCGTAATTTTATGAAAAATCGACTTTTTTCTTTAAACGCGATTTGCGGCTAAACTAGACGTCCTAGAGGCATCAAAGTTTACACCTTTAAACTTGATTTGCGGCTAAACTAAGCGACCTAGCGACTTCAAAAATGCATATTCGTTATCTAGGAAGTGGCGGTTTGAAAATATAAAAAAAGTTGGTAAAAAAAGTTTTTTTCCAAAACTTTCGAAAAAATAAATTAATTAATTCTTGCTATGTATGTCAACAGTTTTCTTGTACAAAAGCCTTTCTAGGACCATGGTGAGATATGTATGGGGGGGCATGCTGCCCCCCTGCAAACCCCCTGCATGACTCACTATAGGATTTTGGGTAGGTGCGAGGTTGGGTGTATGCAGTTTCTTTCAATCAACTGAAAAAAAAAAAATAAACAAACTGCCAAATTTGTTGATATATCAATTTTTCACGTCATAGGAGACAAAAATCAGAAAGAAGTGTCGTAATCTTGTATGCATTAAATTCAAAGCAATCAACTAAAAAAACTATACAAACTGCCAAATTTGTTGATATTTCATTTTTTTTTTCACGTCATTGGAGACAAAAAAAAAGAAAGAAGTGTCGTTATCTTGTATGCTTTCGTCGTAATTTTGTATGCAATCAACTGAAAAAAAAAACTAAACACAGTCTGCAACCCCCCTGCTTGGCACACTATAAGATTTTGGGTAGGTGCGTGGTTGGGTGTATGCAAAGTTTCTTTTTATCATTTACTGGGACACAACCATTCCTAGCGACATTTTTAGCCCTTATAAGAACGTTTTCATGCTTCCGATTCTTTCATAAGGGTTCTAAGTTTATTAGCACAGAATCACAGCATCCATTTTCCACGTATTCACTGTCATTAGCACCGAAATCAGACTTCGTAATCATCGTCACATCGACTTTCCATATTAAAATACATTTAGTTTAGGTTACACTAAATCATAAGAATCAACAAGATCGAATATAACAATTCGCCGACCAAAAAATGTGTTTAAGCAGAAGTAATTCCGGAATAAAATCAGTTCTTATCAGAACTCCGTGAAGGTAAGACCTTATCCAGCAATTCACTGAAGAGATATTTGCCTTATTTTTCATTTTTTGGGTTTGGGATTTCAGTGGTTTTAAGCGTATAAGAAATTTTTCCTTTTACGCTTAAAATGCATTTTAAGCGTTTTGGCAATTTTTTAACTAAAAATTGACAAAATGCTAAAAAAGAGTTGAAACGCTTAAAATCGATTTTAAGCGTTTTCGTGATTATTAGGTCAGAAATATTTTTTTAGAGTAAATTTTCACAAAAACGCTTAAAATTCTTTTTAAGCGTAAAAAATTAATTTTTTTTAACTTTAGAAGGCAATTTTGGGCATTTTTTAGATTTTTGTTTTTAATTTTTTTTTCTAGCCTAAACTGCTTTTTAAACGTTTTGACATTTTTTTCTTCGCCCTGCCCACTTATTTGATTGGCCAAAATAATAAAAAAATATTTTCAAAAAAATCAAATATTTTGTTAAAAAATATTAACTTAGAAAAATATTTTCAAATTAATAAATAATACTTTTGAATAAAGTCCTGGAAGTCTGGAAATCCCGAAAAGTACATTCCCATACTAGAAAAGTATTATAATTTTTTCGGGGAAACGTGCCGCGGGCAAATGATTTTCGGGAAAATAGGTCGATCCCATTTAAAATACACGGATCTTCGGATACACGGATGCACGGATACACGAAATACACGGATTCAAATCCGGATATTATAAGAACACGTGTATCCGCGTTTTTAAATAGTACTGATATTGTAATTATTTTGTTCCTACAAAAAAGGGTTCCAATCGTCTTTCTGTTAATTGCAAAGCTTTAAGCTACACTATTTGGGTTAATTCATAAAAGTCAAATATAATATATGCATCATTGCAAAGTATCAGCAACAAAGCATAGAAAAGTTTCTTGATTCATGTTTACTTGTAATTTGCGCATCATACGATACAAGTTTTGCAATAGTGAAACAAATTACACAAAAACTGATGCCTCTATTATGCATTTATGAATGTTTGACTGGAAAACTTATAGACACTAACAACAAACAACAGAATTTTAATTTTGCACTGTTTTGTTTAAACCGCATAAAAAATCGGTTGCTTGATTCTTATATTTTGTAATTTAAAACATTTATTATAAGAAAAAGATTAAATAGTTTACCGTTGCTGCTGACTACGCTGCTAGTTACTTGTTCTATAAGTGTTATTGTGGAGTTAAACAAAAAACAACTTGATTCTTCGAGATACAATTTATTAATGATCAAATAATAAAGCTAAAACTAACACGAAAAGGAGAAATCAAAATATAATTTGCTGAAAAGCTACTTAAATATATAGAAGTAAAATATAAACTTAATTATCAATTGTTGACTGATTAACATTTGGCTTGAATTGAATCGATGAAAATAAAATAACGTATTATTCTTAAACTTGAATCAACAAAAATATTATTTAATTTTAGGTAAACAAATATTATGAAAGTAAAAATAATGTGTTCCACAGGCATAAGGTTTGTTTCCTAACTCGTGTGCTTTTTAGGAGTTTCGAAACTTTTATTTGATTAGATTTGCAAAATTTCTTTAAACAGATTTTTAAAAAGCAGACTTTTGGACAACAGAATTTTGGAAAGCGAATAGTGAAAAAGAATTTTAACCTTAACCCCCCTCATTTGTGGGGATTCTTACCGCTTTTTCACCTATCTGTGATGGGCGATAGATGATATTGCAAAGATATTCTTTATTGTTCAGGAAAAATATTTGACAGAAGCGTCTGACAAGTAAAGAGATTTCAACGCAGCTCTGTGGACGACAAGTTTATTTAAAACTTTGAAATTAAATGTGATTTTAGTGAATCAATTTCCAGTATAATTATTATTATAAATCCATAATAAGGGTATTCACGCAGCGTCGTATGTTTACAAATTGTGTAAAATGATAAGTTTACACAAAAGTTTGCATGAACGCCCTTTTAATTCATTTGGTTAAATGCTGTGTAATTGAATCAGATGTTCGTTAAGCGTCAAATATTAAACTTCAAAATATGCATTATGCATTCAAATAAGCGTGTTCAGATTTCGAAGTTATTTTTAAATTGAGAACCTCTCCCAAACTAGCTTAAAATCGCAGCAGATTGTCTCGGAACGGAAAAAAAGTAAGATACACGAAAAAAACAGGTTTTTTTTTAAGCCTGACGGGAATTATATGAGAAAACGATTTCGGTGTTAAATGTATAGGACTGTAATAGTCGCAAACTCATGGCAGTGATCGAACGAAAAAAAGGGAATACAAGAAAAATCATATAGCATGCCCACAATGGTGGAAATCTATTTTTCCTTCAGTTTAGGACACTTTCGTTTTCTGTAGTAAAAGTTGTCCTGAGCTCAACTCAACTGAAATTTGATGAAAGAAGAATAAAAAAATAAATGGTTCCTTTCACTTCGATGACAATTCGGAAACCATAACAAATACAAGCATTTACCTTTGTATATAAATATGGCCCATTATTTGGATTTGTGTAAATAAACAATGCTGATTAATAATAGTCAGAAAATGTGGATGTCCTAGTCATTTTTTTTGTATAAACTACGTTTTTATTCACAACTTTTATCGCCATCTGACCTCAATGCGATAGTTACAGAACACGGGCAGATTTTTTTTAGTTCTCTGAGATACCAAATATATCATATTTCTGTACACGACTAATTCTAAAAGTCACAATGACGTTTGGTTAAATTTATCAAAAAAATTTGGTTAATTTTATCAAGCAAAATCCTTGGAGAATTTTAACCAAATTGCGTAAATCATTTCTCATACAAAATTTGACAGTTCATTAACCAAATGGTAAACTTATACTGTGTTTTACATTATTAGTATGTACATAGTACATACCTTTGGAATAATTTTGTTTGTCTATTGTTAGAGAAATTTCGGGAAACTTGAATTAACCAACAATTATTTGAGATTTAATATGACCAAGTACAGGGTTAATAAATATAGTAATTTTATCAACAGAAAAAAATGCAGAAAACACATTAAGGCTTTAATAAATAATGAATTAGGCTTTGATGGTGTTATATGTACACGGTGCCGAACCTGGAAGTTTTGCCGTCCTTGGAAAATTGTTCTTTTTCCGCCTCGAATAAAAAAGAAGATAAAGATTAGGTTAGGTTAGGTTTATGTGGTTGTCAAGCAGAACGCTGGACACACTTAGACCATTGGTTGGCCCATTGTGATACCACAGGAGTCTAGGAAACTATCTTCCTACTCGTTGAACCATTTAGAGCTTCTTACGAAGCGAGCGAGACTATTAATGTCATGACTTGCCAGATCACTAGGATCATTGTAGTAAAATTCTCCTAAGTGGAGCCTACGTCGTTGAGATAGAGCAGGGCATGTACAGAGAAGGTGAGGAATCGATTCTTCCTCTTCTTCGTCCATACAACTCCTGCAGAAGTCGTTAGAAAATACACCAAGCCTTGTTGCATGCTTGCCTATTAGACAGTGTCCAGTAATGACACCTATGACAGAGCTAATGTGCAGTCTGCTTAGAGATAACAAGTTTCTAGAGCGCTTCAGATCCAGCACAGGCCAGATCTGTTTTGTGGCCTGACATGTGGCAATATCATATCCACCTAAGGTTTGTTCTCTCTATTGCATCTTGCTTTAGCAAAAGTTTACAGGTAGCGATGGGTATACCAATATTTGTAAGATTTGACGGTATAGGTAGTAAAGTTCCACTTTTGGCGAGTTCGTCTGCTTTGCAATTGCCTGGAATTTCCCTATGACCCGGCACCCGGCAAAGGTGAATGTTGAACTGCTGTGCCATCTCCAAGAGAGATGATCGGCAATTAAGGGCAGTTTTTGAATTTGTAGAGACAGAATCCAGAGATTTAATGGCTGCTTGGCTATCCGAGAAAATACGGATATCTGTAGTTGATATCACGTTTTCTTTGAGCCAAGACAGGACTTCCTTTATCGCCAAAAGTTCCGCCTGGAACACGCTACAGTGATTGGGAAGACGGAAGGAGAGACTTAGTTTCAGCCTATCTGAGTATACACCTCCACCAACCCCGTCCTCAGTTTTAGAACCGTCAGTATAGAAGTGGATCGATTCATCTTCCAGGAAGGTCAGGTCCTCCCAGAGAGATCTGGAAGGAATGGTAACCTGAAAGTTTTTATGGAACTGTAGATGTGGGGTGGTGTAATCTGTGATACTTTGGAGTGATCTGAATGAGTTCAGAATGATCGAGTGGCCAATATCATAGTTGTGAGGAGGCTTTAAGATAAAGACGACATTAACATTTATATACCAACAGGTACAGTTGTATTTAATAACAATCAAAAGACTTTCGACGAAACACATACATACATACAGTATATGTACATGTTCACAAAATTTTAAAACTAAATGCTGATCTGCGCGATCTCATTTTTGCAAATCTTTTAGCGATTTCTTCTTTTTCGCTCTTGGGCCATTGTTGAGCGAAGATAAGATTTTATAAACTTAAGCTTCGAGAAGCTAGATTCACCTGATTAAAAACGTACAGAAAACGTTAATAGCATCTTAAATTCTATTAATGGGTACATTTGGATACAATTGAAGTAAGAAGTGTGAAACTAAATAGTTTAAAATTGACAAAGCTTTGAAATTAACAACAGCAGAAGTTTAGGTAAACGTATTAACTGCATTCAAGCTATAATATGCTTTTGAACTTCGTTGACAATTGTTGCTGTTAATATTGCTTCAAGTTGTTCGCAGTCTTTTAACTCCACCACGGCCGTAGCCAGCTATACGCTAAGGTGAGCTCAGCTCACCCAAAAAATATTTGCGCTCACCCAAAAAAAAATTGAAACATTTTAACATTTTCCATATTTTAAACTTGAGAGACAAAGTATTTTGTCGTATCAAATAATGTGCACCACTGGTTGAATTTTGCTTGTTTTAATCCGCACATTTATTTATTAACAACAAATCCGCTGTATTTCCCAGCCTAGTACGCAGATCGAGACAAACTAAATTTTATCTCTACATTCTTTTTCTCAAGACAAAATTTTGAAGGTGTAGAGATAAAAATAAAATTCAAATGGGGACAGTAACGTAGGTAAAAATATTTGTTTGTATTTTGTAAATCTACCCTGCAATATTAATATAACAAAAAAAAATCAGTACAAAAAAGGGTTTACAGCCTTAACCAGCGAGTTTATGTTGTCATTCAAAAGTAATTTCTATGAAAATTTAGTATATTTTCTTGGATTAAAAAATTTGTCGCACTAGTAATTTGGCCCTCTTGAACTCTTCCCTATTAGCTACGCCAC
The DNA here is from genome assembly GCA_929447395.1 of Epistrophe grossulariae. Lineage (NCBI taxonomy): Eukaryota > Metazoa > Arthropoda > Insecta > Diptera > Syrphidae > Epistrophe > Epistrophe grossulariae. The sequence continues at coordinate 108,098,080 of OV839566.1, forward strand.
TGACTGTGTGAAAACAGCTGTTTTATATAATTTATTCCCGTAACTTTCTTTCATGTTTTATTTTATGTTTTTTTGGTCATCTTTCACATAATACCTTTCAAAATTGGAAATGTTAAAACGAAAATATGTATTTCGTTGATAAAAAGCGTGATATTCATGAAACGTCAACATTTGTCTAGCAAAATAATGCTTCGAACATTATTTGTCTGGGAAAAATTATGTGGAGACTTTGGTATGTACAGTTTGAAAAAAAAGTTTGGATTTTGCGTTTGAACTGCGTACTGCTTAAGAAAAATCCGAGACAAAATTTGTCCTGGGAAAAAATTTGTATAAGAAATAAAATTTTTCCCGAACTGCGTACTAGGCTTTAGAATTAAAAAAGCTGTATTCTTGGTTTTTTTTCGGCAAATTTACGCTATATACCATTTATGACAATGTAGAGATAAAATTTAGTTTGTCTCGATCTGCGTACTAGGCTTAATTAGATATTTGTACTTACTTATGTATATAAACCTACTTCTTAATCTCCTATACTTTTAAGCCTAGTACGGAGATCGAGCAAAACTAAATTTTATTTCTACATTTTTTGCTCAAGATAAATTATGGAGGTCTAGAGATCAAAATAAAATTCAAACAAGGGCAGTAACGTAGCTAAAAATATTTTTTGGGATTTTCTAAATCTACGCAGCAATATTAAAATAACAAAGAAAATAAGTACAAAAAAGGGTTTGCAGCCTTTAATGCGAGTAGAGTAGAAAAATCATTCCTATTTAAATTTAGTATATTTTCATATTTTAAAATTATGTTGCCGCACTAGTAATTGGTACTCTTGAACCCTTTCATTAAGCTACGCCACTGACTAAGTGAAAACAGCTGTTTTATATAATCTATTCCCGTAACTTTCTTTTATATTTTATTTTATGTTTTTTTGGTCATCATTCACATAATTCCTTTCAATATTGGAAATGCTAAAACGAAAATATGTTTTTGCTTTATAAAATCCGTGATATTCATGAAACGTCAACATTGGTCTGGCATAATGATGCTTCGCACATTATTTGTCTTGGAAAAATTACGTGGAGACTTTTGCATGTACAGTTTGAAAAAAAAGTTTGTTTTTTGTGTTTTTAGCTGCGTACTGTTCAACAATAATCCGAGACAAAATTTGTCCTGCGAAAAAATTTGCATGAGAAATAAAATTTTTCCCGAAGTGCGTACTAGGTTTTAATTCTTAGTTTAAAAAACATGAATGTGATATTGCTTATACCTACGGTTTTAATAAAAATTTAATTTTTCTAGACTATATACATATTTTGACTTTCATTAAACAAACATTTTAGCTCACCCAAAAAAACTTGGAGCTCACCCATACATTAGGTCCTGGCTACGGCCGTGCTCCACCTTCTCTGAAATATCGCAAAGAAATGCGAAATTTTGACTAAGAAATTGATACTGCACAAAGCGCTCATCGATAGAAGATGGCGTAACATCGGTAACGTAAAATCAGGTTTAAATTTCAGTTTTGGACCGATATTTTCAAGAGATTGATTAGATTGATAACGGCGGCTACGAAAGCTCATTGAATCGGACACAATGAAATCCTCTTGATTGTCCATTATAGTAGTAATGTTTAAAGCTTACTTCTATAATGTTTCAAAAAAAGATTCATAAGAACGGTTTATCAGAAAGTACTGTTGCTATTTATATGAATGCTCCCAACAGGTTAAAAAGTCCATTGATTTTGATTGAAGTATTTTCGACAATTATTTGCAAATTAATACAAACTTGAATTTGTGTACCCGTTTACCAAGTTGAGGTGCTTTAAAACTTGAATTCCGAACTGATCTGCAATTTCAATGAAAGAATTATAAATGTCTGACAAATTTTCTGTGAAACACTTGTCGCTCTTCTTGAGCTTAAAATATTCAGCTTGTTTTTAAAGTACAACGGGCTTCGGACAACAGCGAAGAACAAAAAAAATACAGGAAAGTAGTTATAGAAGTAGACGGTTGTCTTACCCTTTTTTCGCTTTGAAATTATTGTATTATACATATTAGTTCAGTAAAATCAAGTCACTGAAACATGTTTTACAAAATGGGGATAATTGGGTTACTTAAATAATGATTTTGTTACACTTATATAAATATTTTTGCTTCGTCATTTCTCTATATTCAATATATGAGGTCAAAGGAGTTATAGTTCGCAACTGGAATATTGACATATAAGGGGATACTGCAGTATTGTACGTTTACCCAGCGGATATTTCCAAAAAGGGCAGGTGTTTTTAACTATATGTTCATAGGTACTTATTCTATAAATAAAGAACACAAATTTAATAAGTTTTAATTATAATAACACATATACACTAGGGTGGTCCTTATTTTATTTTAGAATTTCTCTGCTCCCACAGATATGCTCAAAGGGTTTCAATCTTAATATTAACCCGATCTGTCTGGATTTTTAATTTTTTTGTTCATACAAAATTCACGTATCTACATACAGTTTTCATAGTGTTTTACTTAGAAATTGTATAAATGTTGATAGGAAATATTATAATGTGAATAACTCAAAAATAAAGCTGTTTTCTCAGAAACGTCAAAACCCTATTTTTGTTTACTTTTTTTTTGTGGCAAAAACCTGAAATAGAGTACTTACTAATAAAATTGTTTCAAAAATTACATGCACGAATTTAACCAAAATCGTTGAAGCCGTTTTTGGGAAAATTTGAAAAAAATCAAAATCCTTGTATATAGAAGCTAAGCTATACCACCTAATGAATTAACACTAAAAATTCGAATTTAACCTGTGAAAAATAACATAAAAATGCTCAGGACCAAATTCGAAGCAAGAAGTTCAACCCATTAAGGCTGTAGCTCGAATTACAAGTGAACGCAAGGACTCATAGACGCAAAATATCGATCGATGATTAAAATAGAGACTTGAAAGTTGAAACACCAGGAATATTTTCTTTTTATTTCCCATTTGAGCATGGGAGCATACAAATTTTGAAATTTTCAAAAATAATTTAAAGATTAAGAACGTCTCTTTAATAGCATCACGATTCCTCAGAACACTGTCCAGACCAATGAAATTGCCTAAGTCATGTGTAATGATCAATTTAAACAGAACTTACAATATTGTCAGAACTGTCAATGGTCTGACAATAGCTAACAATTAGCTGACAATTGATATATTTCTTACAATGAAAAATTGTCCGTTCACACGGTTGGTAGATTTATTCCCAATTTGATTGTCAGCTATTTTTTATCTCTCTTTCAACTCATTGACATTTCGGACAGTGAAGAAATTGTCAGCAATTATAAGATGTTTTTAATGAAAACATCTGACAATGACCAATGAGTCTGACAATGTCCTAATTCACTGACAGATCTGACAATATTGTAAGATCTGCCAATCGTCTGTACTTAGCTTAAGTTACTAACTTAAGTTAGACGATATTTAAAATGCAATAACTAATTTTTAAAATCTGTATACAATTTACTTTTTCGTTTATTCCTTAGCTTAAATGTGCGAAAGTTCTTTACCGATATAGCTTTAAAATTTTTTACGCAATATTGCATTTAAATATGCAATCATTTTTCAATACTTATTTAAAACAGCGCCATCTTTTGGGCATAAAAACAACACCCGATATATTAAGATCTGAGTTACATGAACAGGATTCATCAGAACATAAAATTTTGAATATTGTTCATAATCTAACTATTTATACCAAAAATAGTATTAAATTTTAAAAATGACCCAAATATTATCAAAATCGTTCTTTTTACAGGGTGAAATATTTTAACCAACAACCTAAAAAAGTGACAGTTCGTGCACACATGTCAAAGTGACATTTGGAGTTGGTATGAGACTAAAAATTTAAAATAGACATTTTTGTGAAATTCCTATTTTTAACCTAGCATCATACCAAAAATGCTATAACATACCTACTACGTCTAAAATTTTTTTTTCAAGAAATTTAATAAAAGCAAAAAAGAACTTTTGATTTTAAAATGTCTGTGTGTATTTAGAAGGATATACATACTGCATACATATTATGTAATAATAATCCCTTTTTCGGGACCTAAAGCCCACAGAATTAGGATAAAAATATATACTACATATTATGTATGTAAGTATATGTTTTTAAAACATTACTCAAGGCCGATTTTCTTGTATATGTATGAAGTATTTTGAGGGTAAAATGTTTTTTTTAACAATGCCTTCAACACTTTTTAGATTCTCAGACCTTCGTTGAAAATACATATATTATTTTGAAATTTGCGGTTAAAACAAAAAAATTGTTTATGACAAAAAGAAGAATATGAAACATTTCTACATTTGAAAAAAAAAATGCAGTTCTTCTCTTACTAGGTTTTGGGCAATCACGATATGGTTATAATGTACGCTTTATATAGCATATAGGTTGTGAGTTCAGAGTTCCAAAGGTTCAGCGAAGCGAACGGTTAATAACTAGTATAAAAAACATTCAACTTAAGTTATTCATGCTAATAATAAAATCAGCAATATTAGTTGTCTCCCTGGGAATCCAGCATTTGTCACATTTATTTTAAGGCACTTGTGTACCAAATAAAAGTTTTGTTTTTGATCAACACTTTTGGTGCGGATATTAAAGGAAAATTGTTAAATGCAGAGCGAATAGTGCTTAGATTCACAGATTCTAGAGTTGCGAAAATGCAATAAACCGGCGGAATCAGGAATCGGAGTGATTAACATTGTTTGACAATGTAACATCTGTTATATATTATATTTATTAATAATATTTTCTTTTGTACATTTTTACAATAATTCGGTTTGCGAAGATAAGAATTCCGATTGCTGCCTATGACGAATAAGAGTCATAAATTCTAATCAAATTTATAAAATTCCATTGACGTAAACATAATTCATTTTTGTTTTATTTTGACTGAACTTTTTGATATTTCTACGCTGTGGTAGAATATATACCTACTTACAAATATTTATACTTACCTACTACCTACCTACTTACTTAAGAGTCCGAGATGGACCTAGACCTGGGTCCATTGTTTTTTTTTGTTAAACTTTGATACTGTTGCTGTTTTTTTTTTCAAAAAGAATTAATTATTTGATTTTTTTTCATTGGGATAAGGTGTATGACCCCCCCTTGGGAGAATATGTTAACTTTAGATGGACCTCATTTTTGTATTTGTTAATTTCTCATTCTAATATTTAACCACTTTACGTAGGGGAGAGGGGTCAAAAATAAGCACAGTACACGAAAGTTCAAATCGCTCATACAGAATGTCTAATGTGCCAATAGCTGTGTGGCACGTCGCATATTTTTAAAATTCAAATGTTTTTTTGAAAATGTTGAAAATTAAAAATGGGTTTATCGTCTTACATATATCGGTGGAAACGCGTACTAACAAAAAAAAATGCGACATTTACAAAATAAAAGTTGCTCGTTTAAATTTATGGTATAGCTTCAAATTCGTGCGAACAACTTGTTTTGATTGTCTTTTTTTTTAGATTTAGATAGATAGTTTCTTTATTTTTTTTTTTTTCAAAATCAGTATAGTACAAAAATTTTCTTAAGAATACGGACATGGCTATATTCTGCCGTCTGCCGGATATGACATAACATGCAAAAATAATGATTAAGAAATTGGAAATGTAATTAATATAGTTACAACAAGTGATATGAACTTAAAATAAAAAAGATATAAATATATGTAGATACATTATAAAATTAAGATTATATAAAGAAAGCTTAAAATGGGTAAGCGAGTATTATAAATTCTTTTGCAATTTTAATGATTTGCCACATAAAAAGAAAAACTTTTAAATGATTAGAAACATACCAATTTTAAATGATTTGAAACATAAAATAAAAATAAACTGAAAGCAATAACTGGAAGAACTTTAGAAGCTATTAAGATATGTTAAAGCATGTTTGCAGTATTTATACAGTATATACCACCCCCAAGTTCCATTTAATATTTCGTATAGTATATTAACAGATAAGAAACTTTCCTGGAAATACAAGCGTCGTATCTCTTGCAAAATTGGGCAGACTGCAATGAAATGGAAAATATCTTCTGGTTCTCTTCTGTTACATAAACCACATATCTGCTGAAGATCCGGTCGATGAGGAATGAAATTTAGGTTTAAAATTTCAACCCTTGCTCTAAATATTGTGCTTATAGCATCAGATGAGTACCTTACATTGAAATAGCTTTCTTCAGTAACTAATCTATGATTAAGGTTCCTGTATATATTCCTGGAAGTGGACGATGAAGCTCTGGTTAGGTGCTGATCAAATATATTCTCATCCACTTTAGCAATAAGAGTATCAAAAATTGTGTTCCAATCATTAACGTTTCTTTCTGTTAGAGAAAGTGTAAGATCGTGCGACAGGGCCAGCTGGTTCCATTCTCTAAAAGGATAAGCGTTGGATCGAAGTAGTTTTACCATGATTAATTTATGAAGACAGTCGTCACTTCTCCTCATCACCCTGATCAAGTAATCCGAATTAGCTTTGAGATTTCTTATATAGATCGGCGGTAATCCAGATTCCACATGTAAAGCATACGTCGGCGCTGAGCTTGGAAGTCTGAAAATCCGTTTGAAAAACAATCTGTGAACAGCTTCAAATTCCTCCAAATGGTTAACTCCAAAAGCTTGTACTCCTTAGCACATACAGATGTTAACTGTTGCATTGAACACTTTGTATTTGGACGAATGGTCAATATTTTTATTTGCAAACAATTTTTGCCACATCATATTGAGTGCTAGCTTAGCTTCCCTACTTTTTTCCTTAGCATGTCTGCCTAAGTTTAAGTTATAGGTTAACAGCACTCCTAAATATTTGAACTCCCGCACAGTTTCAATTCTATCATTTCTGAGACGCCAGGCTTCTTCCGGTTGTCTTCTCCTTTGACGACTCTTAAAAATCATTGTCTTTGTTTTCTGGACGTTAATATGTAGATTCCAAGTTTCGCAATATGACTGGAGTCAATTTATTTGGAGTTGGAGTGAAAACGGGTTGTCAGACAGCAAAACAAGGTCATCCGCGTATAGTAGCACCTTAATCAGATTTTCACCAAAGATTACTCCACCAGGAAGAATATCACAGATATCATCAATGAAAAGTGCAAAAAGTAAAGGACTCAGAATGCACCCCTGTGGAACACCTGCAGATGTTGCGAACCATTCTGACAAACTGGACCCATCCCATACTGCTGCACTTGATGTCGCGAGTAAATTGGAATAGAGCACTAAAAACTTACGGGATACACCAATGGATGCCAATTTGTATATCAGAGCCTGTCTGTTCACCGTGTCAAATGCAGCTTTGAAATCAACAAAGCAAACGTAGAGTTTCTTATTTTTTTTCCATTTGATTTCTAGCAATGCTACTTAATGCAAAAATGTGATCCACTGAAGAGAATCCAGATCGGAAACCAGCTTGAAATATGCTCAGGCGATTAGAACTTTCAATCCAGTTAGAAAGTCTTCCGTAGAATATCCCAGCAAATATCTTCCTTAAAGATTTGAGAATAGAAATTCCCCTATAGTTCTCAGGTGGGTTCGGATCTCCTTTTTTATATATTGCAAAAATTAGGGCTTTAGTAAAACTGGGAGGTACACAGACATCGTTAAAAACACGGTTAAAGAAATGCAAAATGAAGGTTTTGAGTTGTTCGTTACTGTTTTTGAAAAATTCAACTGGAATGCCGTCACTTCCCGAAGCTTTGTTGTTTTTCATTTGCATGATAGTAAGTTCCAATTCGTTGAAAGATATTGGTGCATCCAGCTCAAAAACACTCACGTCTTGAATCGCAAAGCTGAAGGTATGAAGGTTCTCCTCAGCCCAGTGCTGCCATAGCCTTAAAACTAAATTATCATACAATGTGCTAATTTCAATCATACCAGAGGGAAAATTATCATACGCAAAACAAAAAAATTGATTTTTGTTGAATGGAAGACGAAAATTGTTCTTACGATATTTTGAAAAGTTAATGTCTATTTTTTATTTTTCAAATTATGAAAAGTTGACTTGTTTATATTAATAAAATTATTACTCTTTTCGGATTCAAGAAGGTTAAAACAAAATTTAAAACAGTATCTAAAAAATTTTAGGGAAATGAACACGTTCAGTACCTAGACTTTCAGATTTCCAGCAATGTTTGAAACTTATCTGTATTACATAAATCTACATGAGGAGTCGAAACGTGGAGTTGGATAAGGGTTGGATTTTCGACCAATGTTTTTTGGGATCAGTTAATGCAAATCTGTCATGGCGACGACGAAAACAATAATAATAACGTGTTGTTAACATTGACAACCTCAAATTTAACAATTAAAATTTTCAATGATCGTTTTCAATTAAAGCTATGTATAACTCGCACTTTAATGAGTAAATGAGTACCCACACTGGCACGATGCGAATCTTTGACATATTTGCTAAGAATATTTCGCGTTGGTCTGGAAGAGCTTTCACTGAGTTTCTAGCAACTTTCAATTTGCTGGTAAGATGGGCACGAAGTAAGAGGGAAAATGAAATCTCCCCGGTCAAGGAGTTGAGGAGTTGAAAATCTTCAGCAACTAGTTTCCTCTCACATCAGACCAAGATCAAAGTCTCAATTTAAGATTGTCAGTTATTATTCGTTATCGATAATTCCTTTTTCACACGAGCCAGCAACTTTAAGTTTTTAGGTGGGAAGAACACCAAGTAAAGCCTAGTACGCTGCTGATGCGAAACGAAAAATCCCATATAAAAATGACACAACGATATCATAAACGGAAAATTTCGTTCTGCTTTTCGTTTTGCAGTACGCTGTTCGAAGAGCGAAATTTATAATTGTAGCAGATTATTTGGAGAAGTCTCCGCTCCTTTTTCGCACTGAATTAATTATACAGACAATTTTTTGCATGCGGAAAAATGACATTTGAGTTTTATTTGTGTTTTTTTTTGTTTTTAATTTTCTTACATCATGGGTTTCTCTGATTATTTGCGTTTATGTTTGGTTTAGTTTTTGGAATTAGTGAAACTCTCCAAGGATATTTTCCGTTGTGTTTTCGCAAGCGTTTCGTTGTCTGTTTGGAGATCACAGAAAAATTTCGTTTCGCATCAGCAGCGTACTAGGCTTAAGAGGAGTGAACGGATATTGGAAATTAAAAGAAAACATTAAAAAACCTCTAACAACTTTTTTTTATAGTGTGAAAGGGGGCTTATGTGTAACACCCTTAAGAATCGAGTTGAAAATTGAACTTCACTGAACGAGCGCAATCAAGTCGAACCAAGTCTATTTCAAATTTCAAATTTCAATATATATTCAACGCTGATGATTAATGTATAATAAATTGAACATAAAATATTGATAAAGAATTTCAATATTGTGGAAATTTTTCGTTTTTTTCAAATTTTCAAAAGTTTATTTATTTCGTTCAAATATTGAAATTATCATACATTCGCATATGATAATGGTTTCCAATCATACATCATACCAGAGCAGAAATTATTATACATGTAGCATAATTATCATACGGTTGGCAGCCCTGCCTCAGCCGACAAAAGAGTTTTAAAATGAGCTGCTAGAGTCTGAGTTTCGAGAGAAACCTTCATACCTGGGTGGCATCCTCCAAGCTCGCGTACGTTGGACCAGAACTCCTTAGAATTTGCACTGTGATGTAATTGCAGCGCAAGATTTTTTAGGTATGTAGTTTGTTTAGCTGAGCAGAGTTGTTTGAAATCTCCGTTGGCCCGCGCGTACATGTTTTTAAAAGCGATAGCATTCGTCGATCTAAAAAGTTCTAGGTATTTAAATGAGAGCTGGCGAAGTTTGCTGCAGTCTTTATCAAACCATTTACATTTGGGCGTGAAAGCAGGATAGGTATTATTAACATCCGGTACAGAATCAAAAATAGTTCGGGTTATGCTTTCGTCTATCTCTTCTACTGTACAAGTTGATTGGCTAGGGAGATGATAACAGTGCTGATCAAGAAGTGCTTTGTAACGAGGTGCGTTGTTCTCAACCCATTTAAGTTTTCGGAAATTATTGGAGTTCCTTTGATGCACTCTTTCATTGAAATGTGCTTTAAAGGCGATTGGCAAGTGAGCTGAGAAATTGGCCACGAGTACCATAAAATCGTCGACAACGTTAAACCATTCTCCAGATATTGCGCAAAAGTCTATAATCGATTGGCCCTGACCGCTTATGAAAGTGAATTCACCAGATTTATCACCATTCGCCACGCCATTCAATAGAAAAAAACCGAAGTCTTCGAGAAACTCCGCTAGGACTCTACCATTTCTATTGACTGTTTCGTCTTTTGAGTTTCTGTATTGTTCAAAATTCAGATGGTTTTGTAAATATGGAGCAGAAGGATTTTGATATTTACCAATTCGAGCATTGAGATCACCCATTAACATTATATTTTCCAAGGAACAATTATTCATAAAATTGCACAAATCATCCAAATCATTCTCCCAGTTATTGCAGTTGAGATAAATTGGGATAATATTAAATTTCAGATTATAGTGTGATATACTAATAATAAGCCTATTAAGATTATTTTTAAATTGTACAAAGTGAGAAATATTAGTTTTTATGCCACATAAAATACCTTCTTATCGCTGGAATAAATGTTAATTTAAAATTTTTAAAATATTTGAAAAAATCATTTTGAAATTGTTCTTCTAAAAAAGTTTCTAATAAAATTATTATATCGAAATTCTGAATATATTTAAAAAAATCAGGTTGCATAATTTTGCTTTTAAGACCTGTAATATTATAGGCTAAAATAGATAAATTAATAATATTTAAAAAGTTTTGGCAGACGACATAATTTTCCTATAGATTAATATCATTAATAGGGTTCCTTGGCTGACTCCCAGATGGCGCCGACGTCGATTGAGCGCCCGATGATAAATATCCATTTTCAACCGGACCCAACTTCGCTCCCTCGCTGCAGTCAAAAAACTCTAAAGAGCTGTCACCGACAGGGTTGTGACTTTACTGCAATTGCAGTAGATCTACTGCATTTTTTTCGAAAAATAAATCTACTGCCTTTAAATTAAATCTACTGCACTTTTGGTTTTACGAAAAAAAATCATTCAATAGGCGTTTTTCTTTTCTAGATCAGAGCTGATTGAGCTGAGTACTGAGCAAAGTCTGAGCGAACAGAATAAATTTTAAGCAGAGTATGTTCAGAGTTCTCTGATTTAATTATGAAACAACTTAATCACTGAAATGTCATGATTATAAATTATTTATTTATTATTATTATTTTACCTTCTCCACTAGAGCAACCAGCCTATTCCGCCATTTTTTATTGTTTTGACGACGTTTTTTTTTTAATTTCCCGTCATCTCGTTTGTTTTCAGCATTTTACTCCGTTTACTCTCCTATTTTATTCTGAGCTCACAGAGCGTGCCTGAACATGCTCAGAACTAAAAAAGAAACACAAATTTGAAGCCTGAACGATCAGAGCTAAAACAGAATATATATTTTATTATTTTAAATTATTTATGTTTATTTATGTTATTTCTTATTTTTATTTTCAAAATATAAAAATCTACTGCGAAAAAGTTGAATCTACTTCGTTTTTTTTCCAAATCTACTTCGGACATTTTTTAAAAAAGTCCCATCCCTGGTCACCGAAAGTATTGTTGATGAATGTCATCTCCGCGTGTGTTTGCAAAAGTAGGTAGTCCTCGTGATAATTTATAAACAAAAAGGCGATTGTTTATTTGTAATTTATCACCTTTAATGTTTATTTTAGCTTGAGGATTAATTTGCGAAAGTTTATTTTTGATGTCGAAGAGTGTTTGCCTTTTCTTTCGGTACATTAAAGATTGTTCGCGATAGATGCTTATACCACTTCCCTTAAGCTGACTCGCCGCTGACAGAATTTTATTCGCTATTTCAGTAGAGTGAAGTTCCAAAAAGACGGTACCTCTTTTTGTCTGAGTGTTAAGTAGCTCCCGTGTATTTTTTAAATGAATTTCTTCACCTTCTTTTAACTTGAGAAGCCCGTTGCATGTTTGTTTTCCTAGATCAACAGCATTGGCTTCTCTGTCTATAGGAAGGTGTACCACCAGGCAGTTTTCATTGTGCTTACGCGAGATCATTTCAAGTTGGGACTCCAACAGGTCGCAGCGCTCCGTCATTGCCGTCAATTTTTTACTCAAGAGTGCATTAGTGTTTTTTAATCCATCTAATTCTTTTGATAATGTTGCAACGTCAGATTTTGTGGCTAAATCTTTTATGTTATCTTTGATTGTATCACTCAGAAGATCTTTTAGTTGTGTAATCGTCATCATACCCACTTCCACTTTATTTGAACCGTGTTTTTTTATTGTCGTTGTTGTGTTCGGGTGAAGTGTCAGTTAGACTTCTTTTGTTCTTCATAAGAAAATCCCGTAGTGCCGCAGAATGAATTTTAGAATTTTAAAACTTAAGATAATTCCTACCTTACTTGATCAGGTGAAATTTAATGTTGACCACAAAAAACTTTAGTGAAGACTTTTAAACTTTACTAAGAGCCAAATTTAAACTACACTTCCACAAATGACAGGAGAAATGTCCAGAAATGTTTAGATTTTGGCAGGTCACTTAAAAGTTAACATATGAAAACTTGAATTTTAAAATAACCGTTTAAGCTACAAATTTAAAATTTGTGCAACAAATAAGCATTTAAATATTTACAATTTCTGGCAAAACAAAAATTGGAAATTTCATATAAGTTATTATTTTAATGGACCAAAAATTCCATTTTTTTAACTTAAATTCAAATAAAAAATTATCCATAAAAGCTATACAAAATTAATATTTGAGCAAGAAACTTACATATAAAAACCTACAATTTTGGACAACAAAAGACTTATTATAACAGTATTTTCGCCCACTAACTTTAGACTTTTTTAAGCGCAAACTTATTAAACTAACAAAATCGAGGTTTTCTCAACTCAAACGCATTTAGCTGGCAATCATACTTTAAAATTCGTATTATTTTAGATTTCGTCCGCTAACACTTCAGACTTCTTTTACCGGAAACTTTAAGGCCCAGTTTTACTGTCTGTTTAGGGCACTTAAGTGGCCAAAATAGGAGACTCTTTCAACAAAGTTTGCACTTGTAAATTGGACCTAATATCTACTTAAAAACCAAGTGGGCTACTAATTCAGGGCAAACAAATAACTATTTAATTAAAATTTCAATTTAATTACGCCAAAAAGTATCCGCCTAAGTAATAGACATAAAATCTATGCAGATGGTGAGATACTCTACTGTAAATTAATACAATCTAACAAATCAGAAGAATCAGTTTAACCATTCATTAGTTGGTAGAGCATTAAAAATAAAATTTGAAAATTTTTTATAACTTATCATTTCGCCCTGCGTCCGTTTTTCGCCATGTTTTTGATGTGTTAACATCTAAGTTCTCGGTATATGGAAAATGATAATGTAGGTAACAATTTTAGAGGGGGTTAAAGGCCCTCCAAAACGGTTTTTTTATTTTTTTTTAGCGGCGCTCATATCGATGGGGATTTTGGACAGTGTCTTAAGAACACCATGAGGAGTCCAGCTTTCCTGCGGCGATTATTTCCTAATTAGCCTGTTTTTGTGGCTTTGTTCACCCCTATTGCGGTTGTCAATGATCAATTGATAGTTGATAAATATTGAAAGTTGGTACATTTAAACTCAATTTATTAAAAAGCTGATTAACTTTTCTGTGATAATTATGAATTTTCTTGTAATTCCCAATGATCAAAAGATGTATCAATTGGGTTTTTTACTATCGATTTTCAAAAGTTATCAACTATCAATTGATCATTGACAACCGCAATAAGGGTGATTGACTGTGCTATAAGTTGAAATGATTGATGACTAATTTAAGCATTTGGGATATCAGAATATTCGGAATTTATGGTAGGTATTAGTGTTTATGCACTCAGAAAAATAAAATTGTAAAATCAAGAATTTCATACTTTGGCCCAACAATTTTCGTAGGTTAAAATGAACCCAAGTACTTTAAATTCTTAACATAATAATGTAAGTGTTAGCCATGAAGCAAGAACTTTTATTGTTGAAATTAAGATACAAAATGTCAAAACTTTAAGAATGTTAATTGTTGTTTCAAGAACGAGTTGTTAAAAAACGTCAAAAATAAAAATCGTCTGGTCAAGTACGCAAATTGCAAACATTTCAAGAGCAAAAATTGTTGCCACAACAATCCGTTGTTAATAAAAATCGAAAACTTAATTGTTGGCTCAAGAAAAAGAATGTCAAACTTTTAAAAATATAAATTGTTGACACAAGTAGAAATTGTCAACAAAAAATTTAAATAAAGTATTAAAAATGTCAGATTTTCAAAAATTGAAATTGTTCTGCTAAGAACGAGTTTTCAACTTACTTTGAAAATAAAGTAGTTGTAATAAAATAAGAAGAAGTTGGAAAAATTTAATGTCAAATGATGTAGAGAAATATAATGTAGTAGGAAACAAAATATCATCTTTAGTTAAAAAAACAAAGTTAGGAGTGTATGTACCTAATCAAAATATTCATACTCATATTTTGCTTTGGGTTTATAGATAGATGTATGAATCGTGATATCCTATTCAAACTCTGGCAGGATTCGATGAATTTAGTCTCGATGATCTGATTAATAAAACTGAAGAAATAAACTTTTTTAGAAAACCTTAGGTATCGTCTTTTTTGGAAACGCAACAAATCAAAAAAGAAGTTTTTTTTTTTTTAATTTAATAACGAAAAGGTTCTCTTCTCTCATGGTTTATTTAGACTTTTTCATACACTTAAAATTTGCAAACTTCCTTGAGAATCAATCTCGAAACAATAAAACTTACATTAAAAACATTCTATGTTTTTTCATTAGAAAAAATTGCACATATTTGCAATTAAAAAGCAAGAAAAAAGACACTGAAAAATTAGTATTTTATGTGCATATTTTATTTTTAAACATATATTAGTAATTTTTAATACATTACAAACATATATTAATCATACAAAAATAGAAACTAAAATCGAACAGTTTCTTCAAAGCTGTTTAAAGTAACACACGTCGATAAATCAACAATATTTTTCATATAGAAGCAATTTAAATTTTCTTTTATTTGAAGTGATTGAAACTTTTCTAAAAACAAACTTTTAAATACTTGGCATATCAAAAAACATTTTTTTTTCGGAATCCAAAAATATTTCTAATATCTTTAATATTAAGCCGTTAACTCTCTATTGTTAAAAATGTAATCTATATCACGAGATTTTATAATTTTCAAAAGATCCTGGGAAGCTATTCGACACTCGTCTAATGCTGATATCCGTCGTAGGATAACCCCCAACTTATAAACAGTTCCAGTGTTGCAGTGTTTATATAATTTATTGTCACTTGTTAATTTAAAATATTTTCCATTATGTTCACTTTAATTCACTTTAATTCACTTGCACTTTTTTATCTTGTTGACAGGATCACGATTCACAAAACAATGAAAATTGATCTTCTTTTTGCGATAAGGGACAGATTTACAGTTAGTTTTTATGAATTTAAAAATACATTTTTGGGACAACAATTATATTGTTGTGCCAAGAACTAGTTATTGTCAACGTAACATTTTTTATTTGAAGCTCAACAACTAATTTTTAAAAGAACAGTTCCACTGTTCCACAAACAGTGTTACAACTTACAAGTATAAAATAGTTGAACCAACAATTTTTAGTATTGAAGGATTTTTTTTTGTTTTTTTTTATTTTCGGTATCTCAAGCGTAGGTACGAGTATACGAGACTAAAGAAGTGAGAGTCGAATTTTATGTTGACGGTACGTCGAAAAAAAGAGATAATGATATATATACCTATAATGTTTGTCTTAATGAATAACAATTTTTTGTTGACCCAAGAACAAATTCTTGAAAATAGTTTACTTAGAGATAATTTACATTTTCATTGTTCTGCCAACTATTTTTATTCTTGATAATAATTGTTAACTTAAGAACGAATTGTTGGATCAACAATTTGATTGTTAAAATGATATTTTGTCTGTATAAATACTTATGACAACAATTTAATTATTGGGGTAACAACTTTCCGTTATTGAAAGTGATTAAGAATGTTAAAATTGTTTTTCCAAGAACTTAATTTTTAAACTGAAAATTTGATTCTTAAAAAAACAACACTGAGTTGTTACTGCAAGAACTTTTTGTTGAGCCAACAATTTTACAAGAATTTAAAATTCTTGGGATAACAATGTTTTTTTTCTGAGTATGGGATATGGGTTTCTTAATTTTTGTATTCGCGATCTACTCGTTCCGTAAGAAAAAGTGAATGTCTTCACCGTGAGTCACGGTGCTCACACTTTTTTTTGTTATGTAACATCATTTTGTTAGAATAGTTTTTGATGCGTTTAAACTTTTATATTTCAACATTAGAAATGTTTAAGCGGAGGCGTAGGTATACTAACAATGTGAAAAAATCAACAGAATTTCAAAAAAGTGTAACGCCGAGTAGAGAAAAAGGGTGAAACGTCAGGGGAAAAGACAAAATTATTGCGTTCATGCTATGTTCTTACTGGTCTGAGGAAACAGAATACGAAGAATATGATAAAACGGACACCAAAAAAAGTGTTCGTAGGCAGGGATGGCCTACTACATTTTTCACATTTGCTACGTAGTTTATGTAGTTAAACGTAGTTAATTGTAGTTAATGAAACAAATTGTAGCAAACTTAGTTTCAAATATCAAATGATCTGTCAGTTGTAACTTTGAAGCTTGAATTTTGAGTTAAAATGTTTAAATTTTTATTGAAATTTTATTATTTCTCTAAATTTACTTTGTATGTATATGAAAACGTAACAATTTGTAGAAAATAAGACGTGTAGTTTATTAAATTAACTACGCGTAGTTAATGATGTAGAAAATGTAGTGTAGTTAATTCGGCCAACCCTGTTCGTAGGCTTTCCAGATTTGTATGTGAAGAAGAGCAAATTTAAAAAAGAATTTATTCAAAGTTTTAAAATACATAAATGCTTTTTTCATTTCTAATGTACCTCAACTATGCTGGAATGGCAAATCGGGTAAATTTTTAAATGGTGGTTTCAGTTTAACTTTTTGGACTTGGTGAAAATTGATAAAAACTTATTTGCTATCATAGTACAAAATTGTTTTATTGAAGAATGAAAAACGTGCAAGACATTCAGTTCTTGACGAAAATTGAGCGTATTCAAACATTATTCTGACTCTTTAATCAATTCATCTTCTAATCCAAGGTGCTGCACAAAACAATCCCAATTTACTAATCGGCCTTTATGTAAAAATGGAATTTTTGGACATAGTTCAAATGCGTAATTTATAGGTGCAATATCTGATGCCGGATTACGATTAACATCCACAAATGACATGAAGTCACAAACATCTATTTCTCCCAAATCGTTGTGGTTCAGAACCATTAACATATCGTCGATAAGTTCGGCGGTAAATGGCAAACGGCAACCTTTAATTGTAGATCTAAGCATAGTTTCCGAGAGGAATGATTTTTGTGATGGATTAATATGATAAACATGTTCTTTGAGATGATCAATGTCATCCCAAAGATTACGTCGGATTTCTGAATGGATTGCAGCACGCACAGTTTCACGGTTACATGATGAAGGAGGATCTTGTTCAGCCGAGTAGTATCGACATAATGTGATGATTTCTTGATCAGTAATATTGTTTCCAAGAAGTTCAATTAAATTCTTTTTTAATGTCTCATAGCTGATCAACTTTTTTTCAGACTCTCTGAACCCTTCTGGTAAGTTCTTTGCAATAAAGTTCTTATAGTTATGACGGAGAGCTTCACGTACTTTGTTCATTATAGTTTTCACATCAGCTAGTGGGAACTGTAAAAAACGTAAGAAGGTAAGCGATTTGTAATTAATTTTTGCAGAATATGTTCACTGGTGTCGTTATTTTTTAAACCAAAACTCACCTCAAACGGATGCGATTCCATGTAAATCAAAGTATATTCATCCGCAGAAACCAATGAAAATACATGGTCTTTTAAATTGACAGTTGCTCCAATATAAAGATGATGAGGTCTATAATACTCTGGTCTTTCTGATGAAAATTTTTCTTGATTTGGCAATAAAATACGTCTTCTTTTCAAGAATGTTCCACCCAAAAATCCTGAATTTCTTTCAGCTACTTCAAATATTTGAATAGTATCATCGGAAAGATAATACGATACAATAAAAACCCGTTCGCAGTTTTCTCGTATTGTCGAAATCATTTTTGCTCCGAATCGTAAAACAAACTTATCCAGAGTCATGAATTTTTTGAAATCCCCTTGTGGAGGTCTTGGCTCCACAGATATGCAATTTCCCTCAGAATCTTCATATGAACCCCATCCATTATAAGGAGGAAGTTGACGTTCTCTTGGCTTCTGGGGAATACGTTCTTCGCAGCGGTTTGGATGTGATAAAGGGCAAAAATCTTCAATTCCGTACTAAAAGGAGTATTGAGTTTTTCTCATGAAATAAAAAGAAAAACTTAGACAATACCTTCTTTCTATAATATTCCATGGTAAAGGAATCACAATTTGTCAATACTACGCTTCGTCCATAAACATTTATAACAGCCCCAATTTGAAGATCTTTATCTGTATAATAGGAAAAATCCTTTTTCCCAGTGCCAAGAATATCTGTAATATATCTTCCAGATCGAAGACCTCCTCCAAGAACGTTCAAAACGGTAACCCCTGTTTGTTCTCCTGGGAGATGTAACTCTTGCCAGTCCTTAAAGCCAAGAATCAGAGAAAGAATAGGTATAATTATTGGATTTAAAAAATATCTCTGTTAAAGTGTGAACCAGAGTATGAACCAAACAAAAAAATATGCATTTCAAAATCCGTCAACCCATTAGAAAAACTATACGTGACTAACTCAAAAACTAGGGCAATTTTCTTAAAAGACTTCAAAACATTATTCGAATTTTTTGGCAAAAACCTGCAACGAAGTTTTATTACAGTTACTTTGGTCATTATTTGGCATAATTTGTCCAGTATGTGAGAAAATTTAATTTCAGTTTGTGTGAAGAAAAAAAGACCGCCGTTTAGTAAGCAGCACTATGTCGAGAATCTCAATTTTTTTGGTTCCAAGAATTTGTAAAACATTTGGAAAAATTTGGAAAACCATTTTCTAAATTTGGAAAAAACTTGTTAATAGACCGAGAGCTCGCAGCAGATTTTTGGCGTGAAAGGAAACCAAACGATATTTTTACCATATGTAGTCCTGGGGAAGGTGATAACGAATACGTTCGTCTGCCAGTACGTAGTGGCAGCGTTTCCGAGAAAAAGTGCATCGAAAGTACAACTTTTCTAAATATAGAAATAGTGAGGGAAACCACTTCAAATGCATTGCATCCCAACGCTCTCGATTCCCTGATTACAAATATGGTTTCGACAAGCGTCTAGGTGGCTGCAAGACCACCGAAAGACGTCACCGAGAATGCATTTTTTGGGAATTTTTTGAATTTTGGGAAACCACCTGTAGGGAATAATTCGCAGTAAAGGGATAATGTAGAAAGAAAAAAAAATAATAAGAAAATAGAAACGAAATTTAAATGACGTTAGAAAAGGAAGAGTAAAAAGAAGGCGTTCGTTTTCCACCATGAGGTGTGACTCAAAAAATTTTAACTTTATTATTTCTTCTCATAACTTAAAGAAATTTATATTGCGATTGTAGAAACCAATAATAAGAAAATAATTTAAAAAAAAATTCGAAAAGAAAAAATAAATACTTTAACACTTAATACCCAACCCCAAGGACCAACCAGAAACTTGGTTTCTGCCCTACTGCCCTAGCCTGTTCAAATGTGAAGAATATGCGGGCAAGATTATCTCTAGCCGTATAATAAAAAAAAACAATTTTAGTCCTACCTTCCTAAAGAGCTCTTTGGGGGGTAGTATAGTCCCTTTTTTGGACGTCCAAAACAAAGCTTAGTATGGGGCAGGCAACTGCAGCCCGGGCCGAGAAAAGCCGTATGGTTTAGGTGTTTTACAATAAAACAGAATGGTTATTAATATCGCACCTTTTTCAAAAAAAAAATATAAGGCAACACAAACACAAATCGCCGAATCCCTTTTGAACTGCACTTAAGCAGGTAGTAAGGCGCCCCGAAAACTGCTTACTTCCCCCCCCCCCCTTCCCCTTCTGGTAATTTGTTGATTTAACGTCTGGGATGCTTCCATACAGGGGAACAAAAAAACGGAAGGCGGTCCTGGACTCCCGGAATTTCACCAGCGACCGCCAAATCTGTTTAAATCACCGAGTAAATGCTTTTTTAGTATAGTTTTTTTTCGAACTTACCCCTATAATGTTTATATATGTGTATATAAAAAGTTCTTTATGTATATATGTAAGAACGAATAAAATAAGCCATAGGTATAATCCATGGACTGATCGAGACACAGCACTTTGGATAGGTATAGATATATCCTATAAAAAAAAAAATAATTTTGTTTTTTTATACCACCTTTTTTTTAAATGAAACACAATTCCGCACGCACTTTTTACTACCACAAACCACTCCTATGTAGATTAGGTAGGCTTTTTTATCACAATAGTGAATAGGATATCAGCTTTATAACCTATTTCTATCTTTTTGCACGTTTTTTTCAGTTTTTTCTATTTTCTATTTAATACGTAGGTAGTTGGTAAGTAGTTTAGGTTACCAAATAAGTTAATTTTAATAATATAATATATATTATTTTTCTAGGTTTTTTTTCAACACGATTTCAAGTGTTGCCGTTTAACACTTAAGTTCAATTTCATTTGTATATATAAAATTTCTTTTTCAAGGAGTCAAAGCCTTTTGATTGAGACATATTTCAATCATTTACCATTAAAATTGAATTAAAAAAAAGAAACAAAATATTTCGCGGATTTTAATAGTTTGGCGTAACTCAAAACGTCTGTCACTGACATTTTCCTTTTTAGGAAGTCAACACCTATTGATTAAGCTAGATTTGAGGAGGTTACCACTTTAATCGAGCGGACAAAATAATAATAACATCCTCGACATTTATCGCGGTTTTCGATAGTTTGGCGTAACTCAAAATGTCTGTCACTGACATTTTCTTTTTTGGGGAGTCAAAACCTTTTGACTGATCTAGTTTTGAAAAAGTTATCACTAAAATTGAAAAGATAAAATAATAATGACATCCGCGACTTTAATCGCGAATGTTGTCAGTTTGTCACCACTTCAACGTCTGTCCTTTATATTTTAATTTTTATGAAGTCAACATTTTCATTTAAGATACGCCATGTCAAGTGGTTCGCTCCAAAAGCCCATTAAAAAAATTAAATTTAATAAATGTGGGATTTTTTTTCGCGCTTTCTAGCTGTTAGGTGGAACCCAAAACGTCTTTATTTTACATAACTATACTCCTGTTAATCGCGTCTGTCACGAGTTTGCGGCCACATAGACGTCTGTTGGGGCCATATTCGCACTCAGGGAGTCGTGGACTTTCGGATGTCATCGATTTCAAGTGGTTTCCCAAGTCTAAAATCGCAAGAAAAAATTAATTTTCGGCGACGTCTGTCGGTAGTTATGCGGCCACCTAGACGTCTGTCGAAACCATATTTGTAATCAGGGAATCGTGGGCGTTGGGATGCGATTTAATAATTTAATAATTACTTACTAAAATTTGGTATTCAAAACGTTTTCAATTGTGCGTAATAAGTGAGTGAGTGAGTGAGTGAGTGAGTGAGTGAGTGAGTGAGTGAGTGAGTGAGTGAGTGAGTGAGTGAGTGAGTGAGTGAGTGAGTGAGTGAGTGAGTGAGTGAGTGAGTGAGTGAGTGAGTGAGTGAGTGAGTGAGTGAGTGAGTGAGTGAGTGAGTGAGTGAGTGAGTGAGTGAGTGAGTGAGTGAGTGAGTGAGTGAGTGAGTGAGTGAGTGAGTGAGTGAGTGAGTGAGTGAGTGAGTGAGTGAGTGAGTGAGTGAGTGAGTGAGTGAGTGAGTGAGTGAGTGAGTGAGTGAGTGAGTGAGTGAGTGAGTGAGTGAGTGAGTGAGTGAGTGAGTGAGTGAGTGAGTGAGTGAGTGAGTGAGTGAGTGAGTGAGTGAGTGAGTGAGTGAGTGAGTGAGTGAGTGAGTGAGTGAGTGAGTGAGTGAGTGAGTGAGTGAGTGAGTGAGTGAGTGAGTGAGTGAGTGAGTGAGTGAGTGAGTGAGTGAGTGAGTGAGTGAGTGAGTGAGTGAGTGAGTGAGTGAGTGAGTGAGTGAGTGAGTGAGTGAGTGAGTGAGTGAGTGAGTGAGTGAGTGAGTGAGTGAGTGAGTGAGTGAGTGAGTGAGTGAGTGAGTGAGTGAGTGAGTGAGTGAGTGAGTGAGTGAGTGAGTGAGTGAGTGAGTGAGTGAGTGAGTGAGTGAGTGAGTGAGTGAGTGAGTGAGTGAGTGAGTGAGTGAGTGAGTGAGTGAGTGAGTGAGTGAGTGAGGGAGTGAGTGAGTGAGTGAGTGAGTGAGTGAGTGAGTGAGTGAGTGAGTGAGTGAGTGAGTGAGTGAGTGAGTGAGTGAGTGAGTGAGTGAGTGAGTGAGTGAGTGAGTGAGTGAGTGAGTGAGTGAGTGAGTGAGTGAGTGAGTGAGTGAGTGAGTGAGTGAGTGAGTGAGTGAGTGAGTGAGTGAGTGAGTGAGTGAGTGAGTGAGTGAGTGAGTGAGTGAGTGAGTGAGTGAGTGAGTGAGTGAGTGAGTGAGTGAGTGAGTGAGTGAGTGAGTGAGTGAGTGAGTGAGTGAGTGAGTGAGTGAGTGAGTGAGTGAGTGAGTGAGTGAGTGAGTGAGTGAGTGAGTGAGTGAGTGAGTGAGTGAGTGAGTGAGTGAGTGAGTGAGTGAGTGAGTGAGTGAGTGAGTGAGTGAGTGAGTGAGTGAGTGAGTGAGTGAGTGAGTGAGTGAGTGAGTGAGTGAGTGAGTGAGTGAGTGAGTGAGTGAGTGAGTGAGTGAGTGAGTGAGTGAGTGAGTGAGTGAGTGAGTGAGTGAGTGAGTGAGTGAGTGAGTGAGTGAGTGAGTGAGTGAGTGAGTGAGTGAGTGAGTGAGTGAGTGAGTGAGTGAGTGAGTGAGTGAGTGAGTGAGTGAGTGAGTGAGTGAGTGAGTGAGTGAGTGAGTGAGTGAGTGAGTGAGTGAGTGAGTGAGTGAGTGAGTGAGTGAGTGAGTGAGTGAGTGAGTGAGTGAGTGAGTGAGTGAGTGAGTGAGTGAGTGAGTGAGTGAGTGAGTGAAATTTTTTTCACTACGAGGGGTCTGTTTAAGTGAAAAACCCGTTTAAGTGAAAGAAAGACCGTTTCTTTCAACTGGGTTTTACTGTCTTAGATTTTGATTGTGTCCATTCAAATAGAGAGAAATGTTTTGGAAAAATGCACAAATTTTTACATTTTTGAAAGAAATTTTTGCATTTTTGTGCCAGAAAAAAGTAAAGAAACACATTTTGGGTAGATTTGGGATACCCGGGATCCCACGGAAGAGTAGAGAAGTGAAGAAGAAGAGCTTTTTGTTCTATTTTCTTTGCTTACCCTAGGAAGCTTTCCACGCTTAAGAAAAGTTGCTGGACCACTCCTTCCGGAGTTTGCAGGGAATATTTCCTTTATGTCCATTGTATCATCGGAAAGATAATAGCATAGCTCTAGATTGCGTACATCTCCAAACTCAGAACGGTCATCCCAGTAACACGTAAACTTTAGTATCTTCCTATCAAACTCTAAAAATTGAGCAAACAAACGTTTCCTGTTTGTTGGGGCAGAATATCTGATACTCGCTCTTTTTCTGTGTTCTATGGTAGGATCTCTGAAATATTAAGTAGAGAATTTAAATTGTACTTAATTACAAAAAGTCAGTTTGTTTCAACAGCTCCACACCATTAATTATTGAATTTAATACTTACAATGGAGATTCTACTGGATCTGGAACTGGAATTCCAGCTCTGTTTAAAAAATTCCTTGTAAACAAATCGCAACCAGTAATATAATAAACTCGGTCAAAGATTTGTATGTTAGTTTTCACATTCAAATCCAAAATAGAAACAAATTCATTATCACATGGAGCTGGTTTTGGTATTCTTTGCTTATGTACCAAGCAACCTTGCGTTATTCCTGAATTCTCTACTTTTGGTTCAGTCACTTGTATTGTGTCATCTTCCAGGTAGTAAAATATTTTGACTTTTCGTACAAGATATGGAGCATGATAGACCTCTTGTAGTGTTTCCTTAAAATAACCATCAAAACAAAGAACCTGCTTATCGTAGGCCAACCAGGATGGAAGCTTAGGACCCACTTTCGGTAGATTTATCGATGGAAGTTCTGGCGGTGGACAGTTTGTATTGGAAAACATACCCCTTGGGTCAACAAGCTTTGGTATTTCGCGGTCGGAAAGCATAGCAATGCCATAGTGATTAAGAAATGTTTGTGATTTTGCAAAATTTGTTTTTGTTAGCTACCAAATAAGATTAATAATAATTACAAGGAATTTAAATACATATTTTGTACATTATAAATTGTACTTACGTCTCGGAACTGTGTACCTGGTAGTAAAGGCATTCCCGGTATTCGCAACATTTTCAAAATAAATGATTATTTAATAATTTAATTTAATGTTCTAAAAATATAGATGTAATCAAATATTATTTACTTCAGTATGTCAGGTAACTGATTTTTTTTTTGAAGCTTTAACCCATAAAATGAACAAACAAATCGAAATTACTATAGTGATTTCTGGGTGTTTTAATTGCTTTTCAAGCAACTTGGCAACCAGACCATTAGGCAAAGTAAGGATTCGGTTGTTCTCCTTGTTTTACATTCCTTAAGTTAATATTATAAACAGTTACATTGTTAAATTATCTATTTTGTCATAGAAACGGTTTTTAAAACCAATTAATTCAAAACTTATTCGTATTTTATTTTCGTATCGTCGCACAGTGGCCCGTTTCGACTTTTTTGGTTGCTTAAATTATAACTCTTAAATGAATAAAGATATGGTTAGATTTATTTTTAAATCTTTTAAATTTTTAAGGCTATCAAGCAACTGGGTATCTATACAGGGTTTTCTGTTGAAAACATTATTTTTACTTAAAGCGATAGACATAGATTGTAGGTATTTCACTTAACAAAGGTTTTGATTTAGAGTAACAGCAGAGTTTTTTGAGGCTTATTTGAGTTAAACAGTGGGGAATAAACAAAATAAACCAATAGCCGCATTTTATTATCTACGGGTCTGGGACAGGGTTATCTTTTAACACGTAATACAAAAACAAATTTGGATCTATGTAGGTTTCTATCGGGGTTTACTTTATGGAACCAGAAATTAGTTTTTTACCCTGGCGGGTAAACAAATAAAAAAAGACATAATACTAGTCATAGAGTACCCATATTATCTAGAGAAGGGTTGCCCTATGCATTTTAAATGGAACCGCACCAACACAATGACACTGTTATAGATTTTGTGTTTTTAGTATGAAATTTTGAACGATTTTGAATATTTTTTGTAGCTGATACAAGCCTTTAACTCTGGCTTTAATTTCAATTTTGAATTTTGAAAATCCGAACATTGGATCTAAAGATATAAGCATGTTTTTTCTGTGATGGTGTCGATAATCCCCGTTGTCTTTTTTTTCTGCCAATTTCCCCCGGGGATTAGCGACGACATGACAGTAAAAAACATGGAGTTTTCATATAAACTATCGATAACATGTATGTAATTCATGCCGGTAACACAGTTTTAATGTACGCTTAAGTTAAGCCCCGAGAATTCTCCGGGATTAGATGTTGTTGTATCTAACATGTTAATTGTTTAGCACCGACGTCGTTTTTTTCATCCAATTCCCCCGGGCTTGCAAAAAAACACGGCTTCTATAATATACCGGATAGTGTATCCATACAAAAAACTTGAATCCTTTTGAAGAATTTTATAACAGTGGCAAGGTAACTGTTCTAAAGTATAACAGTATAACAAAACATAAATGACAAATTTAACCCATAACCTCAAAATTTATTTGTGTATTGTGATTTGTGTTGTAACTTCAGCATATTCACGAAAATTTTCTAAATAATCATAAAATATATAATTGTTTTTGGTCAAAGTTATGTGTATGCGTAATAAAACGAAAAACAAATCAATTTAAGAAACCAGATATTCGATTTCAAGAGCTAGTGCTACCGGAATACGTTGCTCCGTCCTCGTCGTATCGGCTACCGCCCAGTGTTTATGTGCGTTAAGTTTACTCGTTAAGAGCCCAACTCCTTCCTTACTAGCTCCCTAGGATCCGGCAGACGCACTACGTCCCCTCGTGAATTCATTAATCTCACCTAGGCTTCAAGGAATTTTGATAAAAATCAATCCAACCAGCCACACGATTGAGTGATTCAGACGACAAAAATACCAGGCGTTGGCACATTCAAGTTGTACATGGAGAATTTCGACGAGAATACTCAAGCTGGCGAGCTGCGAACGCTGTTCGAGAAATACGGTGACGTCGTCGAATGGAATCGGAGCAACAGGGTCGCGACGCAATACAGAATCTTAACAATTACATCTTACACAACAATCCGATCAAAGTGGAAGCGGCAAAGACCGTCGTGCCCCCAATACGCCGGCAACCAATGTCTTTGTTGGCAATGTGATGAACAAGACCCGAGCACCGGAGGTGCGAGAACGATTTGAAAAATATGGTACGGTCTTGGAGTGTGACTTTGTGTATTTGTTTACTTATAGTGTATGGGTTTTCGTATTTGGACAGTGTGGGACACATCCAAGATTTAATTAAAGAATTGAATGGACGTGTGGTCGGAGTTTCAATTTCAAGAAATTTCTTAAAAGTATAATAGAAATTTCTTGAAATTGTTGTTGCATATCGTTGTCGTTTCAAAACCACTAACTTTATAAGGATGGTTGAAATGGTTGTAAGTTTTATTTGAAGTCCTCTAAGTGATTATGAAAACCATTTTCAAATCGAACAAATATTCCAAAAAATTTCCATATAAAAGTAATTTTCGGCATTTTTCAGTTTTAAAGCAAATGTCGAAATTACTTTTGTATAGAAATTTTTTGAAATATTTGGTCGATTTGAAAATGGTTTTCAGAAACACTAAGAAAACTTTAATTCAAACTAAAAACCGTTCCAATAATTCAAATGAAGCGAGTAATTTGGAAATGACATCATTGTATATCTACAATTTTCAAGAAATTTATATTACTTTTAAGAAATTTCTTGAAATTGTTACATATACCACGTTGTCGTTTCAAAACTACTAACTTTATAAGGTTAGGATTGAAATGGTTCTAAGTTTCATTTGAAGTCTTCTAAGTGATTATGAAAACCATTTTCAAATCGAATAAAGATTCCAAAAAATGTCCATATAAAAGTAATATCGGCATTTGCTTTAAAAATGAAAAATGACGGAAATTACTTTTATATGGAAATTTTTTGGAATCTTTGTTCGATTTGAAAATGGTTTTCAGAAACACTTAAGGGACTTCAAATTAAACTTAGAACCATTCCAACCATCCTTACAAAGCAAGAAGTTTGGAAATGACATCGTAGTATATCTATCAGTTTCAGGAAATTTCTATTACTTTTAAGAAATTTCGTGAAATTGGTAGATATACCACGCTTTCGTTTCAAAACTATTAGGTTTATAAGGATGGTTGGAATGGTTCTAAGTTTCATTTTAAGTCCCCTAAGTGAATTCTGAAAACCATTTTCAAATCGAACAAAGATTTTAAAAAATGTCCATATAAAAATAACTTCTGAAAAAATTAAATTAATCTCCTTTTTAACCATGATTTCAAAAAGACACTTCTTTAAGTTTAAATCATTTAAGAGCAACTTATATGAAATCTTTGTTTTTGTAGTGCCTATAATAAACTTTCTATTTTTAGGAACTCAACAAATCTTTGTAGTGCCTATAATAAACTTTCTATTTTTAGGAACTCAACAAATCGTCGCCCGAGAATTGTTTTGTCGTATAAACCATTTGAGCAATTTTGGGAAATCGCATTTTAAGTTTCGCGTTTAAATAAAAAAGAAACTGACCCATGAAGTTTTCTACAATTTTAATAAAATTTTGTGTGGAAAATCTTCTTTTGATTAAGGTATTCCAGATTGTTGAGTCGGTTTTAGTTTTTAATCTATAGAGGATTATCTTCAAGATCATTTTGTCGTATACGCCACGAAAATCAGTACTTTGTTCGATCCCCATACACATACGACAAAGTGAACACAAATGCTTTAGTTGAATGCAGTGATGCGGTTGATTTTTAATAATTTTGTTTGTAACTAAAAAAACATGCAGTTAATCCTATATACATACGACAAAACAATATTAAAAAATATATCACGGAAATACATGGATATTTTGTCGTATATGCCAAAATTTGGCGTTTACGACAAAACAAAACTAAGGGATGAGTTATTTTGTGCGGATATACGACAAAGGCATACTGATTTTCTCAGTAATGGTAAATGATAGGACAAATCTGATTTCAGAAATGGAAGGAGGGCCTTTGAAAACATAAAACTGCATACCCACTTTAAAAAAGTGCATTTTGGCGTTTACGACAAAACAATACTCGGGCGACGAAATGCAGCTAATGTGTCGACTATGGATGTTCTATGCTCTCTTGCTGAAAATGCTCGAAGTCAATTTTTATTTGTGTTTCAGGGATAGTGGATGATTCTGAAACACCATTCATTAAGATAGATGAAGGTTATCATCCGTGCGTAGCAGCAGTCTTGTATGCCCAATAGAATTGTATTTGGATAATACAATAATTATGTATGTGGAAGTGCTGTTGGTATTAACATAATAGGTCCACTGAATACTACTAATTTTGGCTTACCTTAAGTTTTTTACTATGTTAAAACTTCAAAGGAAATAAATTAATTTTTTTATATTTTTGAAAAAGCGCTTTTTATTTCAGTTTTTTTTCAATTTAATTTTTTTAATGGTGATTCTCTTTCAAGAAATTTTGATACTCGTTTTGAAAGCATCAATTGCTGATTTCAAAAAGGTACCAAACATCACTGTACCGTACATATAAAGATCGAACCCTAAAAAATTTCTTTGGATAGCAATATTTCGGCAATTGAAAATCGTAAAGGGTTGCGGTTTTCAAAATTGCGTTTTATATTTTCAAGATCTTTCGGAATTACTTACTTTATTTCTAATTTATTAAGTTTGAAAATCAAAAATTGTTTGGATGGCAATATTTCCGTAACCAAGCCTCGCAGTAGGTTTCTTTTTTCACTGATGAATAGGAAATAAATAGGCCTTATCGAAAAAATAAATAATTTTGCACTACCGGCAAAAACAGATTAACGGCAACGGTGTTTATCGAACAATTCTAAACGCACCTTAAAATAAGCCTTTTTCAGTCTTCAAACTCGATTTTAAGATGAACCAAGAGTCCAAGCGAAATAAAAATGTAAAAACGGTAATTTGTAGAATTTCACCTTTCCGTCGAGGTATCACACGGCAAAAACAAACAACTTTAAAAAAATCCGATTTGTGTCTGTAATTTAACCGAATTATTGTGTCAACTACAAAGCTCTAGGAACTTCAAAAAAGCATATTCGTGATCTGGGAATCACAACCTTTCAAACGAGGTATCGCACGATCAGAAATTTAAAAATATTTTTTTCCCGCACATATAAAGATCGAACGCTAAAAAATTAGTTTGGATAGCAATATTTCGGCAATTGAAAATCATGCACGTGTGCAAATATAAAAAAGGGGCGCTTTCTACAAATCTTGCACAGGGCGCTCGCTTGGCTGGAGCCGGCCCTGGCGACATCTATGGTATTTTGTCTCTTATTTTTTTTTATTGTTGGTTTGGAGGTTGGATATTCAAAATGTAACAATTCACCAAAAATAATATAAATAGCGGCGTCCGATTGATAGGCCGATAGGGTATCTAAAGCCCGCATCACACGACGCTTGTTTTCCTGCTAGAAATGCTTGCTGGCTTTCGTGCTGGCTATTGAGCTGGAAAATGGCGTCACTGCTGGCTCTCTTGATAGAAGCGCTGCTAGATTTCAAAGTTAGAACCGGTGCTATTTTTCTTGCTTGTTTTGCGGCTGGATTTTAGCAGACGTCAAAAGGTACATGTATTTTTTCAAATGTCATTTTTTCTATTTCCTTTTTATTTATTTTCTAATAGTTTTTTCAACTTCAAACAAAATTAAATGTGATTTCATAAATTTATATATTTAGTTCTATCAGATGTATGCATTTTTTGTGGAAATTTGTGTAGAAAAATATTGTGAAAATTTGTGCAAATTCGCAAGAAATTTCAAAAAACTATCAGCGAATCCAGCCCCAAAACAATCATCGAGAGAAGCGGAAGATTGAAACCAGCAAAACATCCAGCACCACACCATCCAGCACGAAAGCCAGCAAGCATTTCTAGCAGGAAAACAAGCGTCGTGTGATGCGGGCTTAACGTCGAATTCCTTTCAACAAAAGAATCGATTTTTTTTCAGAACAATTCGAATTTTTTCTGTCAAAACAAATCTTCCTAATTTATGTCGAATTCTTTTCACCAAAAGAATCGATTTCAGATCGATTTTTTTTCTAAACAAATCGATTTTTTTTTCTGTTTTGAAAGGAATATAAAAATACGAAAAAAATCGATTTTTTTTTTTGTGCAAAACGTCAAAAAATATTTGTAAATAAGAAGATTGCTTACAATGAATTAAAGGTGTTGGAATTTAATTTATTTATTTATTTTTTTATTTTTGCCGTGAAAAACTACTGTCAGAGATGTGGAACTTTGAATTAGCCAACATCAATCTTGCCAAAACGTAAATTATCGAGGAGATAGTTCTGAGAAAACTGGAGCAAAGTTAACACACGATGGATTCCAAACCGTGTAGAAGCAAAGAATCAAGAATGTACTTTTCAGGAAAATCATTTCCTTTTAGCATTTTTGCATTTCACTTAACCGAGGGATTTTATATTAGCCGTGTTTTTTTGCAAGTCCGGGGGAATTTGATGAAAAAAACGACGTCGGTGCTAAACAATTAACATGTTAAATGCAACAACAACTAATCCCGGAGAATTCTCGGGGTTTAACTTAAGCGCACCGAAAAACTGTGTTACCGGCATGAATTACATACATGTTATCGATAGTTTGTATGAAAACTCCATGTTTTTTTACTGTCATGGCGTCGCTAATCACCGCTGTCGATTTTTTCAACCAATTTCCCTCGGGCTTGCAAAAAAACAGGCCTATTATTTTAATTATTTGTTAAATGAAACTAAACTTATTATTTGTAAGGAATTAATGTAAACAATAATAAAAACAAATTTAAAGAAAAAAAGAAAAAAAAAGAAAAAACTTTGTTTTATTTTTATTTTTATTTTTTATATATTTATTATTTTACAACATTTAATTTTAATTTTAGAAAGGCGACGCGTTTCGGAATTAGTATTCCATCATCGGGCTTATGCTTTCGAACTGTCGAAACTTATTATTGTTATTATCGCGATATTTGATTTTTGTTTATTTAATGTCGAATTCCTTTTGCCATTTGGGATTTTGATCCGGGATTGCGGATTTTTCGTGGTGAATGGAGAGCAAAATGGGATTGATTTTTTTTGTAATTGTGTGTGTGGCATGTCAAATATGGCAGTATTTCTTGATGAAACCAGTGATAGTATGTACAGGGAAAAATTCCTAGAAGGATAAGTATTTTCAAACTATAAAAGAACATTTTTTTTATTTAAATTAAAGTTATTTTACATATATACAAATGTTTGTGTTTTAACGAATTGTTTTTTATTCGTCGCAATTATTATTTATTGTAGTATATTATTTATTTGTACAGATTATCACCGACATTCTGCATGCACGAGATTTTATTCGAGATGGTCGGAATTTTCAAATACCTAAAACAATCAAAATACAAATTGAGTGATGGAATTTTCATTCTGTAATCTGTCAATTTTATGGGTAATGTGACCAACTGTGAAAACTAAAAATTTCTGTGATCCAGTTTGTTTTATTATCATGATCTGATCTGAATTGGATCTGGGGCAACTATTAAAAAGGAAACACAATTGTTGTTATTTCAAGCAATTTCTGAGATGTAATTTACACGAATTATAACTTTATCATAATTTATTTTTTTTACCATTTAGTTCTAAATGGTCCAAAATCTGCCAGTATTTTCACAATAAAAAAACTGATAATAGTCCAAGTGAGGTTTTAATTTTATTGGCAATATGTAGTTATTGTGCTTTCTCCACTTTGTAAATTATATAAAACAAAATATTAGAAAGATTCAATTTATTCAATATTTTCCGGCAAATCAATAGTAGTATCTTCAGAGTGCCATTATTCGACTTCGTATAAATATAGGTTGGTGACATAAAACTGACAACTTTGTTAGTCGTAGATTTGAGACTATTTAAAATGCTGAAGTTGAAAATGATAAACAAAATTAAAAACATCATAGACAAGAGTAAACGATTTTCTTTCCTCGTATGAGTCTAAAATATCAATTAAAAGTAAAATACACATAAGGGATTTTTTGATCCTTAGTACTAGTAGGAATTTTATTTCTTTCATATACTAACACTGCACAAATTTCAATTATTTTAACAAAAGAAAAAAAAAAAACAGCAAATCTTAACTTTGGAAACAATACCATCTCTGCCTGGAAATGCAACTTCACATGTAGTCGAAGCACACTTTTCTTCCGGATTATATGTATCCCTGCAGTTGGAATGGATGCAGCAACGGCGGCGTTGTATTCCTTATTCTACAGTCCACATAGACTGTGCAAAACAGTAAATGCATTCGGCAGCTTCACCAGCGGACAAACACCAATTGTCAGTTGTCACCGTCGTTTTCGAATTCATAAATGTATTTTAAATTGAAACATCCACGAAAAAGGAATAATATAAATTTATTTTCACAAAACTTCTAAAAAGTAAACAACAATAATTTCCGAAAAATTTCACAATGACATTTAGATAAATGTCACTTTACTATTGTGTGTGTGTAAGTGCGTGTTTTGTGTAGGTGTAAATCTCTCTTGAAATCGGGATCAAAGATTTTGATCCCAAATCATGAGGGATCGATTTTTTTTGGTTGAAAGGAATGCCAAAACTGGTCCGGGATCAAAATCTCTCACTGGGATCGATTTTTTTTGGCTGAAAGGAATTCGACATAAGAACAACGCACAAATAATAAATATGAAATCACAACACAATTTGTCTTCTTAAAACACCGCGATAATTCAATTTGACATTTTAGAAATGTAAAATCTTGGTAGTGTGTGCAAATAGGTGTAAAATCTTTCTTGAATCTTGCTAAATCAGCAAGATTTGTTTTGACAGCAAAAATTCGAATTGTTCAGAAAAAAAATCGATCTCAGGTCGAATCCTTTGTTGAAAAGAATACGACATTAGCAATATTCAAGAACGATTTTACACCGATTTGCACACACACTAGCAAGATTTGAAATTTCTAAAATGTCAAATTGAATGTCGCGGTGTTTTAACAAAATAAATTGTGTTTTTGGTTGAAACGAATTTTCGGTGAATTTTATATTAAATATTTATGCGTTGTATTTCAATTAATTACAATAATTAGGGCCAGTTCCACAGTGCACACTTAACAAAATAAGTGGCACTTAATTTACCCGTTTTGGCACTTTAACCGCAGTTTTACTACCTGAGTAAGTGGAACTTAAGTGGCCAACATGGGAGACTTAAGTGTCACTTATTCCGATAAGTTTACACTGTGAAATTGGAAATTAGTTTTCCATATTTGGCACTTAAATGACACTTACTTCACTGTGAAACTGGCCCTTAGTTTCCAAATTGAATATTTTTTTGACGTTTTACTTAAAAATTGCTGCTGTCAAGGCCACACACACAATCACAAAAAAAAATCAATTCTTTTCGTATTCCTTTCAACGACAGAAAAAATTCGATTCTTTTTAGAAAAAATTTCGATTCTTTGGTTGAAAGGAATTCGACATAAGATCGTTGTTGCGACGCAACATGATTCATCTATAAATCTGAAATAAAAGCATATCGAAAATCTAAGATGCAAAGTGTCGACGGCATGCAAATCGCCGATGGCATTACAATTTTCAAATGCAATCACCGACGGCAAACCATGCATACACTTTGTTCATCATAATTAGGTAGATACTAGAGCCTACGATTCAGTCCGTGTATTTTAAAAACACGGATACACGGACTCCGTGTAATTATTACACGCAAATAAAAATCCGTTCTCTTAAAACACGTGTATTTATTTGCTTAATATCCGTGTATCCGGATATTAAGCATACACGGATCTTTATTACACGGATTCTTAATACACGGAATGGTTTTTGATTTTTATCTTTTCAAAGGGTGGGCTTACAAGCTCAACATTTTTGAGCGTTGATGGATATTACAGATTTTTATTTTTTTGATTTTCCAAAAAAATCGATTTTTAAAGAAAAAATTAAATAATTCTAAATTTAAATCCACTGACAGATTCGACTACCAAGTCGTTGTCGTATTTTTATCAAAAAAATCCCATAAATTTGACCCTCTCCAGTGATGATTGGATTATTTAAAATACACGGATCTTCGGATACACGGACACACGGACGCACGGATGCACGGATACACGAAATACACGGATTCAAATCCGGATATTATAAGAACACGTGTATCCGTGTTTTTAAATATCCGTGTAATAGGGAGCTCTAGTAGATACCTATAACTACCAAAATTGGGAGCGCATGAAAGACACCAAATATGATATCAATCATATCAATTTGTGGGAGTTAACTCCGAAAGATAAGTTTCGCCCTATGACTTATTATAGTCCCTCCCACGATGCGATGTTTTTTTGTGTATGTAGCGGATGCTCAAGCAGCAGAAGCCGATCGATCGATGGTTTTAAAGCTGAAAGAAGAGGGTGAGAAGTGCGGGGTTATGTTTTTATGCATAGGTGCTGGGATTGCTAAGCAACGGTCGGCAATCGAACTATGGCAAAAGTTCAGTGATCTATAGCTGGATCAAAAACAGGAATCAGCTGTCGAGATTTCGTTGTGATGCTTATGATGCATACAAATTATTCCAAATTCGAAAGCCTATGAGAAAGTTTATAATCGTCTTTACAGTTTAAAGTTAATAAAACTGTTTTTTATTTCAAAAGGATTTTCTATTCTCTTTTTAATTCAATTGCGCTAGTTTGGTGACATTGCAATTTGCAATTCGTCGATCGATTTTTTTTGTTCGTTTCTTTTTTGATTTACCGAAGGCAATCTGTGTCTTTGACTTCCTTGCGGCAAACATTGGTCCTTCGAGCCGGATGGTAAAGGATTCAAAAAGGATAATTAATTTAATAAAAATAAAAAAATAGTGTGTGAAAAAAAAGAGATACTAAAGTTCGTGTGCGTATAAACTTAAAGACATTTGAAGTTCGTGCGGTCGATTTTAAAAGTATCCTGCGAAGATCTGGATTTTGAGACGCTGGCTGGTTCAACGAGGGAGCAACGCATAACTACAGGTGTATGGCTTTTAATTAAACATTGTTTATGTTTTTAATTCATTGATCATAGTTGATCTTAATTAAAACGTGTGTTGTGTGTTATCTGGGTATTTGATTGCATATATTTAACTTCAATATGAGTAAGAGCAAACTTCCTGGTTTGATAGATGCAGTTCAAATCATTTGAAATACAGATACAAATTTTGAATCTGCGTGGGCGTTGTTAGTGAAAAGATTTCAAAATATCAGATTATTGAAAGATAATCAATTCAAACTTCTTTTCGATCAGTCAAAAATATCTCAAGAGTCATCCGAAGATCTCAAGCTCTTATTAGATACGACAAACGAAGCATCATTAAAAAATCTTGGAGTAGCTGTAGAATCGTGGGAAGATATTCTCATATTTCATACAGTTCAAAAACTTCCTTATACAACTCGTGGGCTTTGGGAATCACATATTTCGATGCATGTTGACTACCCGCAATACAGCGTCTTAGAAGATTTCATTTTGATGAGATCGAGGACATTGGATGTCATTGGACAGTCCTCGTCAGGTTTAGAGGTAGAACCGCACAAGGCGAAACTGTACTTCAGCGACACCGAGCGCATTTTCGCATGAAACTGAAGGAAACTTCACGTCGCGACACAGTTGGTCAGATTATCAACTTTGTCGCATAGTGTAGTGCAGTTGTCGCTTAGTGCGATATACTTCATACAATTTCATACAAATAAGTCGTGAAGTTCAGTTCCGCTGAAGTGCAGTTCCGCCGAGTGCGGTCTTACCTTAACTCAACAAAATCGAAAAAAAAAACTTCGTCAAAGACGGTTCGTGTTCACAACACTAAAAATGCCAATAAATATTCGCTGTGTCAGGGCTTACATTCTAATCGGAATTGCTTTAAGTTTAAATCATTTAATGCAAAAAAAGGCATGAATTTTTAAAAAAGAATAACCTTTGCTTTAACTGCCTTTCAAATGCACATTTCACTCAGAATTGTGCAAGCACATTCACATGTTTTACTTGCCATCAAAAACATCACTCGTTACTGCACTTGATTGATGCAGCTAATGCAACACAAGGCAGCGAAAACAATCTTGTAACACAACCAAACAAGGCAACTTCCTCTTCCGCTTCCACTTCCCAATCGGGACCAGAAAGCACTGCATCTTCAACTGCAATTGCTTCAGCAAATAACGCGTGTCTAGCCGAAAAAGAAATTGCACCAGTTCTTCTGGCTACGGCGCGGCCCTCATCAAGGTTTTGATACCTGCTGGCCAACCGTTGTTGCTGCGAGCATTATTAGATCAAGGGTCAGAATCGTCTTTCATTACTGAGTCTGCCGCTCAACTTCTCAATTTGAAAAAGGAAAGGAATTGTGTAAAAGTAATTGGCTTTGAAGAGACCAATGCAAGTACCTCAAATTGGAAGGTCACTTTCACGATTGTATCTAACGTGAACAAAGATTTTACTCTTCAACTAAATGCTTTAGTCCTTCCTAAACGTTCTGCTTTTCTAACTACGCGTAAGATACATATATCTAATTGGAATCACCTCAAGAATATAGAACTTGCAGATCCTAAATTCAACAAGCCAAGCAAAATCGATATCTCATCCATTATCCTTGAAGGATTAATAAAAGGACCACAAGATACGCCTATCGCCAAAAGAACCAAACCCAACCCAAGTAACAATTTTGCCGCTGATTTCCGAAATTTAAGAGTTCTTCGTTCCTTTAAAGTTCATTTAACGCTTCTGATGGGAAGTCAAATCTTTATAGAGTTTAAAACTCATATAAGTCATCGGAAAATATCATCAAGAGCACTTTTTTTCTAGCGTTATAGGCGCAACGAGACAATTTTTTTATAATCTTCCTATACTCATATTGAAAATGGCGGCGCAGAGTTTTTACTTCTATAGTCACCCTATGAAACAGGTTTTCAACCTATAACATTGTTGTCAGGGTGTTATATTATAGTGACTCAAATTACTTGTACTACTATAACAATGACCGTTTTTCATTTATAGAACGGAACTTTTCTTTTTTATTTCTATACTACTGTGCTCCGTAAATTTACAGATATATGAAGTTATAGATACCACGCCGCCATCTTACATCATCCATATAATATGTATGTATGTATGTACATATTTATTTTGAGTCTGAATATGTGATTGTAAGTTTTGTTTTTTGCATTTTTGTTGTTTTCAAAAAACAACATGCAATTAAAAATTAAAAAAGAGAAAACACAAAGTATATACTTTTCAATGCACGTAAATTATATGCCTCGATGGCCGAGCAGTTAGCGGAAAGACCGACCTTAGAAAATAAGTAATTTTTATAATTAAAATATTATCTCATAAACTCTAAGATCTCATTTCAGATGAAAACTTTAAAATAATATGTAAACAAATATCAAATAAAAGTAAAATAATAAATATAAATCGATGTGAAATATTTTTTTTTTGTTTTTTCTTACTTCTTCTATAAGCTTTCTTTAATTGAGTCTGTTAAGTTTTTTCGAAAGTAAATCAATTTACTCCATAAAGGTGCAAAAGGAGTGAAAAAAAGTCGCCCTTTTTACTGAAGTATTATATAAAGTTTATATGAGTGCAATTAGTAGTAATAAGAAGTATCTCTGGATGAATATAGGAGTAAAATTGTTAGTTGGGAAGTGAAAACCTTTCATATCAAAACTGAGTCTGAAACCTTGGACCAAACGCTAAAGAAGTTCTGGGAACTTCAAGAAATTCAAGGTCGAAAGTTCCTATCACCAGAGGAAGAAAAATGTGAAAAGCACTTTTGCAGAACACATCAGAGACAATTGGATGGAAAATATGTTGTCCAACTTCCTTTCAAAGGAGGAACATATCCCTCGATAGGGCTACCTCAAAAGTCAGCGCTTGTTCGATTCCTACAACTAGAACGAAAATTTAAAACAAATTCGGTATTTAAAGAAGAGTACACAAAGGTATTCAATGAATACAAAGAACTTGGACTTATGACCGAGATACTACTTGCTGCTCTGAGCTCCCATCACTACTTCCTACCTCACCATGCCGTGATAAAGGAAGCTAGCTCGACTACAAAACTGTGGATACATTTTGATGCATCCTGCAAAACATCTGATGGTACGTCGCTCAATGATCATCTTTATGTTGGTCCTAGATTACAACATGATATCTTTGACCACATCGCTCGGTTTAGAGGATTCAGAGTAGCATTTGCAGCTGACATAACGAAAATGTATAGGCAAATTTGGGTCACTCTAGGTGATTCAATGTATCAACTTGTGTTGTGGCGAGATTTAGAAGGAGAAGAAGTAAAGGCATACCGCCTTAACACAGTTACCTTTGGAACTGCCTCTGCACCTTACTTAGCCATCCGAACACTGCAACAATTGCAACAATTGGCAGCTGATGAACGTGATGACTTTCCTGTTGTATCGAAAATAGCCTTGAAGAATTTCTACGTAGATGATGTCATTCATGGGGCAGACTCAGTAACAGAAGCGCAGGAAATGCAGACACAGCTTATAAAGATG
The DNA here is from genome assembly GCA_929447395.1 of Epistrophe grossulariae. Taxonomy (NCBI): domain Eukaryota; kingdom Metazoa; phylum Arthropoda; class Insecta; order Diptera; family Syrphidae; genus Epistrophe; species Epistrophe grossulariae. Next base: position 108,137,134 of record OV839566.1, read on the forward strand.
TTGAAGCAAGGAGGTTTCCCATTACGAAAATGGGCAATCAGCTGCAAGGAGATATTGATGTCTGTGCCAGAGGAAGATAGGGAGGTACAAGTCCCATTATCATTCGATGAAAAAAATGCGATAAAAGCCCTTGGCATCCAGTGGCATCCTGCAAAGGACATTTTTTCATTCAAAATTTCACTTCCGGAACATTAAAAAAATTACAAAGAGGACTATACTATCGGATCTTGCTCGCATGTACGATCCAATGGGTTGGATAGCACCCTGCGTCATCGTTGGCAAAATAATCATGCAAGACATTTGGAAATATAAACAAAAATGGGATTCTGAGCTCTTACCATTAATCATTTCTGCGTGGTAAAGTTTAAAAGCTGGACTGAGCTTTTTAGATGCCATCGAGATCCCTCGCTGGATTAATCTCACCAATGAATCACATGTTGAAGTCCACGGATTCTGCGATGCATCTGAAAAGGCATATGCGGCAGCAATATATTTTAAGGTTTCCACCGGAAATGAAACATTCATTAATCTCATCGTGTCAAAAACTAGGGTGGTACCTCTTAAAACTAAATCTTTATAGCTCGGTTGGAACTTTGTGGAGCTCTGTTGCTGCAAAGTTGTTAGTAACCACTGTGGATACGATGGAACTGAAATCTGCAAAATTATTTACCTGGTGCGACTCTCAAATCACTCTAGCTTGGACTAAAAGCGCACCATACCTGAGAACAACGTTCGTGGCCAACAGAGTGGCAGAAATCGAAGAACTGACTGATGGTGGCTGTTGGAATTACGTTCCCTCTAAGGACAACCCCGCTGACATTGCATCTCGAGGAGTAGCTAGTTATGATCTCATTGAGAACCCACAGTGGTGGCATGGTCCTGAATTCCTGAAATCATTCGATGAAAGTCTTCAGACGCCTTTTGAAATCCAACCTACGGAACTGGAAATGAAAGGGTTGCAAAGAGCAAAAACCAAAAGTAAATTTATTACATCTGGGTACCCCATAATTAATGTTTTTCAGCTCTGTGTTCACTTCACTACATTTGAACCAAATCAACCTCTTCTCAATCGCTTTTCGTCTCTTAATCGATTGTATCGCGCTGCAGCATATTGGCGTCGATTCTTAACAAATTTTCAATTTAAGGCAAATAAACTAGAAACTCGGGTGCGTGGACCACTTTCAGTCGATGAAGTACCTTCAGCCCGATTACGTCTGATTGCTTTTGTACAGCAGGAGCATTTCAATGAAGATATCTCGAAGCTTAGCAAAGAAGAAATGGTCTCTAAACAAAGCAAACTGGCAAAACTTTCACCATTCTTGGATGAAAAGGGTATTTTACGAGTTGGAGGGCGTTTAGAAAACGCTAACATACCCTATTCACGAAAGCATCCTGTAATACTCCCATCAAATAATTTTTTTTAACGTCACTCATCGTCCACGACACCCACATGAAAACTCTCCATGGTGGTCAGCAATTGATGAAGGCTACGCTTCAATCGGAATATTGAATTCTGCATTTAAAATCTACAATCAAGCACTAATCCACAAATGTATAAAATGCTACAGATTCAATGCAACAAGGATGCAGCAGAAAATGGGCAACTTGCCAACGTTGCGAGTAAGTCAAGCGCGCCCCTTTCAAACATCGGGAGTTGACTATGCTGGTCCTGTGCAACTAAAAGATTGGAAAGGTCGATGTAACAAAATTACAAAAGCATATATAGCGATTTTTGTATGTTTTTGTACAAAAGCTTTACACCTCGAGCTTGTCAGCGACTACACCACATCCGCATTTATCGCAGCTTTTAGAAGTTTCACTGCTGGGAAGCAGGTGTGAAGTCCATGAAGTACCACCTAAAACGAGTTATCGGGCATTACACCCTCTCTTTTGAGGAATACGCTACCGTACTCACCCAAGTGGAAGCTTGCTTAAACTCTCGCCCACTTTGTCCTGTAAATAAAGATCCTGATAATCTCTCAATATTGACACCAGGACATTTTTTAATCGGGTCAGCACTTAACGCAGCACCAGAAAAAGATTTCACAGGACTTAAAGAATCTCATTTAAATAGATGGCAACTTATGCAAAAAATTCACCAAGATATCTGGTAAAAGTGGAAATCTAAATACCTACCTACTTGGTTCGATTACAAAAGCGTCCAAAGTGGCTAACGCCAAATAATGATCTCAAAGTGGGTCATCTTGTACTTTTGCCTGATTTACAAACGTCACCCACTCTTTGCCGGCTGGGGAAAATCACGGACATGCACCCCGGAACGGATGGAAAAGTTCGTGTCGTCACAATGAAAACTGCAACTGCTTTATTAAAGCGCCCTATTGCTAAACTGTGTTTCCTGCCAATGTTAAACGAACCAAACACACAAACCCACACACACACACACTTTAATCATAATTCTCATCTTATTATATTTCCTTTAACTAACTTACATACTAATTTAAATTGAATTAAAACTAATAATCTATAACGTATAACCCAACATAGCCAAACACCATTCACCATACCAACCTTTTTTCTTCTTTTTCATGTACCCACCCGTCAAACGCCGAGGATCTATGATCAAATATCTCACACATTTCAAATCGAAAATCAACTCAAGAGGACATATTATTCCAAACCATTCCTTTGATGACATCGTTTCCTGTTTCGGGAGGCCCGGAAATAAAAGCATATCGAAAATCTAAGATGCAAAATGTCGACGGCATGCAAATCGCCGATGGTATTCCATTTTTCAAATGCAATCACCGACGGGAAACCATCCATACACTTTTTTCATCATAATTAAGTAGATACCTATAACTACCAAAATTGGGAGCGCATGAAAGACACCAAATATGATATCAATCATATTAATTTGTGGGAGATAACTGGTTTGGTGACATTGCAATTTACAATTATTCGTCGATCGATTTTTTTGTTCGTTTCTTTTTTGATTTACCGAAGGCAATCTGTGGTTTTGACTTCGCGACAATTTGACTGCGAAGAATACAATCCTTTTCGTTTTATGCTGTTGTCCTTGCGGCAAACAATCGTTTTGCATCGGATATGTTTTCGAACGACCAAAACCGGATTGGATAGGTTTTTCTGGTATTTTATATTTACTTTGTATTTTATATATATTTTATTTTGTTCGGTAAAAATCAAAATCTATTAAAAAAAAACCACAAACTAGAAAACCCGCGTGTTCTTAAATCCTTTGTCACAGAATGTGAGAGACTTTAGAGACTAGACGCTGAAAATCAGCTTAAACGTATTTTAGAGGTCAGCTGTTTTTTTCACAAAAATCCGAACAATTTTAGGATACCTTTCAGATTTATTTAGGGAAACAGCTGGTTTGTCCATCAGCTGTTTTTTCTTATAGGATTACAACAACACCAACCAATCCGGATTGCTTTTAAATTTTACTCGAACGCGACCATTGGTGATGAAGAAATAGCCGAAAATAAGATTTAAACAGCAATCCCAAAAAAAAATGTAAAATTGCATTTGCATTTTGTTTAAATTGTTTTAGGGCCAGTTGGCCTAATATTTAAACCGTGGTTCAGCAATTTGTATCCACCGATTTCAGCGGATTAATTGAGTTTCAACAGTGGTTTACTGTTCAAGTGTGTGATAATAACCAATTACATACTTGAACCAGCGTTGAAACTTAAGTTAATCCGCCGAAATCGTTGAGTTAAAATCATGAACCTAGGCTGAACCACTATTGTACAACTGGCCATTAATGTCTTTACCTTAAATTTTAATCACTTGGTAATTTCAACTACGCTTATCAGGTAAAAGAATCCGGTTTTGGTCGTTCTAAAACATATCCGAAGCAAAACGATCTTATATACCATATCGGCCTATCACTCGAACGCGGCCATTTTTTTCTTTCTGTACAAATGTCAAAACTGGGGTTTCATTTTTTTCTGCTAGTTACAGTGAAGAGGGCAAAGAAAAAGAAGGAGAAACCTGCAATCTAGTTTACATCGGCACCACTAAACGAGAATTAACAAAGAGAATGACAGAACATAAAGCGGACATAAAAAATAAAAGAGAATCAACTGGACTATCACAGCACATCTTGCAGACTGCACACACACCTGACATAGACAACGTCAAGATTTTGGACATAGAGAACAGAACAAGAACAAGATATACACTTGAGAGCCTACGTCAGGGATGGGACTTTTTTAAAAAATGTCCGAAGTAGATTTGGAAAAAAAACGCAGTAGATTCAACTTTTTCGCAGTAGATTTTTATATTTTGAAAATAAAAATAAGAAATAACATAAATAAACATAAATAATTTAAAATAATAAAATATATATTCTGTTTTAGCTCTGATCGTTCAGGCTTCAAATTTGTGTTTCTTTTTTAGTTCTGAGCATGTTCAGGCACGCTCTGTGAGCTCAGAATAAAATAGGAGAGTAAACGGAGTAAAATGCTGAAAACAAACGAGATGACGGGAAATTAAAAAAAAACGTCGTCAAAACAATAAAAAATGGCGGAATAGGCTGGTTGCTCTAGTGGAGAAGGTAAAATAATAATAACAATAATAATAATAAATAAATAATTTATAATCATGACATTTCAGTGATTAAGTTGTTTCATAATTAAATCAGAGAACTCTGAACATACTCTGCTTAAAATTTATTCTGTTCGCTCAGACTTTGCTCAGTACTCAGCTCAATCAGCTCTGATCTAAAAAAGAAAAACGCCTATTGAATGATTTTTTTTCGTAAAACCAAAAGTGCAGTAGATTTAATTTAAAGGCAGTAGATTTATTTTTCGAAAAAAATGCAGTAGATCTACTGCAATTGCAGTAAAGTCACAACCCTGGCCTACGTATCCAGCAGAAAAGAGAAAATTCAATGAATCTCAAAGAGGACATCGACAATACAAACTCTGTATACAATATTGCCATTCTGTGATATTTATGTTTTGTGTTTAAAGTGTTCAATTGTATTGTTAAAATAAATTCTAATGTATATCTATTTATTTATTTATTAAAACTGTGTCTTTATTCAAATGTTAATTGTTGGGAATGTGCAATTTTTCTTTAAAAATTAAAATGCAATAAAAATCATGTAAGTTTTAAATAATACCTAATAAATATATATAAATAATACCCTATATAAATATATATATATATATATATATATATAAATTATTAAAAGGGAGAACAAAGGCGATGACTCTAGTACATATGTATGTTAAAATTTAATTTTAATAAAATAAAATAAAATTAATAAAAAACACCATTAAAATTTTGAGTCAACTAATAAAAAAAAATTTGTTTATTTATTTATATATTAAACGATGAATGCATTTCGACCGATGTATCGGTCATCTTCAGCAACACGACTGAGTAATATTCCATATATATGGAATAAAAACAGTTTTCCACCGCAACAAAATGATTTTAATATTCTCTAACAAATTCAAACTAAAAAACAAATTAACAAGTGTCAAAGATAAAAAAGACAATTTAGAAAAATCAGGCGTTTATGCAATAAAATGTAAATGTGGGCTCAAATATTATGGTCAAACAAAAAGATCAATTTTAATAAGGTTTAAAGACCATCAAAACTACATTAAAAACAACGACCCAAGAAAATCAGCAATTGCAGCTCATGCATTACAGGAACAACATTTACCAATTACTTTAAATGATGTTCACCTCCTCTCAAGTGTCTCTGACCATAATAAGCTTGACGCCATCGAAAGCTTTTACATACAAACAGACAACACTGCACTAAATGCAGATAATGGAAACATAGAATCAGATTTGTTCAATTGTTTTTAACATGTTCTCTCTTTTCTTCTACATTTTTAAATACAAAATCATTTGCAATATTATAGTCACGCTATTTATTTTCATGTAATTTGCCTAATCATTGTTTAAAACTTTTCTGTTTCAACTTTCTTAGGTAATATATTTATGTAAAGTTTATAATGTTTTCTGTTTTATGTAAGTAAGTGACAACTATATTACTCAGTCGTGTTGCTGAAGATGACCGATACATCGGTCGAAATGCATTCATCGTTTAATATATAAATAAATAAACAAATTTTTTTATTAGTTGACTCAAAATTTTAATGGTGTTTTTTATTAATTTTATTTTATTTTATTAAAATTAAATTTTAACATACATATATATATATATGTATAGATAAATAAACGCCCCTGAAGATGCTGAAAAAATCCAGCGAAACGTCGGGAAAAAATCTATGTATTTGTTTTTAATTGCATAATTCAATAAATTGACCAAAAAAGCCCGAACATAACATTATAGAAGAATTTATTATTTGAAAAAAAAAACTCAATATAACAATTGGAAAATTTTGAAATTTGAGAATTCGTATTTGGATTTTTATAATTTAAGAGTTTATAATTTGAAATTTTATAATTTGAAAATTCGTATTTTAAAACTTTATAATTTATGATTTGAAATTTTATAATTTGAGAATTATTTTGGAAATTCGATAATTTTGTAATCTGTAATAGGTATTGATTGCAATTGCAGTTTATAAATACTTGTTTATATGTTATAGATATAAAATGAATGTTCTATATTGTTAAAGACAATATATTGTTTATGAAATTGATTTCGGAAATGATTAATTTTATTAAGAATGGCTCGATTTAGAAAGAAACAATATTCATGAGTTTTTTGCTTTTGAAAAAATAATTTAGGAAATTGTTTCGGAAAAAAAAAATTCTATTGAATGCTGAATTTAAAAGATTGAAAATGTGCTTGATAAAATTGATAAATTTTCGAATAATAATTTAGTAAATATGGTTATATGAAATCGAATAAATAAATGGTTATATGAAATAATACTGCATAATGATAATATAATATTGTAATGGTTAAAGATGTTAGTTGAAAGAAGAAAAATGTTGATAGATGTTACTTGCTGATTTTTGTTTGGTGCTTTATCCTTGATATCTTCGGTCGGTGATGAAATCGTTGATGATGGTATGGTGATGATGTCAGTGGTGTGGCTGGTGTTGTTTCGGAAAATATTTCCGATGCTGGGCTCGCGAGAGGCCGCTGATGGAGGCTCGCACTGGGCGGCTGATGGCAGCGCGCGATAGGCTGCTGATGATTGCAGCGCGCGATAAGTGGCTGATGATGGTTCGCAATGGGTGGGCGGCCGTGTTAGCAACAAGTGGTGGTTCAAAATGGTCGGCTGTTGTGCTTAGCAACGAGCAACCGGCAACCGGCGTTGGTGAATCACTCACAAAATCAATCGTCGCCAAAAGTTTGTGCGAGGTGTGGCGTCAATGTTATATGAAACACCTGGCCACCAAAAGCTTCAACAAGATGCGTAGGCAGTGGCTACGAAACCTGCCAGTGTTGGTTCTCGACAACGATGATGGTCACGCACCAAAAGGGTGCAACGAATTGTGAAATGTGACGGTGATGACTCGCAAGTCGCAACAAAAGAAACGTCGGCGTTGTTGGTCGGCCAGAGAAATCGTCGTGGGTCGAAAAATGTACCTTCTTTTTGTTGACGAGGAGTTGGTGGTTGCTTGTGGTGTGGTAAATGAACGGTGCTTCCCGTTATGTGCCTACGGTGCTTGCCGTTATGTGGCGTGGTATCTGAAAGTACCGGTTGTTGCAATGTATTGCAATTAAATTGCAATTTCACCGCAGAATTTATTGCAGCTTTTTTACTGCTTTGGCTGTGTACTTCTGAACGAATAATTTGTAAACCGAATTTTTATAACTTTTTTCGGCGTCGGGGTCACCAATGTTGAGATTCGCAGGTAGCCTAGTACGCAGATCGCGCTAAATTTTAGCTGCCACTTTTCTCTCCAAACATCAGCTAAAACCCTAGCTAAATTTTGACATAGGAGAGTTGTGGAGAATATGTGATTGAAATAAGTGGTCTGTTTGGTAACGTGAAATTTCTTGCGACTTCGCACAAATTTTCACAAAATTTCAGAATTTACTGTCAAAACCAATAGAAAAAAATCAGTTTTGGGATATTTGTTGAAACAAAAAGTTATCAAACAGGCATAAGGGCATTGTGTAGAATATAACCTGTTCTCCGAAAAAAAAATTTAAATTTAAGAAAGTTTGTTTGAAAAATTTCAAATATTATTACATTTTAGAAACAAAATGGATACAAGGGAAATTGAAGATTTGGTGATTTGTGCAGCAGCACAAGTTGTGGCAATAGGAGCGATGGACCAGACACCATATAGAAGGGTGTTCCTTTACAAGAGTAGCCAGTTTTTTTTTGTCTTCCATGCTGAACGTAATTTTATTTTTACCACGCATTCTTTTTTTCGGTTGTGGTAATTCTTGTAAAAATTCTTCCAAATCGGAATCCATTTTGCATGAAGGCAGCAACAATCTAGCTATAAAAACAAAGCAAAGTTCACACAAAATTAAAAAATACCAGAACCAGTCAAAATTTAGCTCGAGAATAATGTCCCAGACAATTATTTCGTGCGCTAAATTTTGACAGATTAGTGATGTACAGTAAGAAACAAACATTTAATTTTTTAGCTGGAGCTGCGTACCTCTCAGCTAAAATGCTTTGCTTAATTTTAGCTTGGCTAAATTTTGGAGAGAATTTCGTATGGAAACTGAAATTTAGTGCGATCTGCGTACTAGGCTTTAAAAATGAAACAATCCGTTTTACTAATATTCACAATTTTATTCATATTTTAGATGTTGCTTCTTGGGATGTTATAAATTGAATGACATTTCAATAACAAGGACTAAGGAGAATTATAATATACCTACAAAATACATATCTAGATATAAGGAGAATAAGCCGCTACATAGGAGCCGTAAGAACAAGTAATGGTGCATTAATTTGCAGTATAAGCATTGAATAATTACAAATAGAAGTGGACACTGAGAAACTAGAAACGCCATCATTGTTTTCGTGGTCATTATCGGCAACATAATAAAATATTAAATTGTTGTTTGGTTGCGAAATGCGCTAAGCAGTTTCAAATAGGGATATTTTTAGGGAAATTCGTTCACAATATACCTATGTACATATATACGGTGGAAGTGTTTTTTATTTGTCATGAACAACAAACAACAACAAGAATGCCATTCAAGGTCAGCTGAAAGCGTTCGGTAGTATAGGTAGGTAGGTAGATACTTAAGGGTTGCTTTTGCATTTTTTGTGGTTTCTCTCAATTAAGGAAGGTGACGTGTGACGATAAATGATGTTTGTGTGTTTTATTTTTTTAATTATTATCTTCAGTTTGATATTTTCTATTTTGCTTTCAGATTTGTAGATCTAAATTCCATATAGGTAGGCACAGGTACATACCTATCTAAGGTTACCTATTTAAACGTTTCTTTCACGGTTGTTCAAAGGTTTATTAAATGATTGTTAAAATTTTAAGTTTTAAATAATTATTGAATGTTAATGTTGAATGGTAAAATATTTTGCTTGAACGGAGATTTAAACAGGTTGTTTTGCCTAAGATACGACAAAAGGCTAGGGCATGTAAGCAAGTTGGATCAAGGCAAGAAACAAATCGTATGGGTGGAGGGGTCTAATTCAACCTGCTAAGCCGAGAGGGTATCTAATTTTCCAAAAAATACAGTTGGAATAAAAAAAAATCACGACACAGTGTGATGCTATACTACCTTTTTTTAAGCCAATCAATTCCTTAATTCTGTTTTTAAATCAAGTTATTCTAATGAATAAATAGTTTAAAAAAAAAAGTTTGAGTGCCGGGACTCACGGTTAAGATGTGTAAACATACGTAACGTAACGTAAACCACAATCAAAGAATCACGATCACAAGATACGTTACTTTTTTTTTCACCCTACCGCCAGTATAGATGTTTACACATCAAAAATAATTTTCAAGCTCAAAATTAGATTAAATAAATTTTGTTTTAAATTTTGATTGTGAAAAGCCCTAAATACACTTATCAAAATCAAAATTTTAAACGCTACAGCGAAGTATTCAAAGAAAAAATTGAAAAAACTAGATATAATGACACACATTTGAAAAACAATTATTTTCCTGTTTTTGTTAAGCTTTTTTTATCGATAAATCTAAATCTAGCCTTTAAGCCGAATATAGTTACTTATTACTTTATTTATTTTATTTATACTGAAGTTAATTGCTCAAAATTATTATTTAATTTCAAAACAAAAAAAATACTGATTTTTAAAACTTGCTGACCAACATCTTTGTATATTTTTCCAATATATCAATATTTTTTTTCTCCAACAAAATGCAATTTTTTATAATTACACACATACACACACACATACAAAAATTTAAGTTTGAAAACTAATTTTTGAAAAACTGTTCACCCAAACAACTTAATTTGAAAAGAAAATGAAAGAAGAAATCTTTGACTTTATAAAAGTGTATAGCATGCCATTAGGTGTGTTTTATTCATTGCTGGATAGCCAGCGCAGCACAAGTCTGAATAAAAAGATCACTCACTCTATACGTTCATTTGAATAATTGAAAGCTCTATCGTCAGCACACCCATCTTCTTTTTGACTGACTTTTTTTTCGCCAGCAATCAGATTGTTTTTGTTTGCCAAGCGAAATTTTGCTGCGCTGGCTATGCAGCAATGAATAAAACACACATACTGTAGTTGTTACCGTTGTTTTTTAATGATTTTTTTCTATTTTAAGTTGATTGTTTAGAAAATTGCCCCTTCCCCCCTAAACGGGGGGTAATAGACCCCCGCCACCCATACGATATTTTTCTTGTCTCAACTCAACCTACACGCTCTAGCTTCTTGTCACACTTTAGGTAAATCACCCTATGTATTGCATCTATACATAAAGTCAATGGCCACGTTCGTGATTCAATCCAAAGCTATACGGATAGGTTTGTGTTGTTGTAATCCCTAATGACAAAACAGCTGATGCAACAACAACCCAACGTATCTGAAAATTTTTGGATGCGCGGATAGCCTATCTGATAGTTTACCGAACGCAAGGAATGTCAATATAGATACAAAATCGTTGAAAAAACAATAAAATAAAAAATATAGGAAGGTAGGTACCTACCTATCGGTTTTTAAAAACTAAATTGTGTTTCCTTAGAAAAAAAATTAGGTATAAAAGTTTCTCTTCTTTGATCTTCCAAAAAATATTTATTAAACTTATTTTTCAATGGGTAAGGTACCTATACCAACCAACATATGTATACCTATCTACATATAGGTACCTACCTATCTTCACAATTAGAATTACACATTTTGAATCTTTAAAATCTCATAGATAGGCAGGTAGGTACAAAACTTTAAAATTATGATTAAGAAAAGTTCATACCAAACTCATAAAGACCAAAAAACGCAACAAATTAAAACATAATCGTCATCACCCCAAATTGCATGAAAGCAACAACAACATCTTTGAATGAACGCAAAGTAAAAAAAAAAAACAACCCTTGAAATTACATTTCGTTCAACAAACGTAGTTTGACCTTGTCTGGCATGGCAGACAACAATTCAACTGCAAAACCAAAGTGGTTGTTTTTGTTGTTGCCTCCCTTTCATGCGAACGAAAATTTCCCTCATAATTTCCTCAAGCATATTCAATGATTGTGGTTTTCACTATTCAGTTTTTAAAAGCGACAACGTTGACTTTGATTTCCGGCCATCTAGCGGCGATCTAATCCGGTGTCCCTTCTATTTGTAATTATTCAATGATAGGAGCCGTAAGAACAAGTAATAGTGCATTAATTTGCAGTATAATTTTTTGCACTTTAATTGCGTTTACGATGGGTGCGCTAGAGATTCGAGGATATTTATAGAAAGAAAGAAAAAAATATTAAAATATGTAATATATATTATTCAATACGTAATGGTGTAAAAGTATCCTAAGTAGTATAAAAATGTAAATTGTCATTGCCAATGTGAAAGCGTGTTGAACAATAATTTTAATTTATATCTAGTTACAATGGGCAAGCAACAGTCCAAAATAGAGAAGCCAAGTGCAAACGTAATTAATGAAGTAGAAGTAATTGAGCAAAAATCGAGTACCGAAATGTACCTAATTATAATTATTATATTGTTGGCTGCTCATTTAGCAATAAAACTGTACACACTACATACAAAGTCTCTAAAAAAACTTACATGGCAAGAGCACAGTCTCTTGCACAAATTTAATTTGAAGAACATATGTATAAAAATAAAATAAAATATATATGACTTTATAATGACATGAACAATGACAATACAGTATACTAAAATAAAAATTAGCTTCAAAGCTTATAAATAGTTTATTTTATTACCAGAAAACTTAATCTTTATACTCTGATTTTATTATTCGAAAATCTCTTTATTTTACCTTTTCAAAAATGTCTTTTCATCTTAAGTCCATTGCCAAAATAAATGGAATGGCTAAAAATTGTGGACAAAGTAAGACAAAATAAAGAATTACTCTACAAATCTTACAAATGCATTAACCAAGATAGACCTATAGGTAGAGAAACATTAAACAAACATATAGATGTATTGGTAACCAGCCTAGAAAACATTAGAGTTATACTAAACGTTAATTACTCAAGGCTTACCAATCAACATAAAGACAAAGCTCATGAAATGTTTAATAACTGTAGAGACAAAGTCTCTAGAGCAGGATCACAACATTTAATAGACATTAAAATACCTGTTTCGCTCCATGAGAAAGTATCAATAGATAAAGACACCACAACTAAAAATGTAAATGATAAGAACCAAGAAAAAACTAGTAGCAAAACCAATATTTCAAATTCAAACGAAATGCCACAAACATCTGTAGAATTTTTAAATATTGCATCGAAAATCCTTCCGGATTTCTTTGGTAATGCAGACGACCTGCAAAGCTTCTTAGCTGCGTTAGAATTGATTAATAGCATAAACGATGGCAACGATATCGTTGCTATTAATCTAATAAAAACAAAGCTAAAAGGAACTGCTATAAATCTGTTATCCGGTTCAGAAACAACAGTAACAGAAGTAGTTCAAAAACTAAAACCTACAGTAAAAGGCGAATCGGTAGACGTAATAACTGCAAAGTTGATGAACGTCCGCCAAAGCTCCAAACCGGCGAATGCATATGCAAAAGAGGTTGAAGACCTCACAAAAAAATTACAAACCGCTTATATTTCTGACGGACTAATGCCTCAATTAGCTGAGAAATACTACACCAAGGCTGCCATAAAAGTAATGATCAAGAACTCCAACAATGATAAGGTTAAACTTATTATGGAGTCTGGTCAATTCAACAACTTGAATGAAGCAGTAGCGAAATTCGTCAATTGTTGCACTGAAGCCACTGCACTGAGGCCAGCCAAATGCAATACTGCACTTAAGAAATAATCGAGATAGAAAAACTTATTATAATAATAACTATAATCGAAATAATAACTTTCGTGAACGCGGACGAGGTCGTGGACGTAGACGCGGAAATTCTAATAACCGCTGTTATAGAAATTATTATAACCAGTCCAGATATAACAACGACATTGCAAACAACAGCAATAGAAACGTTAGAATGACACTCATTAGAAAACACGAAAAAAAGCAGTAAAATCTATAATATTAGACTAAACTTAACATCATTCGTAGCATTAAAGACTTCATTAAATAATGATATAACATCATTTATAGTAGACACGGGCGCGGACATTTCTATAGTAAAGAAAGGACAAATTGATCAATTAACTACTCTTAACACATATAAAAACACAAGCCTACACGGCATAGGTAAGGGAATAACTAATACCCTAGGAAAAGTTCACGTAGATTTAAAATTCGAAAATCTACTAATAGGTCATGAATTTCATGTCGTTAGTGATGATTTTCCAATTCCATCCGATGGAATAATTGGGCTTGATTTTGTTAAGAAATATAACTGCACACTTAACTATGACAAAAACCAAGATTTCCTAGTACTAAGACCAGATAATTTTAACGAAATTGAAATATCAATGTCCTGCTCACCAACTAATAATGCAATAGCAATACCGGCAAGATCTGAAGTTATCAGACAAGTAAATATCCAACGCCAGGAAGAAGAAGTGCTCATACCAGACCAACAACTTAAAGACGGTATATATGTGGCAAATACAATTGCAAAAGGCTCAAGAGCATTTGTCCGTGTAATAAACACAACAAATGAAGATATATTAATACACAATGTTACATTGAAAACAGAAAGTCTAAACGACTGTGAAAACCTATCAATACAAAGCTTCCAAAACAATGACGTTAAATTACGTAAATTGTCAAAAAATTTTCCAGCCTTCATAAAGTCTGATTTATATAAACTCTGCTCGGAGTATATTGATATATTTGCGCTTCAAACAGATAAAATAACGGTTAAGAATAGACGATATTCTTGACCAACTAGGCAAAGCTAAATATTTCTCTTGCCTAGACTTAACGTCAGAAAATTCGAGGGACATCACGTCATTCTCAACTGACAAAGGTTCATTCCGATTCAAGCTTCTTCCCTATGGCCTAGAGATAGCACCAAACTCATTCCAAAGAATGATGACTATTGCATTCTCTGGGTTATCCCCAACGCAAGCATTCTTATATATAGATGATTTAGTTGTATTGGGCCGAGCAGAATCGCATATGTTGAAAAATTTAACCGATGTATTCAAAACGTGTCGAAAATACAATCTAAAATTACATCCTGATAAGTGCACATTTTTCAGTCCCGAAGTGACATACTTAGGTCATAAATGCACAGACCAAGGCATTCTTCCAGATGATAGTAAATTTCAGATTATATTAGACTATCCAATTCCAAAAAATGCCGATGAGGTAAAGCGATTCGTTGCACTCTGCAACTATTACAGACGATTTGTTCCAAACGACTTAACGAGACTCTGTAAGAAAAATATCCCTTTTGAATGGCAATGCATTTCAATACCTAAAACAGTCACTATTAAGCCCTAAAATTCTGCAGTATCCAGACTACCAGAAGCAATTTTGCATAACAACCGATGCAAGCAAATACGCATACTGTGCTGTACTAAGTCAAGAGTACAGTGGATACCAACTTCCAGTAGTATATGCTTCAAGATCGTTCACCAAAGGTGAAAGTAACAAATCCACTATCGAACAAGAACTAGCTGCTATCCATTGGGCAATTAAACAATTCAGACCCTACATATATGGTACTAAATTTTTGGTTGGAAAAGATAACTATGCAGCGGACGCATTATCCCGCATAGATTTTAAAGAAATTCAAAATATAAGAACTTCAGCCAAACAAATATTTAAAGTCACAACTAGACTGCAATCTAATAAAAATAACGTCGACTCAACAGCCGACAAAATAGAAAAGTCATCTAATAAGATAAATATATATGAAGCGTTTAGTAGCAGAAGTAAGAAAAACAGCGCCCGGCTAGCTATTAATGGCGACTGTTTAAAAATTATTAAGAATAAAAAAGTGATCACTATAGAAATAAATAACCTTATTACTAATGGAAAAATTGACCTGCATCAATTATTTCTACTGCTTGAAAAAATAGCAAGTGATAATGGATTGAAAAAGCTGCAGCAGTCACTAAGTGACGATATTTTCAAAAAGATCCGGATCAATTAATATAAAGAACAAGGAAATAGAGCTCTAACAAACCTTCGAATTGCACTAACGCCTTCAATTATAAAAATAATAAATGATGATAAAAGAAAAATGATTATGCAAAAGTACCATGATGATCCAATCTGTGGTGGCCACTCAGGGATCACGCGTACATTAAAAAAGATACAACGAAAATATTATTGGAAAAATATGACTAGAGATATTATAAAATACGTTAAGGGACGTGACAAATGTCAAAGAAATAAGTCTCAGAAAAACGTAAAAGAACCAATGATTATAACTGATACACCAACAACCGCATTTGATGTAGTACTGATAGATACTATTGGACCATTACCAAGATCAGAAAATGGCAATGCGTATGCAGTCACAATAATATGTGATTTACAGGGCTATTCTAGCGTTGTGAGGGCTCTCAACTCACAAGTCACAAGACTTTGTGAGGTTGATTTCTTGTGAGGTTGTTGAGAGGTTCTCAACAGGATCACAATTTCGATAGTTTTTGTGAGGCTCACAGTTGTGAGGGTACGAAAACCTCACAAAATCGATTTCACCTTTCCTTGTGAGGTTGTTGTGACTTGTGAGGTATCAGTGAGGTTTGCCAGAATAGGGCTGTTAACCAAATATCTGGTAACAATACCAATCGCTGATAAAAGTGCAAAAACAGTTGCGAAAGCAATCTTCGACCATTTTATACTAGTTTACGGTCCAATGAGGAAATTAATCACAGACAAGGGCACCGAATATGAAAATCAAACATTTAATGAAATATGTAAACTGCTGAAAGTAGAAAATGTCACTTCAACGGCATACCATCACCAAACGTTGGGAACTGTGGAAAGAAACCACAGGACATTTAATGAGTATGTTCGGTCATATATTTCGATAGAAAAAACAGACTGGGACGAGTGGCTAAAATACTTCACGTATTGCTACAACAATTCGCCATCAGTGGTGCATGACTATTGCCCATTTGAATTAGTGTTTGGTAAATCTGCAAATAATTACGAATTTCTTTTGAATGATAAAGTAAACCCCATTTATAATGTGGACGCGTATGAAAAGGAAATAAAATTTCGACTTCAAACGGATCATAAAAGGGCCGTGGAAATAATAAAAAACAAAAAGGATAAGGAAAAAGTCTTATACGACAGATATACTAATAGCTTAGATATATCAGTAGGAGATTTAGTTCTAGTGAAACAAGTAGGACATAAGTTAGAGAATATTTATAAGGGACCATTTAAAGTAGTGAGCATAGAAAATAGGAACAATATAGTCTTAAAAGACGATAACGACAAGACGACAATTGTGCACAAAGACCGACTCAGACATTACAACAAACAAACAAATTAAATAAAAAAAAAATATATATATATTATAAATATAAACTCACAGTTTATTAAAAACCATAATGTTTCAAACTGAAAAACAAAAAATATAAATATGTTTAGTTTATTAAAAAAAAAAATTAAGAATAACTCTAAACAGATTAAAAAAAAAATATAAATTGAATTTAAGAATAATTTTAAACATAATGGCGCATATTCATAGTCGTTTTTAGACCCCAGTTTATCTTAGCCTGGAGTTTATCCAATGTAAATAAGATAGGATAAACCCAGTATTTTTTTAGAAACAACTTAAACAGTGACTATGAAAATACTGGGTTTATCCTATCTAATTTACATTGGATAAACTCTAGGCTAAGATAAACTAGGGTCTAAAAATGACTATGAATATGCGCCAATCAGTCTTATTTATTAGTTTTCTCTAATACTCGTTTCAACCTCGGAATAATTAAACCGAGTCGAAGCACTTACTCCGTCTTTACGCCACGTCAAACAAATTCTTATGTATAAAATATTTTCTTGCCGGTTTTAGCTAAACCCTCCTTATGTCAAATATATTATCAAAAAAAATTACCAATCTAAAACTCTGGTTATTATAAACGTAAACAAACCCCAGCTGATTTCCACAATTATTCATTTTAAAGGCCATTCCACACTATCCGACTGAGTATTAATAGGTACATGTCAAAAAAGTGTGAAACAAATCATGTATAATAGTAGGCGTGTTTTTTTGCAAGCCCGGGGGGAATTGGTTGAAAAAAACGACAGCGGGGCTTAGCGACGCCATGACAGTAAAAAACATGGAGTTTTCATACAAACTATCGATAACATGTATGTAATTCATGCCGGTAACACAGTTTTTCTGTACGCTTAAGCTAAACCCCGAGAATTCTCTGGGATTAGTTGTTGTTGCATTTAACATGTTTATTGTTTAGCACCAACGTCGTTTTTTTCATCCAATTCCCCCCGGGCTTGCAAAAAAATACGGCTAGTGTGGAAATAAAATATGATATTCCCAGCCTACACGATTTGACATGTGTTAATACATGAGAATTTTTGGAAATGGTTCTAATTCTGTCACACATTTCATCACATTTTTATTGAGGTTAAATTAAACTGTTGTGTGTGGTCAAAAAATGAAAAGAAAATTCTCTCTCACAAAGTTGGCAGTAGGATGGAATTCTTTTCCACTTTGTATTAATACTCAGTGGGATAGTGTGGAAGGGCTTTAAGTAATTATTATTGGTGGTATTTGCAAAATTACACAAATTTTCACAAATTGTATAAATTTCCTGTTTGTTAACTGAAAAAAGTTGCAAAGAGAGAGCAAAACGAAAGAGCAAATAATTTCTTCTCCATTCGATTTTTACCTCATTGCGTCCCCAATAACGTATATATGCCATAACTTGCAAATTAATTGAGATATGCCCTCCGCTTTGATCATCGCTTAGGGAAGACCCAGCTATGGCTATTAATTTTTACATATTTTCTTTGAGCGGAAATCTTTATCCCTCCGTGTCATGGGATTAAAACGAATTTTGTACTGCTTTGGCCTTCTTCTTTCTACAGCTAAAGCGTTTAAATCCATTTTGCCTTACACTAAAAAAAATTTATTCTACTCTCCTTAATAGTTTCTAAATGTCATGTCAAAATGACATTTAGATACTAAAACGGCTTTACTACGGCTTTATTCCTACTATATACCAGTTTTAGCTTACTCCGCCTCTAATCCCCGTTTATTTTTTTTATAAATAAGTTTTTCCGGATTAGAGGCATTGTAAAGTCGGAGTAAATTTACTCCGTCGCTAAAACGAGTTAATAAATAGGGTCGAATAATTTTAAATCCAAATGAAAGGACCATGGGCAAATTTGTATGGAGCCTGGGCGTAAGACCAACAGAAATGAAATGTATACCAAATGAAAGGTTATTTTGTGTACATCAATTTTGACTATGGGGACAAAACCTAAAACCGCCGGAGAACAGAGATAGAGCCAATTGAATGAACGTATATATATGCGATATTATGTGCTTATAAATATACTTAAACCTGAGTTACATGGATATCTTACTACCTACAAAGCTGAAACTTTGGTCACAGAAAGAATTATGATCAGCAAATATAAAAACAATACTTTTACACTCCAGTTCAGTCGATTAGGTCTGTATATATTAAAAATTCTAAACATAAGGAGCTAATCAATCTAACCGGAGTGTAAGGCTTTGTATTACATTTCTGAAGACCACAAAACTTTCTGTGAGCAAAGTTTTATTCTTGTAGCAATAAAGATATGCATATGCACGCATTTATAAGTAAATCAGATGATATATCTTGAGTTTATGAGTAAGTATATATCTACATACGAATAAGACCAACTGAATTGTAAGGATGAAATGTTTCTATACATAATATAGATAACATTAACACTATTTAGAGGTTGAAAATCATTTTTTTAGAAGGATGCAATAAAATACAAAAACTCCAAATTAATATTTATCAATCGTTTCATTTTTTGTTCAATAGATAATTAATTCATAACCTCAGAATTTTCGAACTGATATAAATGAGTTTAAAGAGAAGCTTATTTGAAACAATTTTTTTTTAATTTCCATTAAAAGTTAAATAAAAATTGTTTATTATTCTTGTTTGAAATAATTAATTGTTTATAAAGAGTCATTAGGCGTTTTTCTTTTTTAGCCCCGAGCGGGGCACAGAGCGAAAAGAGCTCACTCCGAACAGAGCGTGACCTGAGCGCACCGATCTATTTAAGAAACTCAATTGAGCACTGAACTCTCATATCTGTCAAATTACATGAAAATTGTATGAAGTTAGCCGGGCTCAGCTTTGTCCTCGATGTGCTCGGTCATTTTTTTTCGAGCTCATCGAGCGATCCCCGATCAAGCTCTGAGCTAAAAAAGAAATGCAAGTTGAGAGCTCGGAGCGCTCCGAGTTAAAAAGTAACATAGTTTTCTTTTTGACAGCTCAGTGCCACGCTCGTGGCCAAAAAAGAAAAACGCCTATTGTGTACTGTTTACTTAACTTATGTAAAGTTTTTTTTTGAAAATTATATTTCATCTTAGCAACCTAAGCCATTTTATCTTCGAGCCTTTTTGATGTTTTTTTATACATTACAAACATTTTTCCGCAATAATAACAAAACTATTCTACATAGGGCTTCTGTTTTTTTTATAATTTAAAAATGATTGAATTGTGGTTCGATCTGCGTATTTAGTTATTTTTTTTTGGAAATGTGGGTTAGGCCGTTGTGGCGCTGAGCGCCTCAATTCAAAATAAAATGAAGATTGTTCCAACATTTTTAATTGTGAAAAGTTATTGGGTAAAATAGTTAAAACTATTTGTCTATAATTATTTCTATAAGGGGTTTTTGTGTGATAACACACTTGCAGTTAGGCTGCCAAGCTTTCGCACCATTGGACCGACTTGATCAAGTGACCTCGGTGGCGCAATGCGTATGCATATGGCTCGGAGGGAGCTTGGTCCGAGTTCAAGTCCTACCTGGGCATAGAAAGTTTTTTCAATTAAAATTGAACAAAGACCAAGCACCACTTAAAGGAGTCTGATGATCGGCGTGGCAGTCGTGAAATAGCTATAACTCCAGCCTATAAAAAACTTGGTGGTAGCTCACTCAAGTGTTGTTGTTCATTCAAACCTTCAATATAATTATTTCTATAATAAGGTTTTTTTAATAATACAAATTCTATATACTATCTACTGAAATACATCAGCCAAGTACAAGACTTAGCACTATTTTATTTGGACTTGTTGAATTATTGATTCAAAACAGATTTTAACGGCCTTTAGTCCTACAAAAATTTGACGTTTCGTCCCGGCGATCTCACTGGGAATCATCAGTTGACTAGTGAGGGTCTTTGTCAATACGCAATTTTTTGTTAAGTTCAGTTCATCATACATAGACTTCGTGACGAATATCTAGTGTGAACTATATCCAAAAGACTAGAATTCCTAATCATTAAATTGGAAGTTTTTGTTTATGTTTCTTGCCCGGGGCCGCGCCGGTGTTATACTGTTATATGAGGGTACCGGCCACGACTATATTTTTGCCTCAAAAATTTTGTATGAATACACTATCCAGTGTATATAGAGATCAGTGAACCAACCTAAGATTGGCAACTAGCAGTCCATGGGCCCTACCAATAACGAAATTTAGAGACGACTTAAATATTTAAGTAAAATAGACCATAATGGTATGTACTCTATATAACAAACCAAATATCAAATGACTTAAATATTTAAGTAGACCTTAAATAATGAATATTTCATGGTAGGGACACTTAAATATAAAACATGTGATGTATGGTTCATTTTGTATAGTCCATATCATTATGGTTAATTTTACTTGAATATGTAAGTCGTCTTTAAATTTGGTTATTGGTAAGGCCCCATATGTAAATATAATACGTCCATGCCTAAAATATTCGTTTGATTGACTGTATTTATTTTTTTGTAAGCGTTGCGGCTTCCCTCAGCGTTAAAGACGCGAGTCCCACGTCGCGTCTGTTGGTACTTGGAATAGTCAAGCAGTTCATCTTTTCTTGTTGATACTCTGTGGTCGGTCGAATCGAAACGTCAAACAGCTGTCACTGTGTCTTTTTTTGTGTCCATTCGACGTGCTAACAAGTGTTTTACCTTTTTAGCGTCTGTGAAAGAATATATTTTTTCCTTTTTCACTTCTAAAGATAATAAATTTTAATTTAAAAAATCAGAAGCCTAAATAGAAAAACCAAAAATGGCCGAAGTTGATGCAATCACAATTATCGCAGAAAGTCTTAAAGCTCAGGTAATTTCCACCAAAAAAGTGAAAATTTCTTTTGTCCTCTATATCTCTATTATTATCGTATTCGTTAGCAATTTAATACGTCGAAAACACCACCCTTTTATTCAAACAAAATTTATGAACAAAGTTCATATAATTTACATATCTATGTACATTATATATAAACTTTATCGACTTGGCTCTTATGTTTTTTGATAAGAAAATAATTTCGTAAGTCGAAAAAGATTTATTATTTAAGCCGATGGATAATAAATGTGTTAACACGGAGTATTTTTAATCCATTGGTCTGAACGTGTTTTTTTTATATTAATTCTCTTTGTTTCTGTCTTTGGGGTAGGGAGTTGAATATGTTTTTGGCATCATCGGAATTCCAGTCGTTGAGCTTTCAATGGCCATGCAGGCTGCCGGCCTAAAATACATTGGAATGCGAAATGAACAAGCAGCATGCTATGCTGCCCAAGCTATTGGCTACTTAACAGGCAAGCCAGGAGTCTGTTTAGTTGTGTCTGGACCAGGGCTGCTTCACGTGACAGGTAATAACAACAACAAATTTTTGGTATGCAAATTATTTTACACAACAAAGAGTTCTGTCGATGCTAATAAATTTGTTTACTTTTGTGTTGTTTTCAAAAACAAAATAATGAAATGTAAAAAGTAATATTTAATTAAAAGTGTGATTGTCTATCATTGATAATTTTAAGTTATTATCAAAGGGGAATTTTATACAATGTTATTATTGTTTTATAATTATAATTATTATAAATATATTCACTATCACGATCAAATTATATTACTTCAGTTAACTCCCCTTAAGTACCTTAAACTCAACAAATGTTAACATACATTGTTGTTCAAAGAAAACCACCTAAGTGCATTTTTATGGAAACAGATACCTTTCTTAATCAAATATTTAAATTTAAGAGCAACAGCAACAAAAAATCAATAAAAATTGTATTGTTTCTGTTTATATTTTTTGACGTGCTTCGTCGAAACGTATTTGGGCGTTAGCAAAAACCTTCCAAATGAATTTTATAAAAAATCAAGTTCTGTCAAATCTCATAAAGTAGGTCCATTTATAAATTAAAATTTGTAAATTCAAAAATGTCTGTTATTTCAAGACGATATGAGAAAAAAGAAAGAGAATTCACTGGAGAAAATATAGATTAACTGTTAATCAGACAAAATCATATTAAACAATTTATCAAACTTGTTTTCAAAGTTTACATCTTCAGTCAGTATAATTAAGATCATCGATTTCAAAACATGCCTCTCAAAATAAAAAAAACACGAAATTTAAAATTGTACCTAAATGCAAGAACCAGCAAACTCTATTTTTGTTTTATTTTTGAGATATTTGGATTTCTTGCTACCTTGAATCGATTCACCGCAATTTTTAACCTATTACTACAACCAGTAGCGCAAAAAATACATGATGTTATTTTATCAGTACTATCATTCAAAAAATGGAGTCTAATAAGAGGCCAAAATATTTCTTGGCGATTTTATCAAAAGTACTAAAAGGGGGTTAGTTGGTTCTTGCATTCAGGTGACGATATGAATATGTACATATATGGGTGATTCTCTGCCAAATGTGATTCTTTGTGTCCAGGGCTTTATTTGTAACTTAATACAAAATTTTCTTATGAATTTCTGGTTTGAATTGTGGAAATAAGTTTGTACTACAATTTACATTACATTGTTTAAAAATTTGCTACCCTTTCCCCTTGGCTTGTAAAAGTATATGCAAAATGTCACCAACGTGGCATGTCCTATCCTTGCTTTTTCATCCCATTCTCTCCCATTGTACTTTTTAAAGTACAGTAAAATGCATTCACTTCATGGTCATGTAAAAGTATGCTACGAAAAGAAAAGGACATGGTTTAATTTTTCTCCACTTTATTGAACTTTTTCAATTTTTTTTCAAGTATTTTTTTTTTCTATAGCACAGTAGACTTTTGTCCAGTCGTCTTTTTACGAGAACACCATTTTAAAATATTGTTCGTTTTGCTTCCATCAAAAAGTTTGTGTTCACAAAAAATTCCATAAACCAAATATTGTACTTATTTTTGCAATATTCGTTTAAAATAAAGGTTTGAAAAAATTAGGTCTTTACACATTCTGATAAATAGATACGGAGGTAAGCAAAGCTAAAGTTAGATGTACTTTAAAACCACAAGATGTTCCATTTCTGTTTTAGCGGCAGACGGCTAAGCATTCGACATCGATGATGACATCTGTTGTGTGAATTAAGAAGTCAATTGCACCACATGTATGGACAAAATCCATTTCAAGAACAAAATTTAAACGAATAGAGATTTATTTGAGTAGAATCCAAAACTGTGCTTCTGATTTGTTTGGCCTTAAAGAAATTGAAGTGTGTATTTGAAAATTGTTTTGATGCCGAGGTAAGACAAATTATTGTTAGCCAAACCATGTTTTACGCCAGGCAAAAAAAATTAAAATAACTTTTCATGACCAATTCATCAACCACCATTATATTGAAATAAGAGGCAAGAAATGGTGGTGGAGCTTTCTCACAGACATGATTTCGTCTAACGATTTCCAAATTCGGAAGCTCCACAAGCGAGCAAATAATAAATAAGGGCGATCGTCTTCAGTTCACAAGAGCAGTTACACTCCATTACCTACGATTTTTCACTTTGAAGCAGGCACATACTAGACTTACTATCACACGAAGTATTGCGGAAAGCCCAGAGTACAACTTTCCAAAAAAACTAACAATTCATTTCAGATGTCACCAGCGCCATTTAGGATCAAAACGGTGCTGTGAAATGTGTAATGTGACATTATGTAAAGAAGAAAGTTTGTTTTAAACATTTTCATATCAATGAAAATTATTTTGATATGTATGATCCCATTGTACCCATTGTACCTTCATAACCTGTTACATAATTTTTGCGCTCTGATATTCAAAATAAGACTCCGTTAAATTGAAAAATTAAATTAAATTTTAGTAAAATTTATTTTTGTAACCCTTTATCAATATAAATTATAACAAATATCGATGATTTTTTTAAAACAGACATTTTTTGGGTGAATTTTTACCATTTTTTGATTTTTATCTTTTTGACGGATACTTTAAAAAATCTCAAAATCATACAGATGATGAATATTATTTATCTACTTGTTTTGTAAAATTTTTAGATTTTTCGAAATTTTTTTTAACATATTTCTATTGTTTTATTTATCACCTCATAACTTGCATCTATAGGATTAGTTTTTTTGTTTTTTTTTTATTCGCATCTAGGAAAATAGACAATTAATTTGATATATAATACATAACTGTACACCCCACACGACCTTCACAATAGTTAAATCGTTCGAAAAATCTCTGTATGGTCAGCAGTCATGTATTCGAGATTTAGTACTTTTTACGATATTTTATTTTACAAATAAAATAAAAAAAATTTATTGTCAATGACTTTTAGCAAAATTTTAATTTAAAAAATCACAGTTGGCAGAGAATCACCCATATACTTATGAGGAGGTTTTTGATCCGTTGAATTCGAATCTGCCAATCCCGCTTCAGGATTTAGTGATGGCTCTGAGGGAGCTTTGTCCAAGTTCGAATCCCAGCTGGGCATAGAAAATTTTTTAAAATTAAAATTGAACAAAGACCAAGCACAACTAAAAGGAGTCTGATGATCGGCCTGGCAGTCGTGAAATAGCTATAACTCCAGCCTATAAAAAGTTGGTGGTAGCTCAATCAACTTTTGTTGTTCATTCAAACTTTCAATAAATTAAACTTCTTGATCGGTTCGTCACATATTTATCGGATTCAGATTTCTTAAGATCTCTAAGATCGCAGCAATCTCAGAATTAATATGAACGTAATTCCTCAGTGAGATTCCTCACTTTTGCTGCAAAAAAGCTGAGACTGATATTTCTTGGATGCGATTGCTCAATTGTTTTTAGTTGCAGTCACGGTTGCCACTTAAAAATAAAGTTCGTGTCCAAAATTGAAAATAAAAATGACCCACTGTAGCTAAAAATGACCAATATGATTTAAGTCCGAAATATGAATTCATCACTTCTCAGTGCAGTGTTCTCTTTTCTTTTCACAACAATTGGGTAAAGAGAAAAGAGAGTACTGCACGGAGAATCACTGCGGATTCAATATTGTGGGTTCCATAATTAACATGATTATTTTTTTTTGAATTATTAATAAAATAAGATAAAAAACAGGTACAAAAAAATTCACGAAGTACCTAACAAACTTAATTAAATTAGATTAACATAAATAAATAAAATTAATGAATCATAAATAACGAAACATAAACATATTAACTTCTCACAGCACTTTAAAATGACATCACAGAATAAGCTTTAGTTTGCATAAAAATTAAAGTGGAGTGTCTTTTTTCATTTCGTAAAAAAATGACTAAATAGAATAAAAAATGACCACGTGACCAAGTGAAAAAATAATGACCAAATTTGGTCACAAATGACGAAAGTGGCAACCGTGGTTGCAGTTGATCCATTTATAAGCAAGAGTTGGAGAGTGCTTTTGACTTCTAAAGGAGAAATCTAGTTCAGGTTTCTGCTGCCCACTGAAGCTAACAGAAGTTTGTTCTTAGAAATCTCAGAAACGTGAACTGGCTAAATAAATTTATGTATGTTATGTGTATGTGTATTTGTCGTATTTGGTGTTTGTCGTGGTTTTATCTCTTTAAATGTTTTCTACTTTTTTTTTCTACCTGCTTGGAAAGAAACCTCGTAATTTGCATAAAAAAGACTCACAATGTTTTTAAAAGCAATCAGTGCTTTCATGATAAAATGTCAAAAACAATGCTGAACACAAATATTATGATAGTTTCACACCACCCACGCGTTTTCTGCCAATAATCCCATCTTAAAAATAGTACAATTAAAGACCTTTTCGATAGGGGTCGGAATGACAGTTCTTCTGAAAAGAAGAGAAATTTACTTCTAGATTTGTTGTTCTTTCACATCTAACTGTGTGAGGTCATGATGAAACTCATTTTTTTCAATGTTAGGGCCAGTTTGTTCACAGCCTATCATCTTTAATCAATTAATTTAACCTAATAATTTATCGTCCATTATTTGAGTTCTTAATTATAGAAATCGATGATTAGCCGATATTAGTTGGTTAGAGCCATTTAATTAGACTCTGTAAAAGTTAGTGTACAGATTTAAACCATTGTGAACAAAGCCATGCCATAAAATTATTTTTTCACACAAATTTAACACACGCCAGGCATTTTTACAAAGTTTAAATTTGACCTGTTTTAATACTCAGTGAGGTATGGCCGTAAAAGTGCTTTAAAAGGACAAACAGGTGAATTAATGAAACGAATCCGAATTTTGTGTATGGGCAGATAGATTTAAGTGGGGATAGGATAACCCAAAACTTTTGTAAATTAATTTTAAGTATAAAAAACTGTAAGAATTATTGAATAAAATCAGTTTTGAACACAATATTCTTAAAACGAGCTGTGCTTTATCTACGTTCCATACCTAACATTAGGGAAAGTGCTTTGTTGCAGTGATCCTGGAATTCAAATAACTTCTGAAATTTTAAAATAGGCTTGTAATTTATGGAAATTTATTGGACTGGAATAACGATTTCATTTGGGTTTCATTTAAACTTTCTTATGAATTTTTTTTCATAGCTTAGCTAAATACAATAAAATAGAAGATTAGAAAGAATGTTATCTCCACATGCCTAAATGCTGATACTGATACATTATTTGAATGGCTGTATTAAAACAAATCGAAAGTGAAAACAAAAATTATGTACATCGACAATCGCATTATAGATTAATTAGATTAAGAACTTTATTTGGCTCAATTGCCATTTAAATCTCAAGAGTATTTTAAATTTTATTTCACTCGAAATATATTTTTTAGGAATTTCAATTAATAATAGATTTTGCATACATACAAATTTGTCTTTTGAAATCAGTAAAATGATTTATGTGTATTTTTAATTCTTTAAAATTTACTTTACTTTAAATTAATTTAAAAATCCTATCTCTAGTTTTTTTCCTATTGATACAAAATAATTACCAATTTAAAAAAATATTTCAGTTTTCGTTTATGTTGACCCCGATATCGACCACTTTGGGTTAGGTGAAATTCTTCGATATGTCTTAGGTTATATTTAACTTCTATTCTTTGAAGAATACTCGATTGGAGATATTCGGGGCACAATTTGTGTTTTATTTTAAATATTTTTTTCATTTTACGTGATGAGGCCCCTGGCTTTTAGGGTTTTGTTGCACAAATAGAAGCTTCATTATACACTTTTATTGCACTGTTTTTAAAAATGTTTCCGCGCGTCTTTTTTTGACACTTTATTACAAATACATATTATAGTCTATAGGTTCATTGAAAGATAATTTAGTAACTTAGCCAAGATATTTAATTGACATTATTTGTTCGATTGAAGTGTTGTTAATATGTACATATTGATCTGTTGTTGGGGAAGGCTGTTATTTAATATTATGAATTTGATATTAAGATGTAGATTTATTGACCAATTTGATTTGTATTATGTTGATTGGAAAATATGTTTTCCTTCAGCCGTTTTTTTTTTGTCATAACGGATAAAAAAAAATTTTTCTACACTCCTTTTTAGTTACTAAATGTCATGTCATTTAGATACTAAAACGGCTTTACTACGGCTTTAATCCTACTTTGTACCAGTTTTAGCTTACTCCGCCTCTCATCATCGTTTATTTTTTTATAAATAAGTTTTTCAGGATTAGAGGCGAAATAAAGTCGGAGTAAATTTACTCCGTCGCTAAAACGACTTAATAAATAAGAATTTGTTTGCCTTTACAATTGATCTCATAAATTACATCCGTACATTTGTCCTTACCAGATTTTGCTTTCAATTTGGTGAAAAGATGTCCAAGTTTTGGTTGGACTTAAAAGCTAAACGAACAGTTTTAAGATTTTTGTTTACTATCTCTTTGAAGTTTTCGGTTAAACTTTGTACATAAACAACACTTTTGATTTTGTAGTTGTATTTTGAAAACAATCTCCGAATGACTCCAGCAGGATACCCGTTATCATTCAAAATGTTGAATACTCTTTTTTGATTAGCGGAGTGGAATTTTACATCACTCAACGTAAACACTTTGTTAATTAAGTTGGAAGCCGTGTTCATAATAATATGTTTGGCTTGACTGGAACGAAAGTTGATGAGTCTTCCTGACGCTGTATTTGTTTGATACCAGTCAAACGAGAGATGATTTTCTTCCCTACAGAATTTCACATCTAGGAACGCTAGTGTGTTATTCTGTTCCCTTTCGACGGTAAACTGCATTTTTGGGTTGAATCTGTTAAGGGTCAACAAAACATCATCAATTTTACTCCTATCCATCACTTAACTTCTTCATC
This sequence comes from Epistrophe grossulariae, assembly GCA_929447395.1. Classification (NCBI taxonomy): domain Eukaryota; kingdom Metazoa; phylum Arthropoda; class Insecta; order Diptera; family Syrphidae; genus Epistrophe; species Epistrophe grossulariae. The sequence continues at coordinate 108,166,263 of OV839566.1, forward strand.
GGAAGTCTCATTGTTTTTTTTATAAATTATTTAAGTTTATTATGTAAAATTTAAACTACTTTTATAACTTTTAAAGTGTAAGTTTTACTTTTCACTGTATGTTGTTGTTGCATAACATTGCGATTAATTATATTTGTATTTTGTATGTAATAAAGTTCACCCTGAAGAAGACAGCAACCCATGTCGAAACGTCGGGAAAAGTAAATGTAATAAATCTTGTTTCATTGCTAAAAGTATTGTTACCAAAACAGCCGAAGGAAAACAAATTTTCCATCATCTGCGAACAATATTAGTTTACAGTTTTGTATTACTTTTTCCAGGAAAAGTAGTATTCCTAAGATTGTTCCTTGTGAAATTCTTGTGGTAGTTATGACAGCGTTCGATTTATTATTATTCACAAAAGTTTTTTGAATTCTATTTTAACCAATTTAGTTCCATTCCCTTTATACCATATTTTTCGAATTTATTTAACAAAATAACACGATTCACAGTTTTAAGAGCACCATTAAGGTCTAGGAAAACAGTTATAACACAAATTTGTTTATTAATTTCACTTTTCCAATCGCTTAATACAAAATTGACGCTGGTTTCACATAAATGATTTGACAGAAATCCTGATTGGTTTACGCTTAGTATCTTATTACTGTTTAGATGCCCTTGAAATTAGATCATTGCAATTTTGCTGTCGATTATCTTCTTATTATATTGGGAGAATATTTCTTCTTTAGAACAATATATGATTCTTTGTTTTGAAAAACACACCAGAGCTGATCGAACTATTATACGAATAAGGACAGGACCAACAATATCCGTAGATTCTTTCAACATTTTAAAATTCATGAAATTAAATTCACTTTTTTGGTAAACTTAAATTCTACATTGCATACTAATATTTAGTAAATATCACAGAATTTGCATGGACGTTTACACTTTTAATGAAAAAGCTATTAAGTTAAGTGCTATTATTGCACTATTAGTTTGGTTGTCACAATTTTCAAATTGCACTTCCGTTATTTCATCTTGGTTTTCGTAACTATCCCCACATATCTTTTTGATTGTTTGCATTTATTTAAGATTTTGATCAAACTTGACATAACGATGATAGCGAAGTTGACAAAAAGTGGGGCTCGCAATTCTGTCTGTCCTTTCGGCTGCAGCCCTGACGGGTGGGTCGATTTTATTCAAACTTTTTACCTACCGTTTTTTGGGCCCTGCCCGAACGTTTTTTTTTACTAATAAACATTTTAGCAAATTATGAAAATCTTTTTGATTCAAAATAGATTTTTAACGGCCTTTAGTGCTACAAAAATTGGCGTTTCGTCCCGGGCGATCTCACTTGGAATCATCAGTTACGCAAGTTTTGTTAAGTTCAGTTCATCTTACCTAGATTTAATGACGAATACCTAGCGTGAACTATATCCAACAAGACTAAAATTCCTTATCATTAAATTGTAAGGTTTTGTTTTTTTAAATGAATTGTATAGCAAAATTATTCAGCCTTATTGTGAGTTTCGCCCGAGCAACATTCCACCCGGAAAATTTGATATTTCACTTTTCGCCTAATGTGAGTTTCACCCAAAATTTTGTGTTAAAAAAATTCCCCTTATTGACAACCTAAATGGTCACTTATTTTTAGTAGGCGAACGAAATTTCGTTCGGGCGAAACTCCAATAGCTTTTAAAATTCCGGGGGAACAAAAAATTTTAAGGCGAAATATTTTTCGGGTGAAAATAAGGCTGATTAATTTTTTTTTATTTAAAAAAAAAAGTTGATCGACTTGGTACCCAGCTGTTCTTTAACATTATCGAGCAGTTTTTTAATTAAAATTATTCTTATAACCAAAAATAACGGTACCCACCATACAGGTGTTTAAAAACCGATAGGAAAAATTCATTTGTCTCAAAAACTGCTTCTACGATTTGATTGAGATTTCTATTTAAAAAAAAAATCAAAATTATTTTTTGAAATTTCGATATTTCGCAAATGGGTAGATGATTTTTATTTAAATATTTATTTTTTAACTCCGTATTAATAAATGCTAAACAATTGCGTACCAATTTATTTTTTCTTACATATTTTTTATATATAAACAAATATTTTTTTCAAAAACCGCTCCAACGATTTTCAATTTTTTTTCATAATGTTTACGCCACATTGTATACTTTTATAAATAATAAGAAATTATAAGATAATAAACTATGTTGACTACTTTTAGGCGCTTGCGTTAAATTAAGTATATTAACAAAATTGAGTGGTATACTAAACTTAGTTATTATCTTAATCTAATGATATATAATTACTCAATTAGTTATGTATACATTTTTTTGTAAGCTAAGCTTTCACCACCGAGCTCGTTGGTCGGTGTCATTAGATTTTAGTCAATGTTTGTAAGTTAGTTCTTAAGTAGTAATTGAAAAGGAAAGTTGTCATAATTTAATAAAAGCAAAAGGTAAAAAGTAAAAAACTGGTTTTTACTAAGATTAATTGGTACTGCAAAAAGTTTTTATTTCACAGCACATTGGTTTTTTTGGAGGAAAGTTTTTTCTATTTAGCCGCCTACCCATAGCGCTATTCTATAAGCTGCCAACCCATAGCAGCAGAAGAAACATATAGATATACATATGTATATATATTGATGAGCTGGGATTTGACTAAGAAATCCCCCCAACACATAAATTGAGATTTTTTTTTACATGGCGTTGGTGTCAAAATAATTTCAAAGGTTGTTTAATCACTTTTTGATTTTTAAACAATTTTTAAGTCTAAACTGTATGTTCCATGTATATTTGCAGCACGGTGCAATATTTTTCATATTTTTGTACTCACGTAATACTACCTTAACCTTAAGTACGTTTTTGGCAGGTTGCATAAAATATAGGCTCCCATAATTAATTTATTTCTTTTAAAATCAGAGTAACAGAGACGTTTTAGTTGGGACTTTAAAACCAAATTGTGGTCGCTTATAAGAGGAAGTTCGTACGACCATGTCGTGGATTTTATTTTGATAAAATTGCAATTTTTCACATTGACTTTATGTGGATAATCTGGATTAAAACTAGAGAGAACCTTGTTTAATCTAAGTTCACTAATAAAATCGTCGCTACAATGCAAAACTAGTCTAAGTCTAAAATTTCAAAATACATTTTTTTTATTTCATAAGGAAACTTTTTGTGTTGTGCGCATTTCCTACATATTCCGCATATTCCTAAGTGCAGTAGTTCCTTCAGAATTTTAATAATGGAATATAATCATAATGTCGAAAGTCAGTACTTTACGTACTTACATAGGTTCGTATGACACTACATTTTTTTCTTCATTTTTAGCTCATTAAATCATACTAAAGTGCCAGCCAAGAGAAAAAGGGAAAGATGTTAATTTTAGGAAAGGAAAAGCAATTATATGGCAAAAAAATAATATGAATTGTCAACATTTTTTAAAGAGTCTGTCTAAAGACCCGACAGCTCGTACGCCAACTTCGCACCTACCCCAAATCCTATAGTTTCACCTACGCGAAATTAGTTTTGCGTACGCAAAATCATTTTCGCGTACGCGCTGTCGGGTCTTTAGACAGATTCTAATTTAAAAATCCTTTTGTTGTTTTCTCTTCTAATGATGCAATGTTTGATTAATTTATATTAACGACAGCACAAAATTATATCCGATTGAATTTTGTCCTAAATGTTTACATGTAAATTTTCAGACATTTTCACATTCAATGAATTAAAAATGAGAAAAAAATGTAGTATCATACGAGCTTTAGACTAGTTCTGTATTGTAGCGACGAAATGTTCTTTGTTGTACTTACAGTATTTGATAGTAGTTTTTTGTTTTCTGCTTAAAACTTGAAAACCTCATGATCTAACTCACTTACTTACTTACAACAAGGATCTTGACAATATTTATTCGTCTAGTAACCCCTTCGCATAAACTGCCACTATAAATGGCGCGTTAACCCCCTCCAATATTTTGTAATACAAAAAAAAATATGATCTTAGCGGTGGATATCAATGTACTAGTTGTTCCGCGCTGGAATGTTCTGAACTTTTGATGGATAGCATTACATTAACATTACATGTGGATGTGACTCATCTAACTGTTAAAAACTTAAAAGTATCTTCTTGAAACAAATTGTTTGTGAAATTATTAACATTGTCTTCATTTATTTTAGGTGGCATGGCTAATGCTCAAGTTAATTGTTGGCCTCTCCTTATTATTGGAGGAGCTACAAATGAGGACCATGAAGGCATTGGTGGGTTCCAAGAATGCCCTCAAGTGGAACTTACTCGTCCGTACTGCAAGTATGCTGCTCGTCCACCAAATGCTTCCCTCATTCCAATGCATATTGAAAAAGCTGTAAGATATGCAACGTACGGTCGTCCAGGCGTTGCATACCTAGACTTTCCTGGAAATCTACTTCAATCAAAGGTGAACGTTGACACAGTAGCACCGGTAATCGCACATCCTGCACCACCACTTGTCTATCCCGATCCAGAAGATATTCGTCGAGCCATGAGATTTCTTACAACTGCCAAACGTCCGTTAGTCATCATTGGCAAGGGAGCAGCTTATGCCCATGCAGAGAATATCCTTCGGCATTTCATAGATAACACTAACTTGCCTTTCCTTCCAACTCCAATGGGAAAGGGTGTAGTTTCCGATACAGCTACTCAATGCGTATCGTCAGCAAGAACTTATGCACTGCAAAATGCTGACGTTGTATTGTTGTTGGGTGCCCGTTTAAATTGGATTCTTCATTTTGGTCGTCCACCTAGGTTCGATAAAGACGTGAAAGTTATTCAGGTCGATTTGTGCCCTGAAGAACTGCACAATAGTGTGATGAGTAGTGTTGCTGCACAGTCGGACATCAAACCATTTGCTGAGCATCTTTTTGAGCAGATGAATGCGGTAAATTATGTTTTCTCAATAGAAAACGACTGGTGGAAGGAACTCAATGCTAAATGTCAGCAGAACAGGGAATCAGTTCAAAGAATGTCTCTTAATACTGAGCCACCACTGAACTACTACACCGTGTTCCATCATTTGAGAGAACTGATCCCCAGGGATGCAATAATTGTCAGCGAAGGCGCCAACACCATGGACATTGGACGCACAATGTTGCTTAATATACTTCCTAGACATCGTCTTGACGCTGGAACATTCGGAACAATGGGAGTGGGGCCTGGTTTTGCTATTGCTGCTGCGCTGTATTGCCGGGATCGCTTCCCTGGCAAAAAAGTTGTCTGCGTTGAAGGGGATTCTGCTTTTGGCTTCTCTGGAATGGAATTAGAAACAATGGTGCGTTACAATCTACCAATTACAATTGTCATTGTAAACAACAGTGGAATATATGGAGGATTTGATAAGGATACGTTTGACAGTATAAGAAGTTCAGGCGATCTAACACAAGTGTAAGTTATTTATTTATGCTATTTTAAGTTTCATTTTATCTAGTCAAGAACTTTTCAGAACTCCTCCATCGGCTCTTGGTGTTCAGGTTCGATACGAACAAATGCTCCAAATGTTCGGACTTCAAGGACACTTCGTCAAGGAGATCCCCGAATTACAAAAGGCAGTAAAAGAAGCCCAACAATTGACTGATCGCCCAACAATTATTAATGTTATTATCCATTCATCGGCGGATCGCAAACCGCAGACGTTTAATTGGCTTACAGAGTCAAAGTTGTAATTTTGTGGTCGTTCGTTTATATTATAAAACTATTCTTCGTTCCACTATCCCTAGAATTATTTTTAATATTGTATTGGTTTAGGTATAACGTTCAGTTTTTGTACTTTGTATGTGATTTTGTGTTATAATTTGTTCTACGCTCATTTTGTAAGTTTCTTTCTACTCTTTGCAAATTAGTTGAATATGCAATAGGGGTTCTTAGAAATATATGTATGTTTTAAAAAACGCAATACAAAATGCATTTATTAAAAAATTCATAAATTATTTTTGATTAGATACTTTAATTTTAATATGAAAATAAGAACTTGATAATATAATAAGCGCATTGTTTAAAAGTAATAAAAAACACGAATTTTAACATGACCATTTATTATTGTGTTCAAATAACAATTGTCCAAATAAGCGCTTGAATGGCATTGTTCATGTATTCTTTCTTCTGATGTTAGTAGGTAGGAGGGTCATATGAAAAATGTACGGACTTTAACATCGTTGGAGAGGGGTATAAAACATGAAACCAACTTAATAACGATTGTTATGAATTAAAATATCGTCGGTGAAAGGATTTTGAATTGTGAGGTTTGCCGTTCCAGTTTGGGCTGGTAAAGTTTCAACCAGCTTTGATAAATTAAATGAAGCGATAGAAAATTATTTTAATAAAGGAATAGATATATGGTAAAAAAGATGTTCTTTTCATTTATGAAATTTAAACCGGAAAACGATGTTTTTTTGTTTGATAAAAAACCGGAAGTTAGATTTCAAATCAGATTTTTAGCAACTTTTAAATATTTGTTTCGAAATGAAGCTCATACATTAGACATACTACATGCCAAGTTTTAGAGTGGGATATCCATTCGTGCAGAAAACAGATTTTTAGATTTAAAGGAGATGACCCATTTTTGGCCCCATTGCGTGGCTGGCAATGGCATTATATTCCGCTCGCAACGAATGTTCACAATAAGGGGAATTTTTCGGACATGAAATTTCGGGTGAAACTCGCAATAGGGGAAAAGTGAAATTTTAAATTTTCGGGGTGGAATGTGGTTCGAGTGACACTCACAATAAGGCTGAATATTTTGGGAATGAAATATTTATACATCGCAGTTCTTCGAACTGAACTTTTTAGCCGGTTATTTTCTATTCTCAGTGAGGCAACAAGTACATAACCTGCAATATTTAAATCGTTAAGTCGAATGGTGTAATCCGCATTCTAATGGAAATAAAAAACCAAACGAAAGAATTCTTTTTCGTCGGAATCGGATTGACTTCTGAGCGCCCAAAGACAAATTTTTTTAATGAGGCGCAAATTCGTAAAACGAAATTTCTTAAAAATTATTAATAAAGGGTTTTCCAAAATTCAAGCAAGAAGTAGTTTTGATAGGAAAATATATCTTTTTATAAAAAATATAAAATATATGTTTTTATTATAAGTTTTAATGTATTCTAAAATATACAATATTGGCACAAATAATTATATACAGATGTCTCACGCCCATAGAAAAAAGTGTCATATGAAACTGAAAATCCACATTTCAAGAAGCTTTTAACAAAGCTCTTTTCAAGGAATTATTTTAAGATCTGTATGCAGTGCTTTTTCTCTTCAAAATTTGTGTTCTCTCAACTTAACCAAAAAACATTTTTTTTCTTGTTCTCATGCTTCTGTCTGTTTTTTTTTGTACACTTTATTTCAATCCAACGTCCCGCCACAATCGCTATTATTGGAATCGAGATTTTAAGAGTTACAATTTGGAGTTACAAGATGAAATATGTTTATTTTGAAATGTTTTATTCGAAAAGAGGAATTTTGGAATTTGAGAAAAGAACTTTCTCATTACAATGATACACCAAATTAAAAAGTGTTTGAATTTAAAATTTCACAGCCGTCTGTCAAATCCAAAAAACACAAAGCTGTTCTATTTTGTTTTTGTTTTTTTGCAAGTACATATAGAATTGGAAGAACAAAATTTTACTAAAAAATTTAATATTGCGGGATTTTTGGAAATTCAGAATATCAATAGGGTCAATAAGAATAAACAAAGATAAAGACCGATAATACATACATTTTCTAAACTAAAAATGACAGAGTTGATTTTGTAATCGATAGATCTTATAAATGCAAAAAATCATACATATAAAAGAAAATTTTAGAAAACCTAAAACTCGGGATAAAAACGTTTATCCATTCGTACATTCGGAGTTGCCTAATTTTGAACTATCGATATTTTTTTTAAATTCCCAGTGCATTTAAGAAAACAATTTTAATAGTCTCAACTCTCAGAGAGATGACGTCAAAATTTAAGATTTAAAGCATAACAAAAATGTGAGTAAAGGCTATGAGCAAACGGCATATAAAAAGTCGCATACGTTTGCGACTCTGACGTCACATAAAAGTCGCAAATTTGTTGCAAATTCTATGCATACATCAGTGCTCGCAAACTTACATATAGGGGTGTTCACACGATATGCAGAAACTGTCCCAAAAGGCGCAAATGCGCCTGGTCTATATGCAAGGTGTTCAGACGATATGCGACAGAATCCGCATATCACCCATTAGAGATCATAATATGCAGGTTTGCGGAATAACATAATTTTTTGAAATTTGGTGGTTAAAGTATGTGTTTGTGAATATTTGTCGTTTCGAATATTTAAATTATTAAAGTCCTGATATAAATTCAAAATGTCGACAAGAATTTGGGGTGAATATACTTTTTCGTAAAAATTTCCGTTATATGCCAAACTATTTTTTTTATTATATGCTCTAAAAAAATGTTTGGCCATAACTCTGGCGATATTTTTCCCCAAACAAATTTGTAAGAGACTTGTTAACATTTTATGTTTTTTATTTGAAATTTCAATATACTAGTTTTGTCTTCATTTATATTGTGCATTCAGCCGTTTAAAAGACCTAATTCAAAAAAGTACATTGAAAAATTTATACCTATACATACCTACATATTTCGATTTAGATATATGCATATATGTGATAAGAATGGACTTCGGGTAAATGACATCAGAAAAAATTTGTTTGGTCAGTAATTTTTTTTACTAATGTGAATATTAACGGACACCCACTAAGATTAATAATTTCAATTATATTTTTTTGTGTCCTTTAAAACACTTATTTTTTTTAACCGACTGTTCTCCTAGTAAAACGATGAACTAAAACAACTGATATGCTCGCAAATGTGATGGATTTGCAATGATCTGTTTTCATCCCACCGCAAACTTGCATACGGTCGCATATGCTCTTAACTGTCACAAATTTAATATGCAAAAATGTTCACATGATATGCAAGAAAGTCGCAAACTTATATGCGACCTGGGTGTCGCATATAATTCGCAAATCTTTCGCGAGCATATGCGGACTGTCCCAAAAGAGTGTTCAGACGATATGCGACCAAAGTCGCATATGATGACCTAAAAATGACGTCAGAAACGCAAACGTTTGCGACTTTTATATGCCGTCTGCTCATAGCTTAAGTTAGTGAAGAGGTATAATTTTCATGATATCAAATTCAGAAGTCTGGCAGTTTTAACATTAGAAATGTTTAAGCGGAGGCATACCTACTAACAATGTGAAAAAATCGAATTTCAAAAAAGTGTCACGGCGAGTAGATAAAGAGGGCGAAACGTCGGGTGCAATAGACAAAATTATTGCGTTCATGCTTTGTTCTTACTGGTCTGAGGAACAGAATACGAAGAAGATGATAAAACGGATACCAAAAAAAGGAGAAGTGTTCGTAAATCGTAGGCTTTCCAGATTTGCATGTGGAGAAGAGCAAATTTAAAAAAGAATACCGTTTGCTTTATTCAAAGTTTTAAAATACATAAATGCTTTTTTAATTTCTAATGTACCTCAACTATGCTGGAATGGCAAAACGAGTAAATATTTTTCTCAATTTTTTACGCCAACGGTACCTACCTATCTTTTTTAAGAGATTTTTTGTTCAATTGTTTGCTTTATGAAAAATCTCCAATAAGCAGACATATCGTCGTCTAAATACGTGAAACTGCTAAGTACACTTTCGCAAATTTTACAGGAGAGCAAAAAAAAAAATATGTGCACGACTGGGTCGCACGAACTTGCTGATATTTCAAAAACTATGTTTTATGTTATAAAAGAAATAAATTAGTTATGGGAGCCTATATTGTATACCATACCACCTGCTTAAAACTTAGTTAAGTTTAAAGTGGTATTATGCGAGTATGTACATTTATTTATGAACAATATAGCACCGTGTTGCAAATATGCATGGAACTTACAGTTTAGACTGAAAAATTGTAAAAAAATATATAATTAAACATAAATTGATTAAACAACCTCTAAAATTGTTTTGACACCAATGCGATGTACATCATCCGATTTCTTAAGAAAATCTCAATTTATGAGAAAAAAAAATGAAAATCGTTTTAGCTTTTTTTTTAATAGTTTTTTATATAAACAATTTTGAAAAAATAAAAAAAAAATGGTACGAATTTTGTAGCCTTTATTATTGTGGAATTAAAAAATTAATTAAAAAAAAAATATAAATATCCATTTTCGAAATATGGAATTTTCAAAAAATAATTTTGAAATTTTTTTTAAAAATCAATAATTTATTTTTTTGAAAATTTTGGTATGCAAAATTATTAGAACTTATAAAATCAAGAAAATTGTTCTATGAGAGATACCATTTTTAAACGGTAGAAATTCTTTTTCATTAATATGGTAGATCGTATAAATATTAGATCACACATACATTTTAATCAAAATCGTAGGAGCCGTTTTTGAGAAATATGAGATTTTCAATACCGGTTTTTAAGCATTAGTATGGGAGGTACAGTTATTTTTGGTTATAAGAATAATTTTAATTAAAAATCTGCTAGCCAATGTTAAAAAGACTACTGGGTACCAAGTTTAATAAAAATTGACCTAGTCGTTTTAAAATTATTAATTTCTCAAAAAAAAATTTGGAAACTTTTTTTAAAAATCGAAACAAAATTTTTTTGAAAATTTTGGTATTCAAAACTTTTAAAACTTTTTCAAACATTCTCAAAAAAAAAGGTGAATATCAGTTCAACCGTTTTTGAAAAAACCGAAAATCAAAAAAATGGTTCTATGGGAGGTACCATTTCTAACCATTTGTTGGAATTTTTTGTAAAACAAATTACTGAATTTTTTTTAAGTTGTGGGCACGTTTTTTAGAAAAATAACATTTTCATTTTTTGGTAAAAAAAATTTGTATGGCAGTAAACGTTGTTTTTGGTCTTAAAAAAAATGAAAAAAAAACGAGTGGGGATAATGCCCAAAAAAACGCTAGGTACCAACTTTGAAGAAAATCGACCGACCCTTTTAGGCTGCAGCCGAAGGGACAGACAGACGGACAGAATTGCCAGACCCACTTTTTTCGACTTCGCAATCATCGTAATGTCAACTTTAATCAAAATCCCGAATTCGATTTTTTTACGAATCCATAACTTGCCATACAAAAACTGATTTTCTCTTCAAGACTCTGCACTACGAATGCAGAATGTGTTTCTTAATAAAATGGCATCAAAATCTCAATTTCGGCCAAAAGTGGACTTAGCAGCTTTACGCATTTAGCCGACATTATGGTGCATTTAAAAAGCTTTTATCTTGGGTTCTATTGATCGAATCATCAAGATTGAGGTCTTTAAGCTTAGGCAAAATGACAGAGCATCTTTTGTTTGGAATTTCGATCGTGCAATTGTAAGTTATGAAATTAAATTTTGGAACATAAATCTATTCTATATCTAGGGGCACCTTTGAACGCGGGGTACCTTTGAATATGGCTAGTAAAATCTTAACAAAATAATATTTTAAAACCTAACATTAATTTTTAGCATGGCAATAGCAATATCTTTACATGTCACCGACTTTGCGGTGCATCTCTTAAGCTCATCCGACAGTAGCTAAATACGCAGTTTTAATGCGTAAATTGTATTTTTGTAATATTTTTTTTGTAAGAGTTTAAAATTTTTTTGTTAAGGTTTTTCATTTTTGAAAAATTATTTGTAAATTCAAACCTTCATTTTAATTAACATAAAGTTAAAGTTTTTGGTTAATATGCTAGGTATAATAGATATGGCCGAATTTTATGTTGCTTAACATGTTGGGCAGCTTTGAACGAAACGGTCGGGGCACCTTTGAACAGGTTTAAAACTAGCTATTGAAAAAAAAAATTATAAATTTTTCTCCGTTCAACAGATGGACACTAAAATTAAAGTTTAAAAGAGACTTTTAGCTACAAAAACTTTGTTTTAATCTATTTATGTATTTCCAAAAGTCTTCTTTCTAAATAGTGAGTTCCTTTCAAAAGATTTTATATCCTATTAAAGTTTTGTATATTGAGCTCTTCATAAGTATAACTTATTCGTACAGTTTATTGTTTTGTTCAATAGGTATGCGTTTATACTTTCATTATTTATTGTTAAAAATAATTATAAATACTTCCGTTCAAAAGTGCCCCAAGTATCTTTAAACCTGCCCCACATGTGGGATACCTTTGAACACAAGGACCTAGTTCGTATTTTAATATAAATAAAATATCAATCTTTATTAAATTTAATCAAAAATGGGTTTAAATTAAACTTTAAATACATTTCTTGAAGTTACGATAACTTACAGGCTGATAATTCCATCACACTTGGTTTTTGGACCAAAAAGTGTTCAAAGGTGCCGCCCTCTCCCCTACATATTATCTATTCTTCCATTTTCCATATTTTCTCCATTTTCTTCGCAAATTTAGTTAAAACCTTCCAAATAAATGTTCCCCATATTTACAAATAATAAAAACAATTTTAAATTGGCGGTTCACAAATACAATAAAACACAAACTTAAAAATCAAAAAAAAAAATAATTTTAGTAATTTTTTTATTTATCTTGACAAATTTTGGGATTGCTCCATTCCAGATCATAGTTCTGGAGACTTCTTCCGGATAACCAAACAAAAACACTATAAGCTTAACTTCTCACACAATTATACTGCTGCTCTGCTGCTCTATGGTATCAAAACGGCGGCGCACTCTAGCGCTAATTGGGACACTGAGCTAGGTGCTCATGGCCGCCATTTCAATCATCTACCTCATTTCTGAATATTCACACCACATTGAAAATCATAATTTATATTCAGCCTTATTGTGAGCTTCACCCGAAAAATATTTCACCTTAAAATTTGTTGTTCCCCCGGAATTTAAAAAGCTATTGTGAGTTTCACCCGAACAAAATTTAGTTCGCCTACTGAAAATAAGTGAACATTTAGGCTGTCAATAACATTACATTCCGCCCGAAATGAATGTTCACAATAAGGGGAATTTTTTTAACACAAAATTTCGGGTGAAACTCACAAGAGGCGAAAAGTGAAATATCAAATTTTCCGGGTGGAATGTTGTTCGGGCGAAACTCATAATAAGGCTGATTATTTCTATAGTCTAGACTCACTTTCCGACTCTCATAAGTCATACTACACCGATTTTGACAAATGAGGTGTCAAACGAAGCGAAAGTACCTGCTTATTTGACAAATTATAATTTAATTTGAACAATGTTAATAATTGTTAAAAAACTGCATTTGTTTGTTTTCGTGCGTCTTTTATTTTAATGTAATTGAGAGAATTCTCGCACATGTAAGCTAGTACATTCTTATATTCATACATGTCTCAAATGCAACAGGAGAATGTATTTTTTCCTCCTTAAAACGCATTCAAGAAAAAATTATCTACGCGTTTCTTTCAGCCAATGTTGGAGTAAAATTTAAAAGCAATCGGGATTGGTTGGTGTTGTTGTAATCCTATAGGAAAAAAACAGCTGATGAACAAACCAGCTGTTTTCAAAATAAATCTGAAAGGTAAGTTTTTGGAATTTTGTGAAATGACATCTGAAATACGTGTCAGCGGTTTTCAGCGTCTATAGTAAGCCTGTTTGGTAAATTTTTTTTAACAAATTTCCCGAAAAATGAGTTTTTTTTCTATGGGTTTTGACAGCAAATTGTGAAATTTTGTGAAAAATTTGTGCAAATTCGCAAGAAATTTCACTTTACCAAACAGACCAAGTGTCTCACTTTCTGTGGCGGGATTCCTAGTTTGAGGTTTTATTTTTACATAGGCCGCGTTCAAATGATAGGCCAATAGCATGATACAACTTGTTTTTATTTATTTATTTGTTTTCATCTACGAGCTTCAGACTCAACAGATACAATGACATTAAATACTTATGTACATAAATATTTACAGAAAATAAATTTATATTAACGAATCATAAAAATAAATAAAACAAACATTTTCTGAATTTATCTCTGGAGAATGCTAGATCAATATGACTATTTATTTCATTGAACTCTTTAATTGACCTTGAAATTGGTTCATTCATACCATAATTCGTTCTATGATTCGGCTGAAAAAGAAAGTATCTTTCTCTCAATGGTCTTGTTGGTGCATATATACTAGAGCTCCCTATTACACGGATATTTAAAAACACGGATACACGTGTTCTTAAAATATCCGGATCTGTGCATCCGTGCGTGGAAAATCACCAAAAATAAAAATCTATAATATCCATTTTCCCTCAAAATTTTGAGCTTGTAAGCCCACCCCCTGGAAAAGATAAAAATCAAAAACCATTCCGTGTATTAAGAATCCGTGTAATAAAGATCCGTGTATGCTTAATATCCGGATACACGGATATTAAGCAAATAAATACACGTGTTTTAAGAGAACGGATTTTTATTTGCGTGTAATAATTACACGGAGTCCGTGACCCCGTCTTTTCAAATACACGGACTGAATCGTAGGCTCCAATATATACATATAAGGGATAACAAAGTGGGGGATTTTATATATCAAAGTTAAGTGTGTATGTACGTAACAAAAAGAAAAACAAATCAATTTAAGAAACTAAATATTCGATTTCAAGAGCTAGCCCTACAGGAACACGTTGCTCCGTCCTCGTCGTACCGGCTACCGCCCAGTGTTTACTTACGTTAAGTTTCCTCCTACGGGCTCCCCCCTTCCTTACTAGCTCCCTAGAATTCTGCAGCCGCGCTACGTCCCACACTGGTAGAAATGCACAATCTATATGGACATTTGGTCGAAATTTCAAGTAAATATCTTGATGAAATGGACTGCGTTCTTTTATGAGGAATAATTGACGAATTGGAAACTGCATGGGAAAACCGATTTTAAACCATATCAATTGTTCAAACATTCCAATCTTCCAACGGAACAAGTTCAATTATTTATTTAAAGTGCTTTAATTTGAAAATGTTGTTCTAAGGTAATGGTTGAATCTCACACAAATTTTTTTTGTAGATGCTTGAAAGTAAAGGTTATTACATGAAAAAAAAACAACTAACGGCTTTTGAGAAGTCATATTTACAATCGCTTCACATAGTAAAATAGTGGCTGTAAATTATCGCAAAAGGAATTTTAAATGGAGTTTTCACTAATTACTTAATAAACCAAAACAACTAAAAGCAACAAAATCGAACTTAATATTTCCATCAACAAAATATCAAGGTTAGTGCTTTGACTGGTAGGTATTTTGCAATGAGAATTTACCGCAATAGACGATTGTCAAGATGAAACACGAAAACACTTTTAGGTTTTTGAAGATAATATATTTATTCAATCTCAATAAAAAGAAGATGCGATTGCACTACGCAGAAGGCGACTGACTACTCCTTCACCAAAAACTCTCTCGACTGACTTCATTCGATCAGTTTTAGGTCTTCCCCATTTTATGGCAGTGTTGCCGTTGACAGCTCGGCCTCTCCTGACATTTCGTCCTCATCGGACGAACCTGGATCATCTAGTTCACAACTTGGTCCACTCCGGTACACATCTAAGTCAGGACTGAGTCTACACCATGGTTTCATATGATCACTTGAGATGACGTTGCTGTATCGCTTTTGCTTCAGCTGGTGATCTGGAAGATCTTCAACGATGTATCTGTCGTGGTTCAGTACCTTGGTGATAATGTAAGGCCCTTTGTGTTTGGGGTCGAGTTTATGTGAATCTCCTGTGGCTTTAGGCACATGATCAATTACGACTAGATCACCTTCGGCATACTTATATGGTGTCTGATGTTTTTTATCATATCGCTCCTTCCACTTGCTCCTTTCTTCCAAAATGCTGGCAGCTGCGGTTTGCCTCTTAACAATAACATTTTCAACTGGTGCACCACTATCATCTATTGCTTGAATTAACCTGTTTTGACTGACATCTCTAAGATTAAAATTAAATATCAGTTTGTTTGGGCTACACTTCGTTGTAGAGTTTGGCTGTGAATTCAGGTTCCACTGAATACCCGGCAAAGCTAAATCCCATTCCTTGTCGTTTTCCGTTGAGCACTTGAGTGTTGCTAGTAGGGTTTTATTCACCCTTTCGGCTTGGCCATTAGCTCTTGGGGTGCGTACCGCTGATTTCACGTGCTGGAAGCCGCACTGTGTAACAAAGTTACTGAATTCCCGCGACGTATACGCCGTGCCCCTGTCCGTTGTGATCCGTAGCAGCTGACTGAAAATTGACATAGTCTCGTTAAACAGACTAATAACTGGTGCTATCCTCGTGTTCCTTACAGCTTTCAAGATAACATACTTGCTGAAAGAACAAACAACAACAATTATGTATAGGTTACCTCTCTTGCTTCTCGGGAAAGGGCCCAAATGATCCATGTTGACACTTCGGAAAGGAATCGGCATAACCTCCATTATGTGTAACTGACTTTCAGTTTTACCACCTTTGACTTTGTTCAGGCAACATTCTCGACATGCCGCAATATAAGATTTGACATACCGCCTTATTCTGTGAAACCAAAAACGCTTGGTAATTCGTTGAATTGTTTTCTCAATCCCAAAATGTCCACCTTCATCATGACAAGCTCTGGTTATACGCCACCTTACCAGCCTTGGTATCACCAACATTTCTTTCCCATCAACTTTACGATGTAAGCGTCCGGATTTCATCACGTAATCATTTTGTATCTGTTTTGTCTTTGGATCATTTTGCGATGTGATAATATCTGCGAGTTTTTTATCTTGTAGCTGCATTGTTAGTATCCAATTCTCGCCCAAAGCACTTATTTTTAAAACGTTGTCCACTACCGTCATTGGCTCTTTTGGTGGCAGAGTCGGGCACCGGCTCATCCCATCAACATGTTGCATTCTTACTCCTGGTCGGTGTACACACTCGAAATCAAATTCTTGTAGTCGTAACCACCATCTTGCTATACGTGGTGGTAAGGGTGACGTCTGCTTTGTAGTAACAATCGCATTGCAATCCGTTATGACTCGAAATCTCGTTCCCAACAGATAAAAACCACTACATTGACGACTAAAGTACGTCACTGGTTTGAATCCATCTGATTCTTGTTGTATTAAAATTCCCGAAAGCCCAATGGAACCTGCATCTGTGTGTACTTCATGATCCTTCTTCGTATCGAAAAGTGCGAGAACTGGTTCTTTAGTGATGGGAATCTTAAGACGTTCGAAGGCTTCCTGTTGCTCAGGTTCCCACTGAAAGGTGATGTTCTTTTTAAGAAGTTTTGTAAGTGGCTGAGAAATGCGAGAATACTCTAACACAAATTTCCGAAAGAACCCCGTGACTCCAAGGAATTGACGTACCTCGGTTGCGTTGGTTGGTCTTGGAAACTCCTCAATACACTTCGTTTTATTTTCGCCTGGCCGTATGCCTTCGGGACCAATAACGTGCCCCAGAAAATTAACCGTGGTTGCCAAGAGAATACACTTCGATGGTCTTAGAGTAAGTCCAGCCCGTTTCATCGCATGTAGCACCTGTATTCCCTCCTCAAATGTATCGGTTGCTATAATTAATTCGTCAACGTAGTTTACCACATTTTTGCGATGTGTAAGTTTCTTAACTATTTCCCGAATGACCTCCTGAAAAACCATTGGTGCATTTACTAAGCCAAATGGCATAACGTTGTGCTCAAACAACCCATCTGGAGTTAGGAATGCAGTAAGTTCCTTGTTTTCTTCCTTCAAAGGGATCTGATAGTACCCTGCGGTCATATCTAACGCAGAGAAGAATTTGTTACCTGCTAGCTGAGACAACTGTTCCTCCACCACTGGCATAATACATTGTTTTTTCACCGTGACCGAATTTAGTGCACGGTAGTCTATGCACATTCGGCTCTCTCCGTTGGATTTTGGAACTAAAACCACCGACGCTGCATGCGGCGACTGACTTGGACGAATAATATTATGCTTCTGAAGATTATCGGTGATCGCCGACAATTTTTCCCTCAGGGCAAATGGAACTTGATATCGTTTTCCAACTATAGGGTTATTAGTCGTTACCACAATCTCCATAACCGACGTGTTGCATCGACCCTGTTGAGAAAGATCTTCACCAAAACAATCTTCAAATCTAGAGATTAAATCTAAAACCTCTTTACGCTGACTCACATTCAGCTGGTCATCTAAGTTGGGTATTTCTGATGTTCTCGACTGAATCTGTAAAACTCCTGCTTCGAGGATCATACGATGGTTTTTCCGACATAGCACATCACGACCCAAAAGTATCCCTTGAGGTAGAAACTCGTCTGGCACAATATGAAACGTTACATGCAGTTCTTGGTTATCCATCAACATGACTACCTCAATGACTTCTTTTGATTCAACGATTGAACCTCCAAACCCTTTGAATTGCTTCACAGATTCCTTCTGTACTGACTCCTTAGGTGATGTTGACTCATTGATCAGTGAGTGATCGCTTCCCGTGTCAACAAACGCTGAATATTTTTGTCCAGATAAAATGACATCCTTCATGACTGGAGGAATAAACTCTGCTATTGCTTCGTTCTGCTCGACCCTGACGATTGTTGACTTGTTTGAACGACACGTCCTCGATTCATGCTCTACTTTGTTGTAAACCGTGCATCGTGCCTTTCTTGGTGGTTGGAGAAACTTCGAAGATATATGTCCCAACTCATTGCAGTTGTAGCATTTTATATTTTTCTGGAAACTTGTAACTCGTCTTATTTCTGCCATCTGTTCTGCTGCTTCAGCTGGGCCAAACGTTGGCGTTGACATCCCTCTTGATGGAAAGACAGGCGCTGTAGACAAACTTTCTAATGACCTCAGAAGATCATTGCACGTCCAAAAGTTCATAGCCAACAACGTTCGGGAAATGTTTGGATCATTTGCACCATTAATAATGTACGAATTAAGGGAAAGATCATCAATCTTACCTCGTCTTCCTATAGTAAGCATAGCGTAATAAAACTCAACTAATGACTCACCTGGCTTACGTTTGCGTTTCATTAGTTCTCGATGTATTTCTGCTTTATTTACTGAGCTTGGAAAGTCGTTTAGGAGAGCATGTTACGTGGCCATATAACGTATTGGCGGTGGCTCCAACTAGGATGCTATACAGCCAAGTGACGTCACACACTAGCAATGTTGGCGACGATGGCCAAACGTTGAGCAAACCAAAATTTTGTAATTCTTGTTGCTTAGGGGATATTCTTTATTATTATTTTCTTCTCCTTTGAGGCTATAACTAAAGAAAAGAAAAGATAGATAGAAAAAAAATAAACTAATTAACACAAATTAACAATTAAAGAAGTTGGTTGTGAATATCCAAATGTTTGACATCCAAATATTTACAACTCAATTCTTACACATAAAAACACAGATACTTACCTCATGCATAGTTTAAACAAATTCCCATCATCTGAAAAAGAAAATACAATAATAAAAACATAATTAAAGTTATTATAAAATACAAAATTTTACAAAATAAAACTTACCATTGAGGAAGCTGCAGCAACGTTGTTCGGCCATGATGTGTGTTTTGTTTTGATTTTTTTTGACATTTCGGAGTTTGGTAGCTAAGCCATATGTAGTTGCTTTCTTCTGCGCATGTATTAGCGTATTTGTCTCTTTTTACCCAAGGGAAAAGGGGGTACATAAATATGGCGCTGACACATGCGCAGAACGAATTCGCTCAGATTTAGGCGTTAATTGAACGAATTCTTTTAGGGCAAGTTCAATGTTTTTAGT
This sequence comes from Epistrophe grossulariae, assembly GCA_929447395.1. NCBI lineage: Eukaryota > Metazoa > Arthropoda > Insecta > Diptera > Syrphidae > Epistrophe > Epistrophe grossulariae. Next base: position 108,185,967 of record OV839566.1, read on the forward strand.
GTTAGTATAGGTAGGGAAATTATGTATAAAGATTAAATAGCGATGTAAAAGATACTTTAATTGATTACTATCGGATTATGATTAGAATAAGTTTAGTTTAGATTGTTATGAGAGGAGATAGACTGAGGTAGATATATAAAGAGGGGAAAGCAATACATGTGTGTGTTTGAAGTTCTTGGACATAAATGAGGGGGTGGATACCAGTGATAGGGATAGAAAATACTACCCCAACTATAATTGAGATTGAAAATAGTTATTTCACTCAGATGTAGTGGTAACTATTTACTTAGATATTAGGACAAAGACCAACAACTAGCTTAGGGGTTTTATGATCATTATTAGCGAATTCAAGAAGCAGAAAGAAGCAAGTTCGTTTTAAACTGCCATCTTAGATTGTAATTTTGATTTGAAATTCAAAATTTTGTTGAATTATTCAAGTTTATTTGAAGAATAAAAGAAGAAGTGATTTTTGTTATTCTAAAAGTAATTAAACAAGTGAAAGGAATTAAAGTAATTAAAATAAAGTGAAATATTAGAAAAGTTTAAGTTTATTATATATATAAATATATATTTATAGAATCAAGTTCCACTCAAAAGAGGAAAGTCCTGGAGACAGAAATTAGGATTTTTGTGAGGAGTTACCAAAAGTTTTACAGCAGAGGTATGTGACCAATATGGAAAATCCAAATACGCTTAAATCTGATGTGCGAATTATTCTTTTAATAGGTTTAGGCGTGAATTTACAGATCTAAGCCTCTGCTTGTTTTTTTGTCTTTTGACCTTCGAAGAGGGCATCCTTTGGAAACAAAAGAATTCCTTTGTCCTACAGAAATAAAGGAGAAATCTTTTGAAACAAAGAAGGACCGACGTGAAGAAACAATATTATACATATAGCTTGAATATATGATATAGGTATCAAATCAAGACAGTGAAGGGTCGTAAAGGAGGAAGCACCCTTTACGCGATGTAGAAAAAGGAAAGTGAAAGACAATAAAAGTACCGATTAAGAAGAAATAATGAAGGCAAAGAAAGTGAAGAACGCAAAAGTGAAAACAAAGAGAAATAATTACAATTAAACAAACCATTGAAGAACATAAGTATTTTAACCTTTTTTTTAAATTAATCTAAACTTAAATTTGCAAAGTGTGAAATTTGGTTCTCCAAATCGTTTTTTTTTGTAGAGTAATTGAAATTTGATATTTTTTTTTTGAGTAATAAGGAAAAATAAAAGTGATCCTAAGGATAGTCAATTTTAAACTAAATACATTGGCGCAAAATTTTAAACATTTTAACGCGGCTCTAAATCTACTTTAAAATGGGAGTCGGCTCTTAATAATAACTTTAGAATGAGAGGCGGCTCTTTGTTAATCTTAAACGACATAAAGTATACTTTAGCGTTAAAGAGGTCTTCTAACTTTAAAACCAGCAAAACGCTTCTCTATCTTTTTAAAGTATGCTTTATCTGTGGGAAATTATCACTTTGAGTGTGAGTTACACAAACACAAATGCATCCACACAGGGGAGGCGTGCAGTTAGACAGCTAAATGCACCCAAAGGCATTTTGATCTGTTTTGTTTTAGGATTCTTTTGAAATTTTAAATCGTTAAAATAGTATAAAAACTTAGTAAATTAAAGAAACAAGTAATATAAAAGTAATTAAAGTGATTACATGCAATACAAAAATGTACAAAAATAGAAAACTACACGCGGTGCTGCGTTAAATACTGGACCTATATTTAAAAACACCTATAAAAAGCAGTGTAATTTTTGTTCATTTCACAGGTAAGCTGTATCTCATATTCCACATAAAGTAAGTAAAATTACTCTGCACTACGGGCGTTCAATGGATTTGAGCGCCTTGCCATCACCAACAAAAACTAATGCTACCCTGGACGAGAATTTCAATTTTCACAGATGGGGTTCAGCTAATTCCCGTGATTGAAGTGTATTTTTATTTGTAAATAATTTGTTTTTTTTAAAGCAAAATGCTACGAAATATCAATTGAAAAGTATTCTCAGATAATGTATTAGCCTAAAAAACATCACTTCACACTACTTTATGTGGAATATGAGACACAATCAGCCCGTGAGAAGCAAAATTTGAAAACTCCATATTATAGGTGTTTTTACACGATTTAACGCAGCACCTCATGTTGTTTTGTTTCTTTTTTATAAAATATTGCAATTATTCACTATGTTAACTTTTATTTCACTTTTTTATTTAGTATTTTCACTATTTTAACTCGAAATTTAAATCTCGAAACACTTTCCTATAGCTCGGCAAAATTACAGATTGGGTTCTTTTTGTTTTTTTTTAATTTTTCGTTCTGTTTGATTTTTTCAGATGTCAAAATTAGGCGTGTTTCACAAAAGTTTGCTGACGTTTTGTTAAACACGTTCTTTAGTTAGAAGAGTTGTTTAAAATGTTTAGAATTAAGAAAAATTTAAACAAGAATTTTTAAATAAAGGACTATTTTAACTAGAGTCGGGTTTATTGCTTAAACGAGAACTGTTTAAAATTTTGCGCCATTGTGTGTAGTGAAGAACCTACGCCTGCTTCTTCAACGTGCTGCCGGCAGAACGACGAGGGACCAGAAAAACTGTGAGTAAAATTCAAAATTTTGGATAAAAAGATCCCCTAGATCGTTAAGGTCACAATTGGTTTCCCTCTTTTACTCAAAATTATTGTTTTAATATATTTTTTTTAGTTTTAAGTTGTTTTTGAATTCTTAGGGTAAGGAAAAGAAACGAGTGGGAGAGTTCTATTTTAATTTTTAATTCTATAATGAAATTTTTGAATAAAATTGTTAAATGAAAATTGAATTTTAACATGGTGTGCTAATTTCTGAGCTAAAGGTGTGTGAAGGCTTGGTAAAGCCGTGACAAACTAACTTCTACTACGGACTAAATTGTGACTGGTTGTGTCAACTTAGGGGCTATTTCCAAAAACATGTGGCCAAGGAAATAGCGAAGGAAGTATCTTCGAGATACTTGGGTGGGATGGCCAGACCTTCGTCATCAACACCAGACGAACGTTTGGAATTCGGTAGGGCGATATCTGGGGGGGGTAAAAAGGAGGTGCTTTAGATATAGGAAATTTAAGATTACAGGATTTTAGGATAGGATATAAGATTAGTTTTTTTATTATTATTTTTTTTATTTCTTTTCCTTTTTTTTTGAATTTTTTTTCTATTACATTTTTTTTATAATACTTTTTATTGATTTTTTTGTATATATATATTTTTTTTTTTTTTTTAATTTTGATAAAGGGTTTGGTGATGGTTTTTTTTTTAAAGTTATAGTTTAGCTAGGTTAGTTTTTTTGTATTATTTCTTTTTAAATTTAATTCGAAGCACCAAACTTACTCTTTCTCTCGGGTATCGTCAGAGTCCCTAGATTTGTGTCCCATATAAATGTATTTGTCACCTTAGGCACGAACAAATAACTGTTTAGTTGAGCAGGAGGTACTTTGAGAGGTGGCAAGAACCACCCCACGCGACGAGCTAAGCCGAGTGATGCAAGCGTGCCACTCCCACTTCTTGAGTACCGAAGCACTCCCCCGTGGAAACCTGGCTCCTAACAAGCATTAGTAAAATCCAACCATGTCTGGAATACCGGCAATGCGTCAATCCAATCTTTAGCTATTCCTTTTAGCTTGTGTTGTACCGCAAAGAGAATTACTTCATCACTCCATGAATATAAGCAACGCAGTTGTTCCACTTTACTGATGAATTGCTGAGACGATAGAGTCCGTTTCATTGGATCGAAATCAGGGAGGATTCCTATGACCTCGTGAGTACTGTTTGGGAGACGTATTTGCGTTGCGAGTGGCGTTGCATACGTTGAGACACCAAGGACGTCCGTGAAACCTGAGTCGTGTAACGTGGATGTTGACTGTACTCTGTTCTGAGTATGTTGACTGCCAGTGTTCGTCGGCAATTGAGCATCTGGTTGATCGACATTCCTCATGCTCACAGTCATCTCACCTACTATTTTAACCAGATTTGTCATGGTACTCTTTAATTCGTCCATTTGTGACTGCCAAGATTCTGCCGTTGCCATCTCACACGCTTCTAATTCTTCTGAATCCACTTCGTCCGTTCCATATATATCAACCAATTTTGCTACTTTTTGCGCTTTCTTTCCAATTCGAGGTAAATTTTTCGTTTGCAAAAGGCAATTTAACTGCGCAACTTTCAGGCTTTCGAATTTAATCATTATTGTTTTTCCTTTTTATTTTTTTCTCAAAATTTGTTCTTCTCCAATCGTGTTTTTTTTTCGTTTTTCCGTCTCGAGACTCGTTGGGATATTTCCGTCTCTTTCGTTTGTATTTGTTCGAGGCTCGTGAGTCTATCTCTGCCTCTTTCGTTTTAAGATTCGTTCAGTTAATTCGTTTTTTTTTTCCGTTGGACGTTTCTTTTTGTTCAAGGGGCGTTGAGTCTATCTCTACCCTTTCTGTATATAAATGTATCGTTCTCGTCATGCCAAGGATTATTCTTCTTTTTTTTTCCGTATAAATGAATGAGTTTCACAACAAATTAATGTTCTTATCTCTCATCCAGAAAGCATGCACTTACGTATCCCACTTCTGATTCTGTCAAGATGAAACACGAAAACACTTTTAGGTTTTTGAAGATAATATATTTATTCAATCTCAATAAAAAGAAGAGGCGATTGCACTACGCAGAAGGCGACTGACTACTCCTTCGCCAAAAACTCTCTCGACTGACTTCTTTCGATCAGTTTTAGGTCTTCCCCATTTTATGGCAGTGTTGCCGTTGACAGCTCGGCCTCTCCTGGCATTTCGTCCTCATCGGACGAACCTGGATCATCTAGTTCACAACTTGGTCCACTCCGGTACACATCTAAGTCAGGACTGAGTCTACACCATGGTTTCATATGATCACTTGAGATGACGTTGCTATATCGCTTTTGCTTCAGCTGGTGATCTGGAAGATCTTCAACGATGTATCTGTCGTGGTTCAGTACCTTGGTGATAATGTAAGGCCCTTTGTATTTGGGGTCGAGTTTATGTGAATCTCCTGTGGCTTTAGGCACATGATCAGTTACGACTAGATTACCTTCGGCATACTTATATGGTGTCTGATGTTTTTTATCATATCGCTCCTTCCACTTGCACCTTTCTTCCAAAATGCTGGCAGCTGCGGTTTGCCCCTTAACAATAACATTTTCATCTGGTGCATCACTATCATTCATTGCTTGAATTAACCTGTTTTGACTGACATCTCTAAGATTAAAATTAAATATCAGTTCTTCGTTGTAGAGTTTGGCTGTGAATTCAGGTTCCACTGAATACCCGGCAAAGCCAAATCCCATTCCTTGTCGTTTTCCGTTGAGCACTTGAGTGTTGCTAGTAGGGTTTTATTCACCCTTTCGGCTTGGCCATTAGCTCTTGGGATGCGTACCGCTGATTTCACGTGCTGGAAGCCGCACTGTGTAACAAAGTTACTGAATTCCCGCGACGTATACGCCGTGCCCCTGTCCGTTGTGATCCGTAGCAGCTGACCGAAAATTGACATAGTCTCGTTAAACAGACTAATAACTGGTGCTATCCTCGTGTTCCTTACAGCTTTCAAGATAACATACTTGCTGAAAGAACAAACAACAACAATTATGTATAGGTTACCTCTCTTGCTTTTTGGGAAAGGGCCCAAATGATCCATGTTGACACTTCGGAAAGGAATCGGCATAACCTCCATTATGTGTAACTGACTTTCAGTCTTACCACCTTTGACTTTGTTCAGGCAACATTCTCGACATGCCGCAATATAAGATTTGACATACCGCCTTATTCTGTGAAACCAAAAATGCTTGGTAATTCGTTGAATTGTTTTCTCAATCCCAAAATGTCCACCTTCATCATGACAAGCTCTGGTTATACGCCACCTTACCAGTCTTGGTATCACCAACATTTCTTTCCCATCAACTTTACGATGTAAGCGTCCGGATTTCATCACGTAATCATTTTGTATCTGTTTTGTCTTTGGATCATTTTGCGATGTTTTTTCTCTAAGGATTGTGATAATATCTGCGAGTTTTTTATCTTGTAGCTGCATTGTTAGTATCCAATTCTCGCCCAAAGCACTTATTTTTAAAACGTTGTCCACTACCGTCATTGGCTCTTTTGGTAGCAGAGTCGGGCTCCGGCTCATCCCATCAACATGTTGCATTCTTTCTCCTGGTCGGTGTACACACTCGAAATCAAATTCTTGTAGTCGTAACCACCATCTTGCTATACGTGGTGGTAAGGGTGACGTCTGCTTTGTAGTAACAATCGCATTGCAATCCGTTATGACTCGAAATCTCGTTCCCAACAGATAAAAACCACTACATTGACGACTAAAGTACGACACTGGTTTGAATCCATCTGATTCTTGTTGTATTAAAATTCCCGAAAGCCCAATGGAACCTGCATCTGTGTGTACTTCATGATCCTTCTTCGTATCGAAAAGTGCGAGAACTGGTTCTTTAGTGATGGGAATCTTAAGACGTTCGAAGGCTTCCTGTTGCTCAGGTTCCCACTGAAAGGTGATGTTCTTTTTAAGAAGTTTTGTAAGTGGCTGAGAAATGCGAGAATACTCTAACACAAATTTCCGAAAGAACCCCGTGACTCCAAGGAATTGACGTACCTCGGTTGCGTTGGTTGGTCTTGGAAACTCCTCAATACACTTCGTTTTATTTTCGCCTGGCCGTATGCCTTCGGGACCAATAACGTGCCCCAGAAAATTAACCGTGGTTGCCAAGAGAATACACTTCGATGGTCTTAGAGTAAGTCCAGCCCGTTTCATCGCATGCAGCACCTCCTGTAGCACTTGTATTCCCTCCTCAAATGTATCGGTTGCTATAATTAATTCGTCAAAGTAGTTTACCACATTTTTGCGATGTGTAAGTTTCTTAACTATTTCCCGAATGACCTCCTGAAAAACCATTGGTGCATTTACTAAGCCAAATGGCATAACGTTGTGCTCAAACAACCCATCTGGAGTTAGGAATGCAGTAAGTTCCTTGTTTTCTTCCTTCAAAGGGATCTGATGGTACCCTGCGGTCATATCTAACGCAGAGAAGAATTTGTTACCTGCTAGCTGAGACAACTGTTCCTCCACCACTGGCATAATACATTGTTTTTTCACCGTGACCGAATTTAGTGCACGGTAGTCTATGCACATTCGGCTCTCTCCGTTGGATTTTGGAACTAAAACCACCGACGCTGCATGCGGCGACTTACTTGGACGAATAATATTATGCTTCTGAAGATTATCGGTGATCGCCGACAATTTCTCCCTTAGGGCAAATGGAACTTGATATCGTTTTCCAACTATAGGGTTATTAGTCGTTACCACAATCTCCATAACCGACGTGTTGCATCGACCCTGTTGAGAAAGATCTTCACCAAAACAATCTTCAAATCTAGAGATTAAATCTAAAACCTCTTTACGCTGACTCACATTCAGCTGGTTATCTAAGTTGGGTATTTCTGATGTTCTCGACTGAATCTGTAAAACTCTTGCTTCGAGGATCATACGATGGTTTTTCCGACATAGCACATCACGACCCAAAAGTATCCCTTGAGGTAGAAACTCGTCTGGCACAATATGAAACGTTACATGCAGTTCTTGGTTATCCATCAACATGACTACCTCAATGACTTCTTTTGATTCAACGATTGAACCTCCAAACCCTTTGAATTGCTTCACAGATTCCTTCTGTACTGACTCCTTAGGTGATGTTGACTCATTGATCAGTGAGTGATCGCTTCCCGTGTCAACAAACGCTGAATATTTTTGTCCAGATAAAATGACATCCTTCATGACTGGAGGAATAAACTCTGCTATTGCTTCGTTCTGCTCGACCCTGACGATTGTTGACTTGTTTGAACGACACGTCCTCGATTCATGCTCTACTTTGTTGTAAACCGTGCATCGTGCCTTTCTTGGTGGTTGGAGACACTTCGAAGATATATGTCCCAACTCATTGCAGTTGTAGCATTTTATATTTTTCTGGAAACTTGTAACTCGTCTTATTTCTGCCATCTGTTCTGCTGCTTCAGCTGGGCCAAACGTTGGCGTTGACATCCCTCTTGATGGAAAGACAGGCGCTGTAGACAAACTTTCTAATGACCTCAGAAGATCATTGCACGTCCAAAAGTTCATAGCCAACAACGTTCGGGAAATGTTTGGATCATTTGCACCATTAATAATGTACGAATTAAGGGAAAGATCATCAATCTTACCTCGTCTTCCTATAGTAAGCATAGCGTAATAAAACTCAACTAATGACTCACCTGGCTTACGTTTGCGTTTCATTAGTTCTCGATGTATTTCTGCTTTATTTACTGAGCTTGGAAAGTCGTTTAGGAGAGCATGTTACGTGGCCATATAACGTATTGGCGGTGGCTCCAACTAGGATGCTATACAGCCAAGTGACGTCACACACTAGCAATGTTGGCGACGATGGCCAAACGTTGAGCAAACCAAAATTTTGTAATTCTTGTTGCTTAGGGGATATTCTTTATTATTATTTTCTTCTCCTTTGAGGCTATAACTAAAGAAAAGAAAAGATAGATAGAAAAAAAATAAACTAATTAACACAAATTAACAATTAAAGAAGTTGGTTGTGAATATCCAAATGTTTGACATCCAAATATTTACAACTCAATTCTTACACATAAAAACACAGATACTTACCTCATGCATAGTTTAAATAAATTCCCATCATCTGAAAAAGAAAATACAATAATAAAAACATAATTAAAGTTATTATAAAATACAAAATTTTACAAAATAAAACTTACCATTGAGGAAGCTGCAGCAACGTTGTTCGGCCATGATGTGTGTTTTGTTTTGATTTTTTTTGACATTTCGGAGTTTGGTAGCTAAGCCATATGTAGTTGCTTTCTTCTGCGCATGTATTAGCGTATTTGTCTCTTTTTACCCAAGGGAAAAGGGGGTACATAAATATGGCGCTGACACATGCGCAGAACGAATTCGCTCAGATTTAGGCGTTAATTGAACGAATTCTTTTAGGGCAAGTTCAATGTTTTTAGTGTTAGTATAGGTAGGGAAATTATGTATAAAGATTAAATAGCGATGTAAAAGATACTTTAAGTGATTACTATCGGATTATGATTAGAATAAGTTTAGTTTAGATTGTTATGAGAGGAGATAGACTGAGGTAGATATATAAAGAGGGGAAAGCAATACATGTGTGTGTTTGAAGTTCTTGGACATAAATGAGGGGGTGGATACCAGTGATAGGGATAGAAAATACTACCCCAACTATAATTGAGATTGAAAATAGTTATTTCACTCAGATGTAGTGGTAACTATTTACTTAGATATTAGGACAAAGACCAACAACTAGCTTAGGGGTTTTATGATCATTATTAGCGAATTCAAGAAGCAGAAAGAAGCAAGTTCGTTTTAAACTGCCATCTTAGATTGTAATTTTGATTTGAAATTCAAAATTTTGTTGAATTATTCAAGTTTATTTGAAGAATAAAAGAAGAAGTGATTTTTGTTATTCTAAAAGTAATTAAACAAGTGAAAGGAATTAAAGTAATTAAAATAAAGTGAAATATTAGAAAAGTTTAAGTTTATTATATATATAAATATATATTTATAGAATCAAGTTCCACTCAAAAGAGGAAAGTCCTGGAGACAGAAATTAGGATTTTTGTGAGGAGTTACCAAAAGTTTTACAGCAGAGGTATGTGACCAATATGGAAAATCCAAATACGCTTAAATCTGATGTGCGAATTATTCTTTTAATAGGTTTAGGCGTGAATTTACAGATCTAAGCCTCTGCTTGTTTTTTTGTCTTTTGACCTTCGAAGAGGGCATCCTTTGGAAACAAAAGAATTCCTTTGTCCTACAGAAATAAAGGAGAAATCTTTTGAAACAAAGAAGGACCGACGTGAAGAAACAATATTATACATATAGCTTGAATATATGATATAGGTATCAAATCAAGACAGTGAAGGGTCGTAAAGGAGGAAGCACCCTTTACGCGATGTAGAAAAAGGAAAGTGAAAGACAATAAAAGTACCGATTAAGAAGAAATAATGAAGGCAAAGAAAGTGAAGAACGCAAAAGTGAAAACAAAGAGAAATAATTACAATTAAACAAACCATTGAAGAACATAAGTATTTTAACCTTTTTTTTAAATTAATCTAAACTTAAATTTGCAAAGTGTGAAATTTGGTTCTCCAAATCGTTTTTTTTTGTAGAGTAATTGAAATTTGATATTTTTTTTTTGAGTAATAAGGAAAAATAAAAGTGATCCTAAGGATAGTCAATTTTAAACTAAATACATTGGCGCAAAATTTTAAACATTTTAACGCGGCTCTAAATCTACTTTAAAATGGGAGTCGGCTCTTAATAATAACTTTAGAATGAGAGGCGGCTCTTTGTTAATCTTAAACGACATAAAGTATACTTTAGCGTTAAAGAGGTCTTCTAACTTTAAAACCAGCAAAACGCTTCTCTATCTTTTTAAAGTATGCTTTATCTGTGGGAAATTATCACTTTGAGTGTGAGTTACACAAACACAAATGCATCCACACAGGGGAGGCGTGCAGTTAGACAGCTAAATGCACCCAAAGGCATTTTGATCTGTTTTGTTTTAGGATTCTTTTGAAATTTTAAATCGTTAAAATAGTATAAAAACTTAGTAAATTAAAGAAACAAGTAATATAAAAGTAATTAAAGTGATTACATGCAATACAAAAATGTACAAAAATAGAAAACTACACGCGGTGCTGCGTTAAATACTGGACCTATATTTAAAAACACCTATAAAAAGCAGTGTAATTTTTGTTCATTTCACAGGTAAGCTGTATCTCATATTCCACATAAAGTAAGTAAAATTACTCTGCACTACGGGCGTTCAATGGATTTGAGCGCCTTGCCATCACCAACAAAAACTAATGCTACCCTGGACGAGAATTTCAATTTTCACAGATGGGGTTCAGCTAATTCCCGTGATTGAAGTGTATTTTTATTTGTAAATAATTTGTTTTTTTTAAAGCAAAATGCTACGAAATATCAATTGAAAAGTATTCTCAGATAATGTATTAGCCTAAAAAACATCACTTCACACTACTTTATGTGGAATATGAGACACAATCAGCCCGTGAGAAGCAAAATTTGAAAACTCCATATTATAGGTGTTTTTACACGATTTAACGCAGCACCTCATGTTGTTTTGTTTCTTTTTTATAAAATATTGCAATTATTCACTATGTTAACTTTTATTTCACTTTTTTATTTAGTATTTTCACTATTTTAACTCGAAATTTAAATCTCGAAACACTTTCCTATAGCTCGGCAAAATTACAGATTGGGTTCTTTTTGTTTTTTTTTAATTTTTCGTTCTGTTTGATTTTTTCAGATGTCAAAATTAGGCGTGTTTCACAAAAGTTTGCTGACGTTTTGTTAAACACGTTCTTTAGTTAGAAGAGTTGTTTAAAATGTTTAGAATTAAGAAAAATTTAAACAAGAATTTTTAAATAAAGGACTATTTTAACTAGAGTCGGGTTTATTGCTTAAACGAGAACTGTTTAAAATTTTGCGCCATTGTGTGTAGTGAAGAACCTACGCCTGCTTCTTCAACGTGCTGCCGGCAGAACGACGAGGGACCAGAAAAACTGTGAGTAAAATTCAAAATTTTGGATAAAAAGATCCCCTAGATCGTTAAGGTCACAATTGGTTTCCCTCTTTTACTCAAAATTATTGTTTTAATATATTTTTTTTAGTTTTAAGTTGTTTTTGAATTCTTAGGGTAAGGAAAAGAAACGAGTGGGAGAGTTCTATTTTAATTTTTAATTCTATAATGAAATTTTTGAATAAAATTGTTAAATGAAAATTGAATTTTAACATGGTGTGCTAATTTCTGAGCTAAAGGTGTGTGAAGGCTTGGTAAAGCCGTGACAAACTAACTTCTACTACGGACTAAATTGTGACTGGTTGTGTCAACTTAGGGGCTATTTCCAAAAACATGTGGCCAAGGAAATAGCGAAGGAAGTATCTTCGAGATACTTGGGTGGGATGGCCAGACCTTCGTCATCAACACCAGACGAACGTTTGGAATTCGGTAGGGCGATATCTGGGGGGGGTAAAAAGGAGGTGCTTTAGATATAGGAAATTTAAGATTACAGGATTTTAGGATAGGATATAAGATTAGTTTTTTTATTATTATTTTTTTTATTTCTTTTCCTTTTTTTTTGAATTTTTTTTCTATTACATTTTTTTTATAATACTTTTTATTGATTTTTTTGTATATATATATTTTTTTTTTTTTTTTAATTTTGATAAAGGGTTTGGTGATGGTTTTTTTTTTAAAGTTATAGTTTAGCTAGGTTAGTTTTTTTGTATTATTTCTTTTTAAATTTAATTCGAAGCACCAAACTTACTCTTTCTCTCGGGTATCGTCAGAGTCCCTAGATTTGTGTCCCATATAAATGTATTTGTCACCTTAGGCACGAACAAATAACTGTTTAGTTGAGCAGGAGGTACTTTGAGAGGTGGCAAGAACCACCCCACGCGACGAGCTAAGCCGAGTGACCGCAAGCGTGCCACTCCCACTTCTTGAGTACCGAAGCACTCCCCCGTGGAAACCTGGCTCCTAACAAGCATTAGTAAAATCCAACCATGTCTGGAATACCGGCAATGCGTCAATCCAATCTTTAGCTATTCCTTTTAGCTTGTGTTGTACCGCAAAGAGAATTACTTCATCACTCCATGAATATAAGCAACGCAGTTGTTCCACTTTACTGATGAATTGCTGAGACGATAGAGTCCGTTTCATTGGATCGAAATCAGGGAGGATTCCTATGACCTCGTGAGTACTGTTTGGGAGACGTATTTGCGTTGCGAGTGGCGTTGCATACGTTGAGACACCAAGGACGTCCGTGAAACCTGACTCGTGTAACGTGGATGTTGACTGTACTCTGTTCTGAGTATGTTGACTGCCAGTGTTCGTCGGCAATTGAGCATCTGGTTGATCGACATTCCTCATGCTCACAGTCATCTCACCTACTATTTTAACCAGATTTGTCATGGTACTCTTTAATTCGTCCATTTGTGACTGCCAAGATTCTGCCGTTGCCATCTCACACGCTTCTAATTCTTCTGAATCCACTTCGTCCGTTCCATATATATCAACCAATTTTGCTACTTTTTGCGCTTTCTTTCCAATTCGAGGTAAATTTTTCGTTTGCAAAAGGCAATTTAACTGCGCAACTTTCAGGCTTTCGAATTTAATCATTATTGTTTTTCCTTTTTATTTTTTTCTCAAAATTTGTTCTTCTCCAATCGTGTTTTTTTTTCGTTTTTCCGTCTCGAGACTCGTTGGGATATTTCCGTCTCTTTCGTTTGTATTTGTTCGAGGCTCGTGAGTCTATCTCTGCCTCTTTCGTTTTAAGATTCGTTCAGTTAATTCGTTTTTTTTTTCCGTTGGACGTTTCTTTTTGTTCAAGGGGCGTTGAGTCTATCTCTACCCTTTCTGTATATAAATGTATCGTTCTCGTCATGCCAAGGATTATTCTTCTTTTTTTTTCCGTATAAATGAATGAGTTTCACAACAAATTAATGTTCTTATCTCTCATCCAGAAAGCATGCACTTACGTATCCCACTTCTGATTCTGTCAAGATGAAACACGAAAACACTTTTAGGTTTTTGAAGATAATATATTTATTCAATCTCAATAAAAAGAAGAGGCGATTGCACTACGCAGAAGGCGACTGACTACTCCTTCGCCAAAAACTCTCTCGACTGACTTCTTTCGATCAGTTTTAGGTCTTCCCCATTTTATGGCAGTGTTGCCGTTGACAGCTCGGCCTCTCCTGGCATTTCGTCCTCATCGGACGAACCTGGATCATCTAGTTCACAACTTGGTCCACTCCGGTACACATCTAAGTCAGGACTGAGTCTACACCATGGTTTCATATGATCACTTGAGATGACGTTGCTATATCGCTTTTGCTTCAGCTGGTGATCTGGAAGATCTTCAACGATGTATCTGTCGTGGTTCAGTACCTTGGTGATAATGTAAGGCCCTTTGTATTTGGGGTCGAGTTTATGTGAATCTCCTGTGGCTTTAGGCACATGATCAGTTACGACTAGATTACCTTCGGCATACTTATATGGTGTCTGATGTTTTTTATCATATCGCTCCTTCCACTTGCACCTTTCTTCCAAAATGCTGGCAGCTGCGGTTTGCCCCTTAACAATAACATTTTCATCTGGTGCATCACTATCATTCATTGCTTGAATTAACCTGTTTTGACTGACATCTCTAAGATTAAAATTAAATATCAGTTCTTCGTTGTAGAGTTTGGCTGTGAATTCAGGTTCCACTGAATACCCGGCAAAGCCAAATCCCATTCCTTGTCGTTTTCCGTTGAGCACTTGAGTGTTGCTAGTAGGGTTTTATTCACCCTTTCGGCTTGGCCATTAGCTCTTGGGATGCGTACCGCTGATTTCACGTGCTGGAAGCCGCACTGTGTAACAAAGTTACTGAATTCCCGCGACGTATACGCCGTGCCCCTGTCCGTTGTGATCCGTAGCAGCTGACCGAAAATTGACATAGTCTCGTTAAACAGACTAATAACTGGTGCTATCCTCGTGTTCCTTACAGCTTTCAAGATAACATACTTGCTGAAAGAACAAACAACAACAATTATGTATAGGTTACCTCTCTTGCTTTTTGGGAAAGGGCCCAAATGATCCATGTTGACACTTCGGAAAGGAATCGGCATAACCTCCATTATGTGTAACTGACTTTCAGTCTTACCACCTTTGACTTTGTTCAGGCAACATTCTCGACATGCCGCAATATAAGATTTGACATACCGCCTTATTCTGTGAAACCAAAAATGCTTGGTAATTCGTTGAATTGTTTTCTCAATCCCAAAATGTCCACCTTCATCATGACAAGCTCTGGTTATACGCCACCTTACCAGTCTTGGTATCACCAACATTTCTTTCCCATCAACTTTACGATGTAAGCGTCCGGATTTCATCACGTAATCATTTTGTATCTGTTTTGTCTTTGGATCATTTTGCGATGTTTTTTCTCTAAGGATTGTGATAATATCTGCGAGTTTTTTATCTTGTAGCTGCATTGTTAGTATCCAATTCTCGCCCAAAGCACTTATTTTTAAAACGTTGTCCACTACCGTCATTGGCTCTTTTGGTAGCAGAGTCGGGCTCCGGCTCATCCCATCAACATGTTGCATTCTTTCTCCTGGTCGGTGTACACACTCGAAATCAAATTCTTGTAGTCGTAACCACCATCTTGCTATACGTGGTGGTAAGGGTGACGTCTGCTTTGTAGTAACAATCGCATTGCAATCCGTTATGACTCGAAATCTCGTTCCCAACAGATAAAAACCACTACATTGACGACTAAAGTACGACACTGGTTTGAATCCATCTGATTCTTGTTGTATTAAAATTCCCGAAAGCCCAATGGAACCTGCATCTGTGTGTACTTCATGATCCTTCTTCGTATCGAAAAGTGCGAGAACTGGTTCTTTAGTGATGGGAATCTTAAGACGTTCGAAGGCTTCCTGTTGCTCAGGTTCCCACTGAAAGGTGATGTTCTTTTTAAGAAGTTTTGTAAGTGGCTGAGAAATGCGAGAATACTCTAACACAAATTTCCGAAAGAACCCCGTGACTCCAAGGAATTGACGTACCTCGGTTGCGTTGGTTGGTCTTGGAAACTCCTCAATACACTTCGTTTTATTTTCGCCTGGCCGTATGCCTTCGGGACCAATAACGTGCCCCAGAAAATTAACCGTGGTTGCCAAGAGAATACACTTCGATGGTCTTAGAGTAAGTCCAGCCCGTTTCATCGCATGCAGCACCTCCTGTAGCACTTGTATTCCCTCCTCAAATGTATCGGTTGCTATAATTAATTCGTCAAAGTAGTTTACCACATTTTTGCGATGTGTAAGTTTCTTAACTATTTCCCGAATGACCTCCTGAAAAACCATTGGTGCATTTACTAAGCCAAATGGCATAACGTTGTGCTCAAACAACCCATCTGGAGTTAGGAATGCAGTAAGTTCCTTGTTTTCTTCCTTCAAAGGGATCTGATGGTACCCTGCGGTCATATCTAACGCAGAGAAGAATTTGTTACCTGCTAGCTGAGACAACTGTTCCTCCACCACTGGCATAATACATTGTTTTTTCACCGTGACCGAATTTAGTGCACGGTAGTCTATGCACATTCGGCTCTCTCCGTTGGATTTTGGAACTAAAACCACCGACGCTGCATGCGGCGACTTACTTGGACGAATAATATTATGCTTCTGAAGATTATCGGTGATCGCCGACAATTTCTCCCTTAGGGCAAATGGAACTTGATATCGTTTTCCAACTATAGGGTTATTAGTCGTTACCACAATCTCCATAACCGACGTGTTGCATCGACCCTGTTGAGAAAGATCTTCACCAAAACAATCTTCAAATCTAGAGATTAAATCTAAAACCTCTTTACGCTGACTCACATTCAGCTGGTTATCTAAGTTGGGTATTTCTGATGTTCTCGACTGAATCTGTAAAACTCTTGCTTCGAGGATCATACGATGGTTTTTCCGACATAGCACATCACGACCCAAAAGTATCCCTTGAGGTAGAAACTCGTCTGGCACAATATGAAACGTTACATGCAGTTCTTGGTTATCCATCAACATGACTACCTCAATGACTTCTTTTGATTCAACGATTGAACCTCCAAACCCTTTGAATTGCTTCACAGATTCCTTCTGTACTGACTCCTTAGGTGATGTTGACTCATTGATCAGTGAGTGATCGCTTCCCGTGTCAACAAACGCTGAATATTTTTGTCCAGATAAAATGACATCCTTCATGACTGGAGGAATAAACTCTGCTATTGCTTCGTTCTGCTCGACCCTGACGATTGTTGACTTGTTTGAACGACACGTCCTCGATTCATGCTCTACTTTGTTGTAAACCGTGCATCGTGCCTTTCTTGGTGGTTGGAGACACTTCGAAGATATATGTCCCAACTCATTGCAGTTGTAGCATTTTATATTTTTCTGGAAACTTGTAACTCGTCTTATTTCTGCCATCTGTTCTGCTGCTTCAGCTGGGCCAAACGTTGGCGTTGACATCCCTCTTGATGGAAAGACAGGCGCTGTAGACAAACTTTCTAATGACCTCAGAAGATCATTGCACGTCCAAAAGTTCATAGCCAACAACGTTCGGGAAATGTTTGGATCATTTGCACCATTAATAATGTACGAATTAAGGGAAAGATCATCAATCTTACCTCGTCTTCCTATAGTAAGCATAGCGTAATAAAACTCAACTAATGACTCACCTGGCTTACGTTTGCGTTTCATTAGTTCTCGATGTATTTCTGCTTTATTTACTGAGCTTGGAAAGTCGTTTAGGAGAGCATGTTACGTGGCCATATAACGTATTGGCGGTGGCTCCAACTAGGATGCTATACAGCCAAGTGACGTCACACACTAGCAATGTTGGCGACGATGGCCAAACGTTGAGCAAACCAAAATTTTGTAATTCTTGTTGCTTAGGGGATATTCTTTATTATTATTTTCTTCTCCTTTGAGGCTATAACTAAAGAAAAGAAAAGATAGATAGAAAAAAAATAAACTAATTAACACAAATTAACAATTAAAGAAGTTGGTTGTGAATATCCAAATGTTTGACATCCAAATATTTACAACTCAATTCTTACACATAAAAACACAGATACTTACCTCATGCATAGTTTAAATAAATTCCCATCATCTGAAAAAGAAAATACAATAATAAAAACATAATTAAAGTTATTATAAAATACAAAATTTTACAAAATAAAACTTACCATTGAGGAAGCTGCAGCAACGTTGTTCGGCCATGATGTGTGTTTTGTTTTGATTTTTTTTGACATTTCGGAGTTTGGTAGCTAAGCCATATGTAGTTGCTTTCTTCTGCGCATGTATTAGCGTATTTGTCTCTTTTTACCCAAGGGAAAAGGGGGTACATAAATATGGCGCTGACACATGCGCAGAACGAATTCGCTCAGATTTAGGCGTTAATTGAACGAATTCTTTTAGGGCAAGTTCAATGTTTTTAGTGTTAGTATAGGTAGGGAAATTATGTATAAAGATTAAATAGCGATGTAAAAGATACTTTAAGTGATTACTATCGGATTATGATTAGAATAAGTTTAGTTTAGATTGTTATGAGAGGAGATAGACTGAGGTAGATATATAAAGAGGGGAAAGCAATACATGTGTGTGTTTGAAGTTCTTGGACATAAATGAGGGGGTGGATACCAGTGATAGGGATAGAAAATACTACCCCAACTATAATTGAGATTGAAAATAGTTATTTCACTCAGATGTAGTGGTAACTATTTACTTAGATATTAGGACAAAGACCAACAACTAGCTTAGGGGTTTTATGATCATTATTAGCGAATTCAAGAAGCAGAAAGAAGCAAGTTCGTTTTAAACTGCCATCTTAGATTGTAATTTTGATTTGAAATTCAAAATTTTGTTGAATTATTCAAGTTTATTTGAAGAATAAAAGAAGAAGTGATTTTTGTTATTCTAAAAGTAATTAAACAAGTGAAAGGAATTAAAGTAATTAAAATAAAGTGAAATATTAGAAAAGTTTAAGTTTATTATATATATAAATATATATTTATAGAATCAAGTTCCACTCAAAAGAGGAAAGTCCTGGAGACAGAAATTAGGATTTTTGTGAGGAGTTACCAAAAGTTTTACAGCAGAGGTATGTGACCAATATGGAAAATCCAAATACGCTTAAATCTGATGTGCGAATTATTCTTTTAATAGGTTTAGGCGTGAATTTACAGATCTAAGCCTCTGCTTGTTTTTTTGTCTTTTGACCTTCGAAGAGGGCATCCTTTGGAAACAAAAGAATTCCTTTGTCCTACAGAAATAAAGGAGAAATCTTTTGAAACAAAGAAGGACCGACGTGAAGAAACAATATTATACATATAGCTTGAATATATGATATAGGTATCAAATCAAGACAGTGAAGGGTCGTAAAGGAGGAAGCACCCTTTACGCGATGTAGAAAAAGGAAAGTGAAAGACAATAAAAGTACCGATTAAGAAGAAATAATGAAGGCAAAGAAAGTGAAGAACGCAAAAGTGAAAACAAAGAGAAATAATTACAATTAAACAAACCATTGACGAACATAAGTATTTTAACCTTTTTTTTAAATTAATCTAAACTTAAATTTGCAAAGTGTGAAATTTGGTTCTCCAAATCGTTTTTTTTTGTAGAGTAATTGAAATTTGATATTTTTTTTTTGAGAAAAAGGAAAAATAAAAGTGATCCTAAGGATAGTCAATTTTAAACTAAATACAGTGTGTGTAGTGAAGAACCTACGCCTGCTTCTTCAACGTGCTGCCGGCAGAACGACGAGGGACCAGAAAAACTGTGAGTAAAATTCAAAATTTTGGATAAAAAGATCCCCTAGATCGTTAAGGTCACAATTGGTTTCCCTCTTTTACTCAAAATTATTGTTTTAATATATTTTTTTTAGTTTTAAGTTGTTTTTGAATTCTTAGGGTAAGGAAAAGAAACGAGTGGGAGAGTTCTATTTTAATTTTTAATTCTATAATGAAATTTTTGAATAAAATTGTTAAATGAAAATTGAATTTTAACATGGTGTGCTAATTTCTGAGCTAAAGGTGTGTGAAGGCTTGGTAAAGCCGTGACAAACTAACTTCTACTACGGACTAAATTGTGACTGGTTGTGTCAACTTAGGGGCTATTTCCAAAAACATGTGGCCAAGGAAATAGCGAAGGAAGTATCTTCGAGATACTTGGGTGGGATGGCCAGACCTTCGTCATCAACACCAGACGAACGTTTGGAATTCGGTAGGGCGATATCTGGGGGGGGGTAAAAAGGAGGTGCTTTAGATATAGGAAATTTAAGATTACAGGATTTTAGGATAGGATATAAGATTAGTTTTTTTATTATTATTTTTTTTATTTCTTTTCCTTTTTTTTTGAATTTTTTTTCTATTACATTTTTTTTATAATACTTTTTATTGATTTTTTTATATATATATATTTTTTTTTTTTTTTAATTTTGATAAAGGGTTTGGTGATGGTTTTTTTTTTAAAGTTATAGTTTAGCTAGGTTAGTTTTTTTGTATTATTTCTTTTTAAATTTAATTCGAAGCACCAAACTTACTCTTTCTCTCGGGTATCGTCAGAGTCCCTAGATTTGTGTCCCATATAAATGTATTTGTCACCTTAGGCACGAACAAATAACTGTTTAGTTGAGCAGGAGGTACTTTGAGAGGTGGCAAGAACCACCCCACGCGACGAGCTAAGCCGAGTGACCGCAAGCGTGCCACTCCCACTTCTTGAGTACCGAAGCACTCCCCCGTGGAAACCTGGCTCCTAACAAGCATTAGTAAAATCCAACCATGTCTGGAATACCGGCAATGCGTCAATCCAATCTTTAGCTATTCCTTTTAGCTTGTGTTGTACCGCAAAGAGAATTACTTCATCACTCCATGAATATAAGCAACGCAGTTGTTCCACTTTACTGATGAATTGCTGAGACGATAGAGTCCGTTTCATTGGATCGAAATCAGGGAGGATTCCTATGACCTCGTGAGTACTGTTTGGGAGACGTATTTGCGTTGCGAGTGGCGTTGCATACGTTGAGACACCAAGGACGTCCGTGAAACCTGACTCGTGTAACGTGGATGTTGACTGTACTCTGTTCTGAGTATGTTGACTGCCAGTGTTCGTCGGCAATTGAGCATCTGGTTGATCGACATTCCTCATGCTCACAGTCATCTCACCTACTATTTTAACCAGATTTGTCATGGTACTCTTTAATTCGTCCATTTGTGACTGCCAAGATTCTGCCGTTGCCATCTCACACGCTTCTAATTCTTCTGAATCCACTTCGTCCGTTCCATATATATCAACCAATTTTGCTACTTTTTGCGCTTTCTTTCCAATTCGAGGTAAATTTTTCGTTTGCAAAAGGCAATTTAACTGCGCAACTTTCAGGCTTTCGAATTTAATCATTATTGTTTTTCCTTTTTATTTTTTTCTCAAAATTTGTTCTTCTCCAATCGTGTTTTTTTTTCGTTTTTCCGTCTCGAGACTCGTTGGGATATTTCCGTCTCTTTCGTTTGTATTTGTTCGAGGCTCGTGAGTCTATCTCTGCCTCTTTCGTTTTAAGATTCGTTCAGTTAATTCGTTTTTTTTTTCCGTTGGACGTTTCTTTTTGTTCAAGGGGCGTTGAGTCTATCTCTACCCTTTCTGTATATAAATGTATCGTTCTCGTCATGCCAAGGATTATTCTTCTTTTTTTTTCCGTATAAATGAATGAGTTTCACAACAAATTAATGTTCTTATCTCTCATCCAGAAAGCATGCACTTACGTATCCCACTTCTGATTCTGTCAAGATGAAACACGAAAACACTTTTAGGTTTTTGAAGATAATATATTTATTCAATCTCAATAAAAAGAAGAGGCGATTGCACTACGCAGAAGGCGACTGACTACTCCTTCGCCAAAAACTCTCTCGACTGACTTCTTTCGATCAGTTTTAGGTCTTCCCCATTTTATGGCAGTGTTGCCGTTGACAGCTCGGCCTCTCCTGGCATTTCGTCCTCATCGGACGAACCTGGATCATCTAGTTCACAACTTGGTCCACTCCGGTACACATCTAAGTCAGGACTGAGTCTACACCATGGTTTCATATGATCACTTGAGATGACGTTGCTGTATCGCTTTTGCTTCAGCTGGTGATCTGGAAGATCTTCAACGATGTATCTGTCGTGGTTCAGTACCTTGGTGATAATGTAAGGCCCTTTGTATTTGGGGTCGAGTTTATGTGAATCTCCTGTGGCTTTAGGCACATGATCAGTTACGACTAGATTACCTTCGGCATACTTATATGGTGTCTGATGTTTTTTATCATATCGCTCCTTCCACTTGCTCCTTTCTTCCAAAATGCTGGCAGCTGCGGTTTGCCCCTTAACAATAACATTTTCATCTGGTGCATCACTATCATTCATTGCTTGAATTAACCTGTTTTGACTGACATCTCTAAGATTAAAATTAAATATCAGTTCTTCGTTGTAGAGTTTGGCTGTGAATTCAGGTTCCACTGAATACCCGGCAAAGCCAAATCCCATTCCTTGTCGTTTTCCGTTGAGCACTTGAGTGTTGCTAGTAGGGTTTTATTCACCCTTTCGGCTTGGCCATTAGCTCTTGGGATGCGTACCGCTGATTTCACGTGCTGGAAGCCGCACTGTGTAACAAAGTTACTGAATTCCCGCGACGTATACGCCGTGCCCCTGTCCGTTGTGATCCGTAGCAGCTGACCGAAAATTGACATAGTCTCGTTAAACAGACTAATAACTGGTGCTATCCTCGTGTTCCTTACAGCTTTCAAGATAACATACTTGCTGAAAGAACAAACAACAACAATTATGTATAGGTTACCTCTCTTGCTTTTTGGGAAAGGGCCCAAATGATCCATGTTGACACTTCGGAAAGGAATCGGCATAACCTCCATTATGTGTAACTGACTTTCAGTCTTACCACCTTTGACTTTGTTCAGGCAACATTCTCGACATGCCGCAATATAAGATTTGACATACCGCCTTATTCTGTGAAACCAAAAATGCTAGGTAATTCGTTGAATTGTTTTCTCAATCCCAAAATGTCCACCTTCATCATGACAAGCTCTGGTTATACGCCACCTTACCAGTCTTGGTATCACCAACATTTCTTTCCCATCAACTTTACGATGTAAGCGTCCGGATTTCATCACGTAATCATTTTGTATCTGTTTTGTCTTTGGATCATTTTGCGATGTTTTTTCTCTAAGGATTGTGATAATATCTGCGAGTTTTTTATCTTGTAGCTGCATTGTTAGTATCCAATTCTCGCCCAAAGCACTTATTTTTAAAACGTTGTCCACTACCGTCATTGGCTCTTTTGGTAGCAGAGTCGGGCTCCGGCTCATCCCATCAACATGTTGCATTCTTACTCCTGGTCGGTGTACACACTCGAAATCAAATTCTTTTAGTCGTAACCACCATCTTGCTATACGTGGTGGTAAGGGTGACGTCTGCTTTGTAGTAACAATCGCATTGCAATCCGTTATGACTCGAAATCTCGTTCCCAACAGATAAAAACCACTACATTGACGACTAAAGTACGACACTGGTTTGAATCCATCTGATTCTTGTTGTATTAAAATTCCCGAAAGCCCAATGGAACCTGCATCTGTGTGTACTTCATGATCCTTCTTCGTATCGAAAAGTGCGAGAACTGGTTCTTTAGTGATGGGAATCTTAAGACGTTCGAAGGCTTCCTGTTGCTCAGGTTCCCACTGAAAGGTGATGTTCTTTTTAAGAAGTTTTGTAAGTGGCTGAGAAATGCGAGAATACTCTAACACAAATTTCCGAAAGAACCCCGTGACTCCAAGGAATTGACGTACCTCGGTTGCGTTGGTTGGTCTTGGAAACTCCTCAATACACTTCGTTTTATTTTCGCCTGGCCGTATGCCTTCGGGACCAATAACGTGCCCCAGAAAATTAACCGTGGTTGCCAAGAGAATACACTTCGATGGTCTTAGAGTAAGTCCAGCCCGTTTCATCGCATGCAGCACCTCCTGTAGCACCTGTATTCCCTCCTCAAATGTATCGGTTGCTATAATTAATTCGTCAAAGTAGTTTACCACATTTTTGCGATGTGTAAGTTTCTTAACTATTTCCCGAATGACCTCCTGAAAAACCATTGGTGCATTTACTAAGCCAAATGGCATAACGTTGTGCTCAAACAACCCATCTGGAGTTAGGAATGCAGTAAGTTCCTTGTTTTCTTCCTTCAAAGGGATCTGATAGTACCCTGCGGTCATATCTAACGCAGAGAAGAATTTGTTACCTGCTAGCTGAGACAACTGTTCCTCCACCACTGGCATAATACATTGTTTTTTCACCGTGACCGAATTTAGTGCACGGTAGTCTATGCACATTCGGCTCTCTCCGTTGGATTTTGGAACTAAAACCACCGACGCTGCATGCGGCGACTTACTTGGACGAATAATATTATGCTTCTGAAGATTATCGGTGATCGCCGACAATTTCTCCCTTAGGGCAAATGGAACTTGATATCGTTTTCCAACTATAGGGTTATTAGTCGTTACCACAATCTCCATAACCGACGTGTTGCATCGACCCTGTTGAGAAAGATCTTCACCAAAACAATCTTCAAATCTAGAGATTAAATCTAAAACCTCTTTACGCTGACTCACATTCAGCTGGTTATCTAAGTTGGGTATTTCTGATGTTCTCGACTGAATCTGTAAAACTCCTGCTTCGAGGATCATACGATGGTTTTTCCGACATAGCACATCACGACCCAAAAGTATCCCTTGAGGTAGAAACTCGTCTGGCACAATATGAAACGTTACATGCAGTTCTTGGTTATCCATCAACATGACTACCTCAATCACTTCTTTTGATTCAACGATTGAACCTCCAAACCCTTTGAATTGCTTCACAGATTCCTTCTGTACTGATTCCTTAGGTGATGTTGACTCATTGATCAGTGAGTGATCGCTTCCCGTGTCAACAAACGCTGAATATTTTTGTCCAGATAAAATGACATCCTTCATGACTGGAGGAATAAACTCTGCTATTGCTTCGTTCTGCTCGACCCTGACGATTGTTGACTTGTTTGAACGACACGTCCTCGATTCATGCTCTACTTTGTTGTAAACCGTGCATCGTGCCTTTCTTGGTGGTTGGAGACACTTCGAAGATATATGTCCCAACTCATTGCAGTTGTAGCATTTTATATTTTTCTGGAAACTTGTAACTCGTCTTATTTCTGGCATCTGTTCTGCTGCTTCAGCTGGGCCAAACGTTGGCGTTGACATCCCTCTTGATGGAAAGACAGGCGCTGTAGACAAACTTTCTAATGACCTCAGAAGATCATTGCACGTCCAAAAGTTCATAGCCAACAACGTTCGGGAAATGTTTGGATCATTTGCACCATTAATAATGTACGAATTAAGGGAAAGATCATCAATCTTACCTCGTCTTCCTATAGTAAGCATAGCGTAATAAAACTCAACTAATGACTCACCTGGCTTACGTTTGCGTTTCATTAGTTCTCGATGTATTTCTGCTTTATTTACTGAGCTTGGAAAGTCGTTTAGGAGAGCATGTTACGTGGCCATATAACGTATTGGCGGTGGCTCCAACTAGGATGCTATACAGCCAAGTGACGTCACACACTAGCAATGTTGGCGACGATGGCCAAACGTTGAGCAAACCAAAATTTTGTAATTCTTGTTGCTTAGGGGATATTCTTTATTATTATTTTCTTCTCCTTTGAGGCTATAACTAAAGAAAAGAAAAGATAGATAGAAAAAAAATAAACTAATTAACACAAATTAACAATTAAAGAAGTTGGTTGTGAATATCCAAATGTTTGACATCCAAATATTTACAACTCAATTCTTACACATAAAAACACAGATACTTACCTCATGCATAGTTTAAATAAATTCCCATCATCTGAAAAAGAAAATACAATAATAAAAACATAATTAAAGTTATTATAAAATACAAAATTTTACAAAATAAAACTTACCATTGAGGAAGCTGCAGCAACGTTGTTCGGCCATGATGTGTGTTTTGTTTTGATTTTTTTTGACATTTCGGAGTTTGGTAGCTAAGCCATATGTAGTTGCTTTCTTCTGCGCATGTATTAGCGTATTTGTCTCTTTTTACCCAAGGGAAAAGGGGGTACATAAATATGGTGCTGACACATGCGCAGAACGAATTCGCTCAGATTTAGGCGTTAATTGAACGAATTCTTTTAGGGCAAGTTCAATGTTTTTAGTGTTAGTATAGGTAGGGAAATTATGTATAAAGATTAAATAGCGATGTAAAAGATACTTTAATTGATTACTATCGGATTATGATTAGAATAAGTTTAGTTTAGATTGTTATGAGAGGAGATAGACTGAGGTAGATATATAAAGAGGGGAAAGCAATACATGTGTGTGTTTGAAGTTCTTGGACATAGATGAGGGGGTGGATACCAGTGATAGGGATAGAAAATACTACCCCAACTATAATTGAGATTGAAAATAGTTATTTCACTCAGATGTAGTGGTAACTATTTACTTAGATATTAGGACAAAGACCAACAACTAGCTTAGGGGTTTTATGATCATTATTAGCGAATTCAAGAAGCAGAAAGAAGCAAGTTCGTTTTAAACTGCCATCTTAGATTGTAATTTTGATTTGAAATTCAAAATTTTGTTGAATTATTCAAGTTTATTTGAAGAATAAAAGAAGAAGTGATTTTTGTTATTCTAAAAGTAATTAAACAAGTGAAAGGAATTAAAGTAATTAAAATAAAGTGAAATATTAGAAAAGTTTAAGTTTATTATATATATAAATATATATTTATAGAATCAAGTTCCACTCAAAAGAGGAAAGTCCTGGTGACAGAAATTAGGATTTTTGTGAGGAGCTACCAAAAGTTTTACAGCAGAGGTATGTAACCAATATGGAAAATCCAAATACGCTTAAATCTGATGTGTGAATTATTCTTTTAATAGGTTTAGGCGTGAATTTACAGATCTAAGCCTCTGCTTGTTTTTTTGTCTTTTGACCTTCGAAGAGGGCATCCTTTGGAAACAAAAGAATTCCTTTGTCCTACAGAAATAAAGGAGAAATCTTTTGAAACAAAGAAAGACCTACGTGAAGAAACAATACTATACATATAGCTTGAATATATGATATAGGTATCAAATCAAGGCAGTGAAGGGTCGTAAAGGAGGAAGCACCCTTTACGCGATGTAGAAAAAGGATAGTGAAAGACAATAAAAGTACCGATTAAGAAGAAATAAGGAAGGCAAAGAAAGTGAAGAACGCAAAAGTGAAAACAAAGAGAAATAATTACAATTAAACAAACCATTAAAGAACATAAATATTTTAACCTTTTTTTAAATTAATCTAAACTTAAATTTGCAAAGTGTGAAATTTGGTTCTCCAAATCGTTTTTTTTTTGTAGAGTAATTGAAATTTGATATTTTTTTTTGAGTAATAAGGAAAAATAAAAGTGATCGATAAAATAAAAGTGAGTGATAAAAGTATAGTCAATTTTAAACTAAATACAGTGTGTGTAGTTAAGAACCTACGCCTGCTTCTTCAACGTGCTGCCGGCAGAACGACGAGGGACCAGAAAAACTGTGAGTAAAATTCAAAATTTTGGATAAAAAGATCCCCTAGATCGTTAAGGTCACAATTGGTTTCCCTCTTTTACTCAAAATTATTGTTTTAATATATTTTTTTTAGTTTTAAGTTGTTTTTGAATTCTTAGGGTAAGGAAAAGAAACGAGTGGGAGAGCTCTATTTTAATTTTTAATTCTATAATGAAATTTTTGAATAAAATTGTTAAATGAAAATTGAATTTTAAAACATGGTGTGCTAATTTCTGAGCTAAAGGTGTGTGGAGGCTTGGTAAAGCCGTGACAAACTAACTTCTACTACGGACTAAATTGTGACTGGTTGTGTCAACTTAGGGGCTATTTCCAAAAACATGTGGCCAAGGAAATAGCGAAGGAAGTATCTTCGAGATACTTGGGTGGGATGGCCAAACCTTCGTTATCAACACCAGACGAACGTTTGGAATTCGGTAGGGCGATATCTGGGGGAGGTAAAAAGGAGGTGCTTTAGATATAGGAAATTTAAGATTACAGGATTTTAGGATAGGATATAAGATTAGTTTTTTTATTATTATTTTTTTTTATTTCTTTTCCTTTTTTTTGAATTTTTTTTCTATTACATTTTTTTTATAGTACTTTTTATTGTTTTTTTTATATATACATATTTTTTTTTTTATTTAAATTTTGGTAAAGGGTTTGGTGATGGTTTTTTTTTTTAAAGTTATAGTTTAGCTAGGTTAGTTTTTTTGTATTATTTCTTTTTAAATTTAATTCGAAGCACCAAACTTACTCTTTCTCTCGGGTATCGTCAGAGTCCCTAGATTTGTGTCCCATATAAATGTATTTGTCACCTTAGGCACGAACAAATAACTGTTTAGTTGAGCAGGAGGTACTTTGAGAGGTGGCAAGAACCACCCCACGCGACGAGCTAAGCCGAGTGACCGCAAGCGTGCCACTCCCACTTCTTGAGTACCGAAGCACTCCCCCGTGGAAACCTGGCTCCTAACAAGCATTAGTAAAATCCAACCATGTCTGGAATACCGGCAATGCGTTAATCCAATTTTTAGCTATTCCTTTTAGCTTGTGTTGTACCGCAAAGAGAATTACTTCATCACTCCATGAATATAAGCAACGCAGTTGTTCCACTTTACTGATGAATTGCTGAGACGATAGAGTCCGTTTCATTGGATCGAAATCAGGGAGGATTCCTATGACCTCGTGAGTACTGTTTGGGAGACGTATTTGCGTTGCGAGTGGCGTTGCATACGTTGATACACCAAGGACGTCCGTGAAACCTGACTCGTGTAACGTGGATGTTGACTGTACTCTGTTCTGAGTATGTTGACTGCCAGTGTTCGTCGGCAATTGAGCATCTGGTTGATCGACATTCCTCATGCTCACAGTCATCTCACCTACTATTTTAACCAGATTTGTCATGGTACTCTTTAATTCGTCCATTTGTGACTGCCAAGATTCTGCCGTTGCCATCTCACACGCTTCTAATTCTTCTGAATCCACTTCGTCCGTTCCATATATATCAACCAATTTTGCTACTTTTTGCGCTTTGTTTCCAATTCGAGGTAAATTTTTCGTTTGCAAAAGGCAATTTAACTGCGCAACTTTCAGGCTTTCGAATTTAATCATTATTGTTTTTCCTTTTTATTTTTTTCTCAAAATTTGTTCTTCTCCAATCGTGTTTTTTTTTCGTTTTTCCGTCTCGAGACTCGTTGGGATATTTCCGTCTCTTTCGTTTGTATTTGTTCGAGGCTCGTGAGTCTATTTCTGCCTCTTTCGTTTTAAGATTCGTTCAGTTAATTCGTTTTTTTTTCCGTTGGACGTTTCTTTTTGTTCAAGGGGCGTTGAGTCTATCTCTACCCTTTCTGTATATAAATGTATCGTTCTCGTCATGCCAAGGATTATTCTTCTTTTTTTTCCGTATAAATGAATGAGTTTCACAACAAATTAATGTTCTTATCTCTCATCCAGAAAGCATGCACTTACGTATCCCACTTCTGATTCTGTCAAGATGAAACACGAAAACACTTTTAGGTTTTTGAAGATAATATATTTATTCAATCTCAATAAAAAGAAGAGGCGATTGCACTACGCAGAAGGCGACTGACTACTCCTTCGCCAAAAACTCTCTCGACTGACTTCTTTCGATCAGTTTTAGGTCTTCCCCATTTTATGGCAGTGTTGCCGTTGACAGCTCGGCCTCTCCTGGCATTTCGTCCTCATCGGACGAACCTGGATCATCTAGTTCACAACTTGGTCCACTCCGGTACACATCTAAGTCAGGACTGAGTCTACACCATGGTTTCATATGATCACTTGAGATGACGTTGCTTTATCGCTTTTGCTTCAGCTGGTGATCTGGAAGATCTTCAACGATGTATCTGTCGTGGTTCAGTACCTTGGTGATAATGTAAGGCCCTTTGTATTTGGGGTCGAGTTTATGTGAATCTCCTGTGGCTTTAGGCACATGATCAGTTACGACTAGATAACCTTCGGCATACTTATATGGTGTGTGATGTTTTTTATCATATCGCTCCTTCCACTTGCTCCTTTCTTCCAAAATGCTGGCAGCTGCGGTTTGCCTCTTAACAATAACATTTTCATCTGGTGCATCACTATCATCCATTGCTTGAATTAACCTGTTTTGACTGACATCTCTAAGATTAAAATTAAATATCAGTTTGTTTGGGCTACACTTCGTTGTAGAGTTTGGCTGTGAATTCAGGTTCCACTGAATACCCGGCAAAGCTAAATCCCATTCCTTGTCGTTTTCCGTTGAGCACTTGAGTGTTGCTAGTAGGGTTTTATTCACCCTTTCGGCTTGGCCATTAGCTCTTGGGGTGCGTACCGCTGATTTCACGTGCTGGAAGCCGCACTGTGTAACAAAGTTACTGAATTCCCGCGACGTATACGCCGTGCCCCTGTCCGTTGTGATCCGTAGCAGCTGACCGAAAATTGACATAGTCTCGTTAAACAGACTAATAACTGGTGCTATCCTCGTGTTCCTTACAGCTTTCAAGATAACATACTTGCTGAAAGAACAAACAACAACAATTATGTATAGGTTACCTCTCTTGCTTTTTGGGAAAGGGCCAAAATGATCCATGTTGACACTTCGGAAAGGAATCGGCATAACCTCCATTATGTGTAACTGACTTTCAGTCTTACCACCTTTGACTTTGTTCAGGCAACATTCTCGACATGCCGCAATATAAGATTTGACATACCGCCTTATTCTGTGAAACCAAAAATGCTTGGTAATTCGTTGAATTGTTTTCTCAATCCCAAAATGTCCACCTTCATCATGACAAGCTCTGGTTATACGCCACCTTACCAGCCTTGGTATCACCAACATTTCTTTCCCATCAACTTTACGATGTAAGCGTCCGGATTTCATCACGTAATCATTTTGTATCTGTTTTGTCTTTGGGTCATTTTGCGATGTTTTTTCTCTAAGGATTGTGATAATATCTGCGAGTTTTTTATCTTGTAGCTGCATTGTTAGTATCCAATTCTCGCCCAAAGCACTTATTTTTAAAACGTTGTCCACTACCGTCATTGGCTCTTTTGGTGGCAGAGTCGGGCTCCGGCTCATCCCATCAACATGTTGCATTCTTACTCTTGGTCGGTGTACACACTCGAAATCAAATTCTTGTAGTCGTAACCACCATCTTGCTATACGTGGTGGTAAGGGTGACGTCTGCTTTGTAGTAACAATCGCATTGCAATCCGTTATGACTCGAAATCTCGTTCCCAACAGATAAATCCTGTATCGTTCCAGAGTTTCAACAATAGCCAAAATTTCTAATTCGTGACTGGCAAATTCACTTTCGGAACCACTACATTGACGACTAAAGTACGACACTGGTTTGAATCCATCTGATTCTTGTTGTATTAAAATTCCCGAAAGCCCAATGGAACATGCATCTGTGTGTACTTCATGATCCTTCTTCGTATCGAAAAGTGCGAGAACTGGTTCTTTAGTGATGGCAATCTTAAGACGCTCGAAGGCTTCCTGTTGCTCAGGTTCCCACTGAAAGGTGATGTGACTCCAAGGAATTGACGTACCTCGGTTGCGTTGGTTGGTCTTGGAAACTCCTCAATGCACTTCGTTTTATTTTCGCCTGGCCGTATGCCTTCGGGACCAATAACGTGCCCCAGAAAATTAACCGTGGTTGCCAAGAGAATACACTTCGATGGTCTTAGAGTAAGTCCAGCCCGTTTCATCGCATGCAGCACCTCCTGTAGCACCTGTATTCCCTCCTCAAATGTATCGGTTGCTATAATTAATTCGTCAAAGTAGTTTACCACATTTTTGCGATGTGTAAGATTCTTAACTATTTCCCGAATGACCTCCTGAAAAACCAATGGTGCATTTACTAAGCCAAATGGCATAACGTTGTGCTCAAACAACCCATCTGGAGTTAGGAATGCAGTAAGTTCCTTGTTTTCTTCCTTCAAAGGGATCTGATAGTACCCTGCGGTCATATCTAACGCAGAGAAGAATTTGTTACCTGCTAGCTGAGACAACTGTTCCTCCACCACTGGCATAATACATTGTTTTTTCACCGTGACCGAATTTAGTGCACGGTAGTCTATGCACATTCGGCTCTCTCCGTTGGATTTTGGAACTAAAACCACCGACGCTGCATGCGGCGACTTAAGATTATCGGTGATCGCCGACAATTTCTCCCTCAGGGCAAATGGAACCTGATATCGTTTTCCAACTATAGGGTTATTAGTCGTTACCACAATCTCCATAACCGACGTGTTGCATCGACCCAGTTGAGAAAGATCTTCACCAAAACAATCTTCAAATCTAGAGATTAAATCTAAAACCTCTTTACGCTGACTCACATTCAGCTGGTCATCTAAGTTGGGTATTTCTGATGTTCTCGACTGAATCTGTAAAACTCCTGCTTCGAGGATCATACGATGGTTTTTCCGACATAGCACATCACGACCCAAAAGTATCCCTTGAGGTAGAAACTCGTCTGGCACAATATGAAACGTTACATGCAGTTCTTAGTTATCCATCAACATGACTACCTCAATGACTTCTTTTGATTCAACGATTGAACCTCCAAACCCTTTGAATTGCTTCACAGATTCCTTCTGTACTGATCCCTTTGGTAATGTTGACTCATTGATCAGTGAGTGATCGCTTCCCGTGTCAACAAACGCTGAATATTTTTGTCCAGATAAAATGACATCCTTCATGACTGGAGGAATAAACTCTGCTATTGCTTCGTTCTGCTCGACCCTGGCGATTGTTGACTTGTTTGAACGACACGTCCTCGATTCATGCCCTACTTTGTTGTAAACCGTGCATCGTGCCTTTCTTGGTGGTTGGAGACACTTCGAAGATATATGTCCCAACTCATTGCAGTTGTAGCATTTTATATTTTTCCGGAAACTTGTAACTCGTCTTATTTCTGGCATCTGTTCTGCTGCTTCAGCTGGGCCAAACGTTGGCGTTGACATCCCTCTTGATGGAAAGACAGGCGCTGTAGACAAACTTTCTAATGACCTCAGAAGATCATTGCACGTCCGAAAGTTCATAGCCAACAACGTTCGGGAAATGTTTGGATCATTTGCACCATTAATAATGTACGAATTAAGGGAAAGATCATCAATCTTACCTCGTCTTCCTATAATAAGCATAGCGTAAAAAAACTCAACTAATGACTCACCTGGCTTACGTTTGCGTTTCATTAGTTCTCGATGTATTTCTGCTTTATTTACTGAGCTTGGAAAGTCGTTTAGGAGAGCATGTTACGTGGCCATATAACGTATTGGCGGTGGCTCCAACTAGGATGCTATACAGCCAAGTGACGTCACACACTAGCAATGTTGGCGACGATGGCCAAACGTTGAGCAAACCAAAATTTTGTAATTCTTGTTGCTTAGGGGATATTCTTTATTATTATTTTCTTCTCCTTTGAGGCTATAACTAAAGAAAAGAAAAGATAGATAGAAAAAAAATAAACCAATTAACACAAATTAACAATTAAAGAAGTTGGTTGTGAATATCCAAATGTTTGACATCCAAATATTTACAACTCAATTCTTACACATAAAAACACAGATACAACATAATTAAAGTTATTATAAAATACAAAATTTTACAAAATAAAACTTACCATTGAGGAAGCTGCAGCAACGTTGTTCGGCCATGATGTGTGTTTTGTTTTGATTTTTTTTGACATTTCGGATTTTGGTAGCTAAGCCATATGTAGTTGCTTTCTTCTGCGCATGTATTAGCGTATTTGTCTCTTTTTACCCAAGGGAAAAGGGGGTACATAAATATGGCGCTGACACATGCGCAGAACGAATTCGCTCAGATTTAGGCGTTAATTGAACGAATTCTTTTAGGGCAAGTTCAATGTTTTTAGTGTTAGTATAGGTAGGGAAATTATGTATAAAGATTAAATAGCGATGTAAAAGATACTTTAATTGATTACTATCGGATTATGATTAGAATAAGTTTAGTTTAGATTGTTATGAGAGGAGATAGACTGAGGTAGATATATAAAGAGGGGAAAGCAATACATGTGTGTGTTTGAAGTTCTTGGACATAGATGAGGGGGTGGATACCAGTGATAGGGATAGAAAATACTACCCCAACTATAATTGAGATTGAAAATAGTTATCTCACTCAGCTGTAGTGGTAACTATTTACTTAGATATTAGGACAAAGACCAACAACTAGCTTAGGGGTTTTATGATCATTATTAGCGAATTCAAGAAGCAGAAAGAAGCAAGTTCGTTTTAAACTGCCATCTTAGATTGTAATTTTGATTTGAAATTCAAAATTTTGTTAAATTATTCAAGTTTATTTGAAGAATAAAAGAAGAAGTGATTTTTGTTATTCTAAAAGTAATTAAACAAGTGAAAGGAATTAAGGTAATTAAAATAAAGTGAAATATTAGAAAAGTTTAAGTTTATTATATATATAAATATATATTTATAGAATCAAGTTCCACTCAAAAGAGGAAAGTCCTGGAGACAAAAATTAGGATTTTTGTGAGGAGTTACCAAAAGTTTTACAGCAGAGGTATGTGACCAATATGGAAAATCCAAATACGCTTAAATCTGATGTGTGAATTATTCTTTTAATAGGTTTAGGCGTGAATTTACAGATCTAAGCCTCTGCTTGTTTTTTTGTCTTTTGACCTTCGAAGAGGGCATCCTTTGGAAACAAAAGTATTCCTTTGTCCTACAGAAATAAAGGAGAAATCTTTTGAAACAAAGAAGGACCGACGTGAAGAAACAATACTATACATATAGCTTGAATATATGATATAGGTATCAAATCAAGACAGTGAAGGGTCGTAAAGGAGGAAGCACCCTTTACGCAAAGTAGAAAAAGGAAAGTGAAAGACAATAAAAGTACCGATTAAGAAGAAATAAGGAAGGCAAAGAAAGTGAAGAACGCAAAAGTGAAAACAAAGAGAAATAATTACAATTAAACAAACCATTAAAGAACATACAAATATTTTAACCTTTTTTTTAAATTAATCAAAACTTAAATTTGCAAAGTGTGAAATTTGGTTCTCCAAATGGTTTTTTTTTTGTAGAGTAATTGAAATTTGATATTTTTTTTTGAGTAATAAGGAAAAATAAAAGTGATCCTAAGGATAGTCAATTTTAAACTAAATACAGTGTGTGTAGTGAAGAACCTACGCCTGCTTCTTCAACGTGCTGCCGGCAGAACGACGAGGGACCAGAAAAACTGTGAGTAAAATTCAAAATTTTGGATAAAAAGATCCCCTAGATCGTTAAGGTCACAATTGGTTTCCCTCTTTTACTCAAAATTATTGTTTTAATATATTTTTTTTAGTTTTAAGTTGTTTTTGAATTCTAAGGGTAAGGAAAAGAAACGAGTGGGAGAGCTCTATTTTACGGGTTGGCTACGAAATCCCGCGTCACAAAATCCCGCGTAACGAAATCCTGCAGAACAAAATCCCGCAGAACAAAATCCTGTGTAATGAAATCCCGCATCACAAAATCCCGCGTAACGAAATCCCGCCGATTCAATACTTTTTCAATACAAGGCAACAGCGCATGAAGAATTTCCATTACCATACATTTTGGTGACACCAAATGATGAGAATCACGGAGAACGAACTTTCCTACTATTTTGGTTAGCAGAAGACCGCACTGGATTAGGCTCCTCCTCCTTTTTAAAAAAGTATATAAGGAGGATTCATTTGAAAATAATCTTCACTCTTCAGTTCTTATTAGAACCCGGTAGAGGCGAGTCCTCATTAAGAGATAGGAACCTTTTTCTTTTGACGGGTACGATGACTGACGACGGCCATGAACACGATTGTTGGCAGGACGATGACGCCTACGGTGACAACGACCATGGCAAGTGACGACGACGGTGACAACGTCGATGTCAAGTGACGACGAGTGACGACGACGGTGACAACGAGACCATGAAGAGTGACGACGACGGTGACAACGAGACAATGACGACGACGGTGACAACGTCGATGACGAGTGACGACGACGGTGACAACGAGACCATGACGAGTGACGACGACGGTGACAACGAGACCATGACGAGTGACGACGACGGTGACAACGAGACAATGACGAGTGACGACGACGGTGACAACGAGACAATGACGAGTGACGACGAGACAATGTCGAGTGTTGACGACGTTGGCTATGACGGTGGCCTGGATGGGGGCTGACGACGAATGACAAACGTCCTGACGGTGTTTTTTTCAGCTATTCTTTTTACAGGGACAAAAAAAAAGTTCTTTCAAGGGCTAAAAAGAATTCTTAAAGAGATATAAAATCTTTTTTAAAATAGCTTAAAGCGCTTACTAAGCGGTTTCAAATTTGGTGAAATTCCAAAAAACAGAAAAGCAAGATTACTTCGTAATCTAGAAAAAAAAAAAATTATCTTCAGTTCCGTTCCGTTGCTCCGCTTAGGGTATGTAAAGTCGCCAGGCAGGCGCCTATGTCAACGGTTTTCTTGTAAAAAAGTCTTTCTTTGGCAAAAGTACCTCGCGTGGCCCGCTTCGCGGGATCCAAGGATTATAACTCCCTCTTCGGGGGGCTCTGTGCCGCTCACGCAACTCCGTTGCTCCACTTAGGGTATGTAAAGTCGCCAGGCAGGCGCCTATATCAACAGTTTTCTTGTACAAACGTCTTTTTAAAGCAAAAGTACCTCGGGTGGCCCGCTACGCGGGATCCAAGGATTTAAACTCCCTTTTCGGGAGTGCCGCTCACGCAACTCCGTTGCTCCGCTTAGGGTATGTAAAGTCGCCAGGCAGGCGCCTATATCAACAGTTTTCTTGTACAAACGTCTTTTTAAAGCAAAAGTACCTCGGGTGGCCCGCTACGCGGGATCCAAGGATTTAAACTCCCTTTTCGGGGGCTCTGTCCCGCTCACGCAACTCCGTTGCTCCGCTTAGGGTATGTAAAGTCGCCAGGCAGGCGCCTATATCAACAATTTTCTTGTACAAAAGTCTTTTTTAAGCAAAAGTACCTTGGGTGGCCCGCTACGCGGGATCCAAGGATTTTAACTCCCTTTCTGGGGGGCTCTGTGCCGCTCACGCAACTCCGTTGCTCCGCTTAGGGTATGTCAAGTCGCCAGGCAGGCGCCTATTACAACAGTTTTCTTGTAAAAAAGTCTTTCTTAAGCAAAAGTACCCGCGTGGTACTCATGAGGTATGTATGGGGGGGCACTATAGGATTTTGGGTAGGTGCGAGGTTGGGTGTATGCAAAGTTTCTTTCAATCAACTAAAAAAAAAACTAAACAAACTGCCAAATTTGTTGATATTTCAATTTTCACGTCATAGGAGACAAAAATCAGAAAGAAGTGTCGTAATCTTATATGCATTAAATTCAAAGCAATCAACTAAAAAACTATACAAACTGCCAAATTTGTTGATATTTCATTTTTTTCACGTCATTGGAGACAAAAACAAGAAAGAAGTGTCCTTATATTGTATGCTTTCGTCGTAATTTTATGAAAAATCTACTTTTATCTTTAAACGCGATTTGCGGCTAAAATAGACGTCCTAGAGGCATCAAAGTTTACATCTTTAAACTTGATTTGCGGCTTAACTAAGCGACCTAGCGACTTCAAAAATGCATATTCGTTATCTAGGAAGTGGCGGTTTTGAAAAAATAAAAAAAGTTGGTAAAAAAAGTTTTTTTCCAAAACTTTCGAAAAAATAAATTAATTAATTCTTGCTATGTATGTCAACAGTTTTCTTGTACAAAAGCCTTTCTTTGGACCAAGGTGAGATATGTATGGGGGGCATGCTGCCCCCCTGCAACCCCCCTGCTTGGCTCACTATAGGCTTTTGGGTAGGTGCAAGGTTGGGTATATGCAAAGTTTCTTTCAATCAACTGAAAAAAAAATAAACAAACTAAATTTTTTACGTCATAGGAGACAAAAATCAGAAAGAAGTGTCGTAATCTTGTATGCATTAAATTCAAAGCAATCAACTAAAAAAACTGACAAACTGCCAAATTTGTTGATATTTAATTTTTTTTTTTCACATCATTGGAGACAAAAACAAGAAAGTATGCTTTCACCCTAATTTTGTATGCAATCAACTGAAAAAAAAACTAAACTAAGACTGCAACCCCCCTGCTAGACACACTATAAGATTTTGGGTAGGTGCGTGGTTGGGTGTATGCAAAGTTTCTTTTTATCATTAGTTTTTATTTACTGGGACATAACCATTTGCATTGGGAGTTAGTTCGTAGGGCCATTTTTAGGCCTTATAAGAACCTTTTTATGCTTACAATCGTTTCAGAATCGTTCTAAGCTTATAGGCAAAGAATTTCAGCACCCATTTTCCATGTATTCATAGCTATCAGCATCGAAATAAGACTTCGTCATCATCGTCACATCGACTTTCCATAGTAAAATACATTTACTTCAGATTACACCAAATCATGAGAATCAACGAGAACGAATGTAACAATTCGCCGACCAAAAAATGTATTTAAGCAGTAGGTAATTCCGGAATAAAATCAGTTCTTATCAGAATTTCGTGGAGGTAAGACCTCCTTAAGCAATTCGTTGAGAGATATTTCTGCTTTTTTTCATTTTTGGGTTTGGGAATTGGTACGCTTTCTGTGGTATTAAGCGTATTAGGAATTTTTCCTTTTACGCTTAAAATGCATTTTAAGCGTTTTGGCAATTTTTGAGTTAAAAATAGCCAGGATGCTAAAAAAGCGTGTAAAAATTAAAAAACGCTTAAAATCGATTTTAAGCGTTTTTATTGGCCAATGGGTCAAAAATATTTTTTTAGGTAAAATTTAAAAAAAACGCTTAAAATTCTTTTTAAGCGTAAACAAATTTTTTTTTTTAACTTTAGAAGGCAATTTTAAGCATTTTTCAGAAATTTGTTTTTAATTTATTTTTTCTAGCTTAAACTGCATTTTAAGCGTTTTGAAATTTTTTTCATCGCCCTGC
Source organism: Epistrophe grossulariae (assembly GCA_929447395.1). Classification (NCBI taxonomy): domain Eukaryota; kingdom Metazoa; phylum Arthropoda; class Insecta; order Diptera; family Syrphidae; genus Epistrophe; species Epistrophe grossulariae. The sequence goes on from OV839566.1 coordinate 108,224,706, forward strand.
CCACTTTTTTGATTGGCCAAAATAATAAAAAAAATATTTTCAAAAATGTCAAATATTTTGTCAAAAAATATTGACTTAGAAAAATATTTGTCAAAACTACCAAAAAATACTTTCAATACTGTATTAGAAATCCCGCGGGAAAGGAGTAGAAAATCCCGCGGATGTTACGCGGGATTTCGTTACTCGTCCAATTTTCGTGACGTCACAATCTCCAATAAATTCAATTTCAATCGGCGGGATTTCGTTACGCGGGATTTTGTTTTGCGGGATTTCGTAACGATCCCCTATTTTAATTTTTAATTCTATAATGAAATTTTTGAATGAAATTGTTAAATGAAAATTGAATTTTAAAACATGGTGTGCTAATTTCTGAGCTAAAGGTGTGTGGAGGCTTGGTAAAGCCGTCCAGATGGGATTTTGGTTATAGGACGTGACAAACTAACTTCTACTACGGACTAAATTTGACTGGTTGTGTCAACTTAGGGGCTATTTCCAAAAACATGTGGCCAAGGAAATAGCGAAGGAAGTATCTTCGAGATACTTGGGTGGGATGGCCAGACCTTCGTCATCAACACCAGACGAACGTTTGGAATTCGGTAGGGCGATATCTGGGGGAGGTAAAAAGGAGGTGCTTTAGATATAGGAAATTTTAGATTACAGGATTCTAGGATAGGATATAAGATTAGTTTTTTTATTATTATTTTTTTTTATTTCTTTCCCTTTTTTTTTAATTTTTTTTTTATTACATTTTTTTTTATAATACTTTTTATTGATTTTTTTATATATATATATTTTTTTTTTTATTTAAATTTTGGTAAAGGGTTTGGTGATAGTTTTTTTTTTTAAAGTTATAGTTTAGCTAGGTTAGTTTTTTTGTATTATTTCTTTTTAAATTTAATTCGAAGCACCAAACTTACTCTTTCTCTCGGGTATCGTCAGAGTCCCTAGATTTGTGTCCCATATAAATGTATTTGTCACCTTAGGCACGAACAAATAACTGTTTAGTTGAGCAGGAGGTACTTTGAGAGGTGGCAAGAACCACCCCACGCGACGAGCTAAGCCGAGTGACCGCAAGCGTGCCACTGCCACTTCTTGAGTACCGAAGCACTCCCCCGTGGAAACCTGGCTCCTAACAAGCATTAGTAAAATCCGACCATGTCTGGAATACCGGCAATGCGTCAATCCAATCTTTAGCTATTCCTTTTAGCTTGTGTTGTACCGCAAAGAGAATTACTTCATCACTCCATGAATATAAGCAACGCAGTTGTTCCACTTTACTGATGAATTGCTGAGACGATAGAGTCCGTTTCATTGGATCGAAATCAGGGAGGATTCCTATGACCTCGTGAGTACTGTTTGGGAGACGTATTTGCGTTGCGAGTGGCGTTGCATACGTTGAGACACCAAGGACGTTCGTGAAACCTGATTCGTGTGACGTGGATGTTGACTGTACTCTGTTCTGAGTATGTTGACTGCCAGTGTTCGTCGGCAATTGAGCATCTGGTTGATCGACATTCCTCATGCTCACAGTCATCTCACCTACCATTTTAACCAGATTTGTCATGGTACTCTTTAATTCGTCCATTTGTGACTGCCAAGATTCTGCCGTTGCCATCTCACACGCTTCTAATTCTTCTGAATCCACTTCGTCCGTTTCATATATATCAACCAATTTTGCTACTTTTTGCGCTTTGTTTCCAATTCGAGGTAAATTTTTCGTTTGCAAAAGGCAATTCAACTGCGCAACTTTCAGGCTTTCGAATTTAATCATTATTGTTTTTCCTTTTTATTTTTTTCTCAAAATTTGTTCTTCTCCAATCGTGTTTTTTTTTCGTTTTTCCGTCTCGAGACTCGTTGGGATATTTCCGTCTCTTTCGTTTGTATTTGTTCGAGGCTCGTGAGTCTATCTCTGCCTCTTTCGTTTTAAGATTCGTTCAGTTAATTCGTTTTTTTTTTCCGTTGGACGTTTCTTTTTGTTCAAGGGGCGTTGAGTCTATCTCTACCCTTTCTGTATATAAATGTATCGTTCTCGTCATGCCAAGGATTATTCTTCTTTTTTTTTCCGTATAAATGAATGAGTTTCACAACAAATTAATGTTCTTATCTCTCATCCAGAAAGCATGCACTTACGTATCCCACTTCTGATTCTGTCAAGATGAAACACGAAAACACTTTTAGGTTTTTGAAGATAATATATTTATTCAATCTCAATAAAAAGAAGAGGCGATTGCACTACGCAGAAGGCGACTGACTACTCCTTCGGCAAAAACTCTCTCGACTGACTTCTTTCGATCAGTTTTAGGTCTTCCCCATTTTATGGCAGTGTTGCCGTTGACACGATGAATTGCAAGACTTTGTGGAGGACAAATGGAAATATTAACATTTTAATATTTTTTACAAAATCGGTTGGCCTATTTGTCTACATTGCGACGCCAGACTTCCTATGAAATGGAGTTCTCTTCCAAGACAATATTCTTTGCCCATGAACAGAAGAATCACTCACGTTGATTGAATTTCGAGAAAATTATTTCCACTGTCTTTTATTGCATTTTTGAATTTCACTTCACCGAGAAGAGCTTAAAAATACACAGGAGAAAGTAATTATTTAACTTATTTGTTATTGTCTGTGATTTATTTGTTATTATTAATTGAAAAACAACGCACAAATATTTGATATTAAATTCACCGAAAATTCCTTGCGCAAGCCGTTCTTTCCGTTCCCCATTCGTCCGCAAATGCCAACCGAATTTTTTCACACCAGAATATTATAAAGTCGAAATGTCGAAACAAAATGCAAGTTCAAACGTGTTCTGCCTTGATAGTAACAAAAAACTTGTTAAAGAATTCATCGTGCTATGATTTTGATATAGTATAAAAATGGAAATATTTTGAAAAATAACAAGCAAGAATTTTGAAAGAAGAACTTTTAGACTGAAAAATAATTATATAAATAATTTTCACTTCTGTCAAAATGCTTGCATTTTGTACGTTTTTCAACTTTTTTTTTATTATAATGTTGATATTTCTTTATATGTGATATTTTGTGTTTATTTATGTATGTACATTGTACATATGTATATTTATGAATTGTTTTTGTTTATGTTTTAAAGAATAAAATATTTTCGTTATGTATAAAATATTTTTTCATTCAACAAACCCATACACAACCACACGACTGAAGAAATTTCGGATTTCAAGAAAAATGTCCATTTAACGAAAAGAGCTTTACGGCGGAACTGCACTTCAGCGGAACTGAACTTCACCACTTATTTGTAGGAAATTGTATGAGCTACATCGCATTAAGCGACAACTGCACTTTACGGCGCAACACTTTGCGACAAAGTTGATAATCTGACCAACTGTGTCGCGACGTGAAGTTTCGTTCAGTTTTGTGCGAAAGTGCGCACGGTGTCGCTGAAGTGCAGTTCCACTTAGTAAGGTTCTACCTTTACGATATCTGGGTGGCACAAACCTCCAGTAAAAAGGATCCTGCTATTGTCTAGTACGTTACTGAACAATTAATTTAAAAAGGTGATAATAATGAACATGAAATAGAACTGATAACGACAAAAATTCAATCCTTTTAGCGAAAAATTCTTCAGAAATGGGCCTCAGGCCATTGGAGTCTTCGCAATTTTTGTGTATTGCTAACTACCTTTAAAATAAAGTAACTTTATTCCGGAAGTCGCAATCAGTACTAATATTCTGACTGTGCAGTTAAAAAAAGTAGTTAACTGACTAAAAAGTTAGTTAACTTTTCAACTGCTTTAAGACTTTTGAAAGTCTTCAGTACTGCCCTGGTTTTGGTTTTAGTAAATAAGTCTTTTTACTGCAGTTAATTAACTCTTTGGGCCAGTTTGTTCACAGTGGATTAAATCTGCAATTTGATTATCACGGATTCCTCTTAATCCATAATTAAGAATCCGTGATAGCCAAAGAGTGTTTGTTCTATTGTTGGTTAAACATCGATAGTCTATCGATAGTATTGATAGTTTTTTACCATCGAAACTATCGCCGATAGTTTAAAACTATCGATACTATCAAAAAATGTAAAAAGCGGGTCAGATAATGATAAAAAAAAGATATCGACTCAAAGATAAAAACTTAAATAATTTGTTATTTACCAAACAAAACTCCAAAATTTTTGAAGACTAATTTTATATATAATTTTATATAGGTTATGAACTTTATGGTCATAATTTTATATAACAAGACTTTAGCTGTGTTTTATTTTCCCCGAAATCCGAACCAGATTGGATTTACTAACAAAAATACATGTATTACAAAAACAACACAAGATCCAACTTTGTTTTGAATTTGAATTTCCAAATCCATTTTGAACACACACCCTTAATTTGTAAACGTCGTCAGTAGTGTAAAGAAAAAAGACAAAGGGTGTATACGAATAAAAAAAACAAAGGAAAAAAATAGTTGGGTATATAACGTATGTCACTTTAGATCCTGGGTTGTTTTATTTTCATGATCTGATCTGAATTGGATCTGGGGGAAAATAAAACGCAGCTTTTGTGTTCGCCATCAAAATGTGTTCTTATAAATTAATTACCTGTTACATGTTAATGACTTTAGTTTTTTTATCACTTAATTTCTAAAAAGTGGGTCAAATAATCTTTAGTATATTTTTTATTAACATCATCTAATGGAGTTGGGTAATTTTATAAAACTGAAATCAAGCCGTACATATATAGCAGTTCTATCTTCAATTTGTTGAGATTCAGATATTGGCTTTTAACGTATTTTTGTATTATTAATAATTTATTAATTTAAAGTATTAAGTTATCTTAGGTATAAAACTCTTAAAAAAAGTAAATTCTTTTATTTATGAAATTTATTGAAGGTTTTTTTTTTTAAACCACCTTGTACTCATAACTGTGTTAAAAAAGATTATAAAACAAGATTCAAAGAATTGATTTTACTTTTTAAATAAAATGTCAAAAAAATGACTTCGGATTTTACTTATGTATATATGAATTATGAAGAGACGTAGAGCAAAACTCGTTTTTTCTACCTAATCCCTATACCCCCAAAAGTATTTCGAAGGTAATTAATGCATAAGGTCTAATCATCATTCAGAATCTCTTACTGGTAATCAGCCACCAAATCGGTCCTGTTGCACCCAAGTTCAGTGCGCTCCATGAAAATAAATATACAAGTACATACCTACACTTATAGTTATATGCAAAATTTATCTTTCTGTTTATTTCGTTTTTACAAGAAAATTAAATACTAAACTATTTATAGTAAAATTTTCCGATGTTTAACCAACACTAGTTTGTTCACTTTTTTTTTTTTTAGCTCGATTAACAAATCATGGCTTTTTCACTAATCGTTCCATTTTCCAGTTTTGTTGTCAAAACTTAATCAAGAATTAAGTTTTTTTTTTGACGTTTGTGACATTTTATTTTTGTGGATTTTGGGAGTTTGGTTTGAGAGCGCAACGTGGCCGCTCGTGCCTTGCACACCGTGCATTTTCCGGAGAATTTACTCCAGTAATTTTTTTATTGGTTCCTGTGCCTCTTCACTGGGACTGATTACACTCGGTTTCACTTACCGTGAAAGTGATCCATCACCAGGCAGAGTTCTTTGGGGAGGGGATTTCTGCATGGCATCAGGAGAGGCTTCTCCAGCAACTGATTAGTTCCTGTGCCTCGTGCCAGGCCTATACCGTTCCCGTTTACCGTCAAAACGGTTTACCAGGCAGTTTCTTTGGAGGGGGATACCTGCTTGGTAATCTGGAGATTTCTATCTTCAACAACTTATTAGTTCCTGTTCATCGTCACCAGACTGGAACTTAACCCCGTTACTCCGTTTACCGTTAAAACGGACTACAGCTAGAAAGTTTCTACTAGCAACAGACGCAGCGCAAGCTGGCAGATTCTTCAGGCGAGGCCATCACCCTGTAAACCCAGATGGATAAATCATCAACATAATCGAAAAAAAAAACAATCTAATCGTAATGTGACTTTTTTACATATCGTTCTACTTTATTTTCATTGCCAGTAATTTATTTTTTTTAATGTAACTGTGAAAGAAGTGAATGTAAAATAATCAAAATAGTTCTTTTAATTAATTATACCTATTCATGTAAAAGTGATTTCATTAAATTTGAAAATTCTACATAGAGCGTTCTCGCTCTTAACACGAAATTTTATGTATATAAATGTATTCTATGGCATATTAGTTTATAAGGTATTTGTATTTGTAGGTATTGTATACATGTATATTTTTTTATCCGTTGCAACAGCCAACACGTAACTGAAATATTGCTCCTGAGCAAGAGCAGAATGACTATATATTTTTTATATATTATAAATGACAGCCACGAGGCTTCCCAAAAATGTAACCAGATAGAGCAGGCAATACATTATAGCCGCAGTTAAACATAGCATTGCTAAGTAATATAATCTGAATTGTACTCTGTAAAATTTTCTTAAGTCTCAATAAAATTCAATTTGTGGATTTTGATTTGAAAATAGCGTTAACGAGAAGCAAGGTAAATTAATTCTTATTTATAACTTTAAATGTTTATATTATTTTATTCATTATTTATGTTTTCAGGAATATGTCTAACCAGCCGAAACAAAAACCAGTTTCACAGCTAATTTCTCCAAGGCCGAAGAAGATACATTAATTCGATTGGTCTTGGAGAAAAAAACATATTTGAAAGTAAAAAAACGGATGCAATCACGTACAAAAGGACCCAGCTTGGAAGTAAGTTTTAAGTTAGTCAGGTTTGGTTGAGTCTGAATTTAAATCACCTAGGTTATTATGAAAACTTCTACTGCAAACAAATATTTCAAAAAATGTCCATGTAAAATATTTTTCAATTTTAAAGAAATACATAGGTGGAATGTTTTTATATGGACATTTTTTGAAATATGTTTTTAAAATTAAACTCATCCAAATGAAGCATTTTTTACTTAAATTAGCATAATCAAATTAAAAAAAGGGGCATTCATTCTCTTTTTAGTTGAGAACAGCAAAAGTTTTAAAAGATAAATACAGCAACATAAAGCGAAACATACGAAAATCGAAGGCGAAGGAAATATTTTTAACAGGTGGTTAAAGGAGGTCCAAAAGAAGGAAAGCCCGCTTGTAAGCGAACTAAGGGATGTAATGGGCCATAGTGTTGATGAATTGGCATCCAGGTAGTAATTGCGATTTTTGTAGTTATTTACTGTAGATTTTAATATTGATATGTATTTGTATTTATTTCTAGATTTGATGATGATGAGGATAGTTGTGATAAGGTGGAGAATATGGACGACGACTATTTGGACGATTAAAATGTGGAATTTTTGCTTGATGAAGCATGCGGACCAAGCGTCGAAAAGCCCGAAGAACAACCTCTTGATTGACAGGGTTACAATCCTTGAATGTTGCGGACCAAGCGACACCAATGCCTAAACACCTCCAAAACAAAAATTAAAACAAAAAAACAAAAAAAAATCGAAGACTCGCCTGAGATCAACGATTAAAAAAAAATCTTGCAGCAGCAGTTGCAACATAAAAATGAAAATCTTACAAGCGGAGCTTAAATCCAATGAAAATGAGAGATTCTAATTTATTTATTAATTAATTTATTTATTTGTTAGTGTTAAGCCGGAACCACACCTATCTCGTGTGGTGTGTTGTGGTGTCGAGCGGTGTGTCGTTGAATGTGCACACTTGTGTGTAGTGATGTTGAAAAAGAAAAGTACAGATATATGTATAGGTATGTCATGACTGTAGTTTTGATTTTTGTTTATAATACAAGTGTTCTCTTTCTTACAAATAGTAAACTCCACATCGTGGTATTGCGCAATCGAAACAGAAGCGATTCCTCCACAATACACCACTTCACAACACAACACGCTTCACAAATGTGGTTCTAAGCATATGAAACACATTGGATAGCGACACACCACTCCACAATACACCACATGAGATAGGTGTGGTTCCGGCTTTAATTTCGTTTGATAAGTGCAATTGATTACCGCCAGCCAAATTTGAATTCTTTGAGTTTATTCTTTTTTTATTAAAATTAAAACGTTAACACCTGTATTTTGAATGGTTTCTTGCGGAATTATACTCATTCTGTCGAATTTCGTGCGGTAGACGTATCCGTTGTAGGTATGTGCCATATCCAAGGGCGACAACAATTATTTTTGTTCCTTGTATGTACATAAATTGAATGAATGTTACCTGGAACTCGACCGAAGTTTTTGAATTTTCTGAAATCAGTATGGGAAGGAATCACATTCGCTTGGAAGAGTTCCTCAGCAATAGTATTGGCAAACGGGTGAGTTGCATACTGCTTATAGTACTTAAGTAGCCAAGGCTTGTTGGGACCCGTTTGGAAGAAAAGATCACGATTCTCACTGCCGCTAGAGTCCATGATAAGTGCTCTTTAAGGAAAGGGGAAAAGTTGGAGAAAGTGCAATAAACAATAGTGTGAATCTCAAAACGAAGAGGATTTGACCAACCTACTTGCAATTCTTGGCCCATTTGTGTTGCGTTTTGAATCCATGTGAGGCATGCAGCGGGTTCTCTTCTCTTCCATTGAATAAAAACACAATGGGATGTTCAAATGTCTGCCTGCCAACAGCTAAGACCCTGATTGCTTCAAGCATTACAGCAAATCGGCTTGGTAAATTTATTCGGTTGCACCAATGTATTTCTCTGATTTTTTACTTAAAATGTTGTTTGCGAACTGTTCTATTCTATTCTTCAAAAGGAGTCAAGTTTTTTGTATGGATACACTATCCAGTCACAGTACACATTTTAAAAGTAATATCATTAGCGTTTTCATTTTTGTTCAGTTCTGCGCATCTGTCAAAATCGAGGTATTATGGTAGATCCAGTGCCCCTTTCCTTGTCTAATTTCAATATTTTGTTGTTGTTTCTAATGATGAGCGTTGAGTTTCTGTGGGCACTCGAACAACCATTTTTAATTTTTTGACATTTTCAACGTTGACAACCTGCGCAATATATTACCTAAGATTTGTGTATATTATAGAGATCAGTGATGCAAAACGATCTTATGTGCATTTCCTTTTGCCATTTGGGATTTTGATTTAGGATTGCGGATTTTTCGTGGTAAAAGGAAAGCAAAATGGAATTGATTTTTTATATAATTGTGTGTGTGGTTTGTCAAATTTGGCATTATTTCCTTGATGATACAGTGATAGTACGGGAAGGGAAAGAATTTCTACAAGTAGGTATTTTCATAAATTACATAGAACACTTTTCATTTAAATTAAAGTTCTTTTCAATACAAATGTTTACAGTGTATTTTTGTTGCAATACAAAATTTTCGTTTATATTAAAAAGAAAACACAAATATAAATTAGTCATTAGTGTTATTTCTTGAAAAAAGAAATTTCAGAGATGTAATTTACACGAATGAAAACTTTATCATAATTTATTTTTTCACCATTTAGTGTTTGAATGGTCCAAAATCTGTCAGAATTTTCACAATAAAAAACTGATAAAAGTCCAAGTGAGGTTCTTATATTTTATTGGAATCCAGTAATAAATGTGCTTTCACGATAAGCAAATCAATAGTCATGTCAATTGTAGAATACGCAATACCTTAGAAGAAGAAATAGGGGAACGGGCATATCGAGGAAAAAGTGAAACATTTTTCAAAATAGTGTGAGTTACACAAACACAAATCCATTAACACAGCGAAGGAATTTTTAGCTGTTTTTTTGAGGAATGTGTTTTGAGATTTAAAATCTTCAAAATCGAAAAAAAGCTTCGTAAATTGAATAAACAAGTGAAATAAAAGTAAATAAAGTAAATACATTATGCTATTCTTCATTGAAATAAAAATATAAAATTACATGCGGTATTCCGTTAAATTCTGTAAAAACAACTATAATAAGCAGTGCAATTTTTGTTCATTTCACAGGTAAACTGTGTCTCATATTTCACATAAAGTAAGTACAAATATTCTGCACTACGGCCGCTCAATGCATTTGAGCGCCTTGCCATCACCAATAAAAGCTAATTCGACCCTGGGTGAGTATTTCAATTTTGACAGAAAGGCACCTGACATATCACATTTCGCAGTATAATTGTATTTTCAACAAATTTGCCTTTTTTATAGAAAAATGCTATGAAATATCAATTTTAAAGTATTCTACGATAGTGTATTTACATAAAAAAACTTCACTTTACTTCATCATTGAAAATCTCGAAACACTTTCCTAATTCCTTCAGATCGACAAAATGAAAGATAGGCACCTTTTTGTTTTTTTTTTTTAATTTGCTGCTTCACTCACATACACTGTATATGTGATATATACATACCTATTCCTTATCTTCTTATTCTAAGCGTAATACTGGATCCGCAATGATTGTCAGTAGGGTAAAAGAGGGTGAGATGGCGCAGTGGGGGAGATGGCGCACCTTTAATATCTCGTACATTTAATATTCAATCAAAACTTTTAAACCTTTTTTCTATGCATTTTATGATTTTAAATCGAAATAGCCAGTATTTACTGATTTCTCTGTATTGCAAAAAAAGAAAAAAATCTGAAATTAAAATCAGGTAGGTATTTTTTTTCGAAAGATTTTTTTGCACTCTTTTTTGCTCGGGTTTTTTTTTGTAAGTCGGTTGTTGGTTGGATGTCTATGATATATCAATACATACAAAAAAGTATTGTCTATGAACTCTCTATTAGAATTTTGTAAAAGTGGCAACGGGTGTTATTTTGTGCTATAGAAAAATGTAATATGGCAAAGAGGGTGAGATGGTGCAGTTTTTTGAGGGTGAGTTGGCGCACTCCACTTCACACATTTTCATTTTTGTGTACTATGGCCGCATACCATCTCACCCGATAAATTACTTATTATTATTTCAAATATTTAAAAATATGAAGCTTTGTTTTTCTGAAATTTTTTTGGCACAAGTGAAAAAGTTTAAGTGAACGTATCAAACGTTTACTAGTTATTATCATTATTTCGCTAGTGGTCATGTGCTTAACTTCGTTTACCCTTGTTTATCATATATGCGCAATCCCACCCACCTGGGTATACCATCTCCCCCACCCTATAGGGGGTGATGGTTTTTCTTAATACTTTTTAATTTTTTATATTAAAAATAGAAATTACATTTATAAAACATTGTAATGTTAATATTACTTATGTAATAAAATAAGGAATATTTATATGAAATTAAAAAAACAAAATATTTTTTATTTTGGAAGATATTGACAAAATAAAAAAGGTATGCCATCTCACCCACATTTACCCTACCATGTTCTATTTTCTTTTCACGGCGAATGGGTTGAGAGAAAAGAGAGCACTGCACTGGGAATCAATGCTTTATATAGTACTAGTATATTTACCCGAACAGTTGGCTTCGCTAACTGTCACACGATGTATGTGCAAGACAATGTATTTGGAAGACAATGTATTTGCAACACAATGTATTTGCAAGACAATATATTTGCAGCACAATGTATTTGCAACACAATGTATTTGCAACACAATGTTTGTTATAACGCGATGTATTTGCAACACAATGTATTTTGCAACACAATGTTCCAACACAATGTTGCAATACAATGTATGTTGCAACAGAAAGTATTTTGCAACACAATGTATTTTGCAACACAATGTATTTTGGAACACAATATATTTTGCAACACAATGTATTTGCAACACAATGTATGTATTTGCAACCAATGTATTTGTAGCACAATGTATTTGCAACACAATGTACCTATTTGCAACTCAATGTATTTTGCAACACAATGGTTCAGTATTGACCTACTTTTCTACCTCAAGCCTGATAATTCACCTTAATTTTAGGAAATTAACCTTGAAAATCTGACCATTGTTACTCCATCTAGGCTACCTTTTATTCCAGTAACTCACTAGTTTCACCTTAGTTGATAAAAATCGATTGCGGGTCCCCTGCCCCGCTCACGCAACTCCGTTGCTCCGCGGGTATGTTCAGTCGCCAGGCAGGCGCCCAAGACAACAGTTTTCTCGGAGAAAGGTACCTTTGGGTGAACCGTATGAATTGTTTTGCTAACTTAATATATAGGTTCACTGTTTAGCCGGATAGGTACATACTTAATTAAAATTTAAAAAACTTGACCTTGAAAATCTGACCATTATAACTAAAGTTATACTTGCCACGTCAATCACTTGACTTCACTTTGCATGATTCTAAATTATTGCTTAGTCGATTTGATGGTTAGGTAGGTAGATAGTAGATACCTAACAAATATAATTATACCTAGGTACCTACTTTAACACACTGTCGTTTAAGAATACCTATAAGATTAGAAGATAATTATGAATTTATATTATTGCAAATAAACAATACAAATATATCACAAACTTTTGTATGTAACTATGTATATGCGTTAATTGACATTATACCTACCTAGATACCTCTCTTAATTTTAAGATCTTAATCTTAAAAATCCTATCATTAGAAAAGAAACCAAATCAACCCTTTTCTATTAATTTACATACCTACATTATGTGCTTACATAGACACAAACATATAGATGTAGGTATGTACATAATATGTATTTTAATATCCATGTCAGCGAAATCGATTTTTTTAAATCAACATCGAAATCATTCACCTTTTTTAAATACCTACATTTTCATATGATTTCAATTATTATTTTATTATTATAATAACTCAAAATAAGTTAGCCTGCCATTTAACCTTTATTTTAAGATTAATTTAAGACCTTAATCTTACAGATACGATAAGTAGAACAAAAGATATAAGCCAACTAAAAAATATAGTCTACCCACATCATCAATTTCCTTAAAAGGGTCCAGTACACGTGCATGAACATTTTAAGGCATCAACCTTAACGATCCGATCATAAGAACAAAAGTTATCAGCCAACCAAACCAACCATGAGGGGACTTTTAGTATTGTTGTGCATGAAAAAAAATACCTACAACCAACGTGCTGCGCTGCCTGCATAATATAATAATAATAATATATACCTACATGTATAGGAAATTATGATTTTTTGTTGCACACACTCGACCATCTTTAGAATAGCCATCTCCTTCCCACCAGTATATTGATATAGGAAAGTTTTTTTTTTGTTTTATTGTATTCCTCTTTGTTTTTACGTTTGCCTCGATGAAATTTTTTCCCGAAAATATTATTTCATGTTTTTAGTATGAAATTTTGAAAGGTTTTGAAAATTTTTTTGTTGCTCTAACTCGACTGTCATTGTGGCTTTAATTTAAAGTTTGAATTTTAAAAATCGGACAAATGGTTGTGAAGATATAAGCATTTGAATGAATGGAAAAAGGGGTGTTTTTGAAATTTAACAAAAATTGGACAATTCTCCACTGAGACACGATGGTTGGCAATGAATAAAAACCCCATTTTTTTGGTGTTTTGCGAGATTTTTCAAACTATTTCTTTTTAAACTATTGTGAAGGTCGTGTGGAGTGTACAATTATGAATGATGTATCAAATTAATTGTGTATTTTCGTAGATGCGATTAAAAGAAAAACTAATGGTATGGGTGCAATAAGTAATGAGTTATGAGGTGATTAAGAAAACAACAGAAAACATGTCAAAATGTGTGTTAAAAAAATTTTGAAAAATCTAAAATTTTTATAATAAATGTAAATCAATTATATGTATGAGGGTATGAATTTGAGATTTTTTAAAGAAACGGTTATTTTTTAAAAATTAAAAAAGTAGTAAAAATTGTATTGAAAAAATGTAAATTTTTGAAAGATAAAAAATGATGTTGAAAAAAAAAAATCAAAATTTTGTAAAACATGGATAATTTTTTTTTGAAAAACCTTTCCAATGGTATTTTATTTATTTAAATCGGACTACCCCCTGATTTATTGGAATTATGTAATTTGTGAAATTTGAAGTATAAAAAATTTATTTTTAAATTAATAAAGTTCTGGAAATTTAATAATGCATTTAATAAAAAATAAATGAATATTGTAGGACTTACCATTTGGAAGTTAGTTTTTGAACCTTTGACCAATTTTACCTTATTTTACCCTATTTATAATGGGAATTTTAAAAAATCCCTTCTTAGTGCTCACTTACATAAAATTTGTAATATAAAAAAAATAATAAAATATTTTAAAAACTTATAGTATAAGCTGTGCGTTGATAGCCTAAAAATGAATGAATAAGTGATGCAGTGAGCGATTCTTTCTTTTATATAGTTAATAATAATTGCGGATGCCATAATCAACATGAGAATCTTCAGAATGCCATTATATTGTGGTATTAAAAATTAATTTTGTCAAATATTTCAAAGTTTTGTGACAGAAACCTGACAATTTTACTAGTCGTAGATTTGAGACTATTTAAAATGCTGAAGTTTCTAATCATGGCGACTTGTGTAGCTTACAAAAAAGTCAACGACTTTTTTTCCTCGTGTAAGTATAAAAAATACCAATTAAAAATAAAATACAAATAACGAATTTTTTTTCATCCTTAGTAGGAATTTTATTTCGTTCGTATACTGCATAAATTTCGTATACTGCATAAATTTCAATTATTTAAAAAAAAAACAAACAAAACAAGAAACAAATGATAATACAGCACCTTCTCATAATTCATAAATGCATTTAAATAACAATTTAAATTTGAAAAGGCAGCGAAAAAGGAATAGTATAATTTTATTTTCATAATACTTCTAAAAAGTAAACAACAATTTCCGAATTGAAAAATATCACAATGACGTTTAAATGTCAATTTACTACTGTGTGTGTGCAAATCACTGATCTCTATAATATACTGGATAGTGTATCCTTACAAAAAACTTGACTCCTTTTGAAGAATTTTATAACAGTGGCAAGGTACATTTACTTTTTTTAACTGTTCTAAAGTATAACAGTATAACAAAACATAAATGACAAATTTAACCCATAACCTCAAAATTTATTTGTGTATTGTGATTTGTGTTGTAACTTATCAGCATATCCGCGAAAAATTTCTAAATAATCATAAAATACATAATTTTTTTGGTCAAAGTTAAGTGTAGGTATACGTAACAAAACGAAAAACAAATCAATTTAAGAAACTAGATATTCGATTTCAAGAGCTAGTGCTACCGGAACACGTTGCTCCGTCCTCGTCGTATCGACTACCGCCCAGTGTTTATGTGCGTTAAGTTTACTCGTACGGGCTCTTAACTCCCCGCGTGAATTCATTAACCTCACCTAGGCTTCAAGGAATTTAAAAATCAATCCAACCAGCCACACGATTGAGTGATTCAGACGACAAAAATGCCAGGCGTTGGCACATTCAAGTTGTACATGGGGAATTTTGACGAGAATACCCAAGCTGGCGAGCTGCGTACGCTGCACTGTTCGAGAAATACGGTACCGTCGTCGAATGGAATCGGAGCAACAGGGTCGCGGCGCAATACAGAATCTTAACAATCCTACATCTTACACAGTTTCTGCATTAATTGCAAAACAGCTTGCCAAAGTTTTTAAAATAACAGCACATCTTTCGATAATCGATTGTTTTACACCAGTTATTTTGGAAGATACAGAATTCCCTCCACCTTGTTTCGGCTTGTCAACTATCAACCCAATGTTCTTAAATTCTCCTTGGATACGTTTTTTTTTGTGCGTCCATAAGATGTTTTTCATTGCTTCCTGTGCGCAATTTTTTGAAATCCAACCGATAAGCTAAATGGATGAAGAATTCAAAAAATCTTATCCATGCATGCAGGGGAGATATGCCGAAATCTAGGAAATCTTCATTGATGGTTCTTTCTAAGGAGCTTCGAATGTCATTCATATTACTTGGTTTTGCTCCACAAATATAGCACAAAAATTTCTCGTTGGGATTCTACGATGCGTTCAGCTGTATGATTAAGGAGTCCTTGAAGCGAAACTTCAGCTAATGAATCCGATATTTGTATTGTTTGAAGTGCTGGGTAACATTCTTGTTTCGCTTTAAGAACTTTTGCATAGCTTGGAAAAACATCGACTTCAGTTTTTTGGTTTACCAAGTTCCTGATGACTTGGTACTGATGTTTTGACAGTTTTGCCTCAACCAAAATCTTCATAGCATCATTTGAATCAAGTTTTTTAATTTGAATATTTTCTTTGGACTGGCATTTTTTTAAAGCACAAGCGATGTCTTCATCGACGACGTCAACGATCTCTGCAATACGTCTTCTCTTCGTTCTAGTAGAGCTTTCCAAAAATTGCTTTTTTGGTCTGCCTTGACGTGTTTGCGAAATATTCTCATCTGCTCGGTCTTGTACAGAACTAAAATCATCCTCGAAATCAAGCCAAGCACTGTTTTTAGATAAAAGTAAGTTTTTTTTCTTAGAGCAAGCCTCCCACCTTCTTTGAAAGGATTTACATAGATTACTTATCTTCTTTTTTGCTTCTAAATCTTCGATTTAATAAATTTGTTTAAAAATTGTCCATGTTTCGTTAGCTCTTGCAGCACTGCCACCTTTCTTCACCGAATGCCAAAAAGTGGAAATCAGTGTTTTACTTCGGGTCAAAATTTTAAGATTTGCGCCAATCTGCGCTCAAAAAGCCATATATATTCTGAAAGAAGAAAAATAGCTCTAAATTTTGATGTATAAATTATAACCGGCATTTATCGGCATTTGATGTTTTTTTCATTAGAAAAACACGAAAAATGAAAAAAACACAAATCATGCTCCAGTTCCAATGGATGTCCAAAAAAAGAAATAAGAAAATCTTCAGAAAACCATTTAAATCACTTCATTACATATTGTTTTATTAATCACATCACCTTTTTTCCAAAATGAAAGTTAAACAATCTACTAAAATTGATTAATGCTAAGTCGTATTTTCAGATTTTTTTTTTTTACTGCGAAAAACACGCAACTTCGTGGTGCGACTGACAAGCAACAACTAATTTTAAATGAGAAATCTTACTGTCACTTAACTGTCCCATTATCGTAGATAATTACTGCATTAAAAAAAAACAATTTGATTAACCTTGAAATTTTGACTTTTGGCCTATGGGAGGAACCACTGTGCGCCGGCAACCAATGTCTTTGTTGGCAATGTGATGAACAAGAAAAGAGCACCGGAGGAACGATTTGAGAAACATGGTACGGTCGTGGAGTGTGACTTTGTGTATTTGCTTACTAGTGTATAGGTTTGTGCATTTGGACAGTGTGGGACACATCCAAGATGTAATTAAGGAATTGAATGGACGTGTGGTCGGAATTTCAATTTCAAGAAATTTCTTAAAAGTAATAAAAATTTCTTGAAATTGTTGGTATATCGTTGTCGTTTCCTATGTAGCTATAAAAAGATTATCTATATTGATGGCAAGGCTGTTACTGCAGTAGTCGACACTGGCAGTAGTAAAAACATAATCCGCGAAGACATTGTCGATAGTTCAAAGACCGAATAATATCTTGTTCGCTGGTAGGACTAAATCAATCCAAAATAACATGCGAGGCTGGAGTCACCACTAGTGCAAATATTGACGAGGAAGACTATGGACTTACACTTATAGCAGTTCCTAAAACAGCTATCGAGGACGAATTAATATCAGGATAAGATTTTCTCAATAAAGTACGCTGGGGGTGTGATGGCAAAAATATAGTATTCGAGAGCCGTGCCCAAATGGAAAACCAAGAAGCGAAGATGGATAACCCGTTTTTGAGAATTGAATTTGAGCCGACAGAGATAGAGCTGAAAATAAACCCTGATGTGAAAATAAAACTCATGACAAAGATTCAGACCTAAGTACGGGACTTTGTGTGCCATGAACCAACACACTTTCTAGAGTTGCCACATAAAATTAAGATAAGATTGATAGATGACATCCCTATTTCTTCAACTCCAAGAAGAATATAATTTTATGAACGACATGAAGTAGCCAAAATAATCGACGATCAACTACACAAGGGAATTATCCGTCCTAGTCAATCTGAATACACAAGTCCAGTGGTGTTAGTTAAAAAGAAAACCGGAGAAATAAGGATATGCGTTCATTATAGAAGATTAAATGCTAAGATGATCCGAGATCCATTCCCAATGGCACTTATTGATGACATAATTGCAGGACTATCTGGCCTTCTGGGTATAAGTACTTAACTTGCCTTGATTTGAAAAATGGATTTTATCATTTTAAATTGGACGAAGAATCAATAAAATCTACATCTTTTGTTTTACCCGATGCACAACTCGAATATATGGTCATGCCCTTTGGTCTGATGAACAGTCCAGCCATCTTTCAAAGAAATATAGACCACATTTTCGGTGACTTAAAAAGAGAAAGATAAATACGAATATTTGTTGATGACTTACTAATTGCGACGGTGACAGCTGAGGAGAATATTGAAAGTTTAGAAAAAGTACTGGACAGAATGAGAACGCATAACCTAACGCTGCGATTGTATAAGTGTGTATTTTTAGAAGACACCATCGATTACCTTGGATATATTATAAACGACGGGACGATTCGTATTAGCAACGAGAAAACAAAGGCTATTGATAATTTTCCAGCACCAAACAACAAAAAACAACTCCAATCTTTCATCGGACTAACGAGTTACTTTCGAAGATTTATTCCAAACTTCGCTTTAAAAGCTGCTCCACTGACTGATCTTTTGCGAGGAGATGAGAAATTTTAAATGGGTCAAACCCAATTTGCAGCATTTCAGTTACTAAAGAATTTATTAGTCAATAAACCCATTCTTCAAATATATGATGCAGCTAACCCAGTTGAAGTACATACCGATGCCAGTTGTCGTGGATATGGAGCTGTTCTTCTTCAAATGCAATCAGATAACAAATTTCATCCGATCTTCTATTTCAGTGCAAAAACGACTGACCAGGAGCAGAAATACCACAGTTTTGAACTGAAGATGTTGGCGGTTATCAAGGCACTTGAAAGATTCCATGTACAGTGCTGCCAAAAACATTTCGGATTTTTTCCCATAGTAATGATTTTCTCAATACCAAGTAGAAAACTAACAATTTCCCATAAGTTTTTTAATAATTTGTAAAGAGTATGAGACAGGTTAATAATAACCTTAAAAATTTAATGCTACGATGACAAGAACAATAAAAAAAAATTATTTTATAAAGTTACTCAGTAACATGCCTGTGCAAAACTAACCGGATTTCAAGAAAATTGCGAGTCTCGGTGTTAAAGTATTGGTTTTTTCGAGTCTTTTGACTCAAGCCGTAGATTAAAACGTTTTTACAAGTTGAGAGCTGTGTAAGTTGAAATTATATAGTGCATAAAATGGCTAAAACATTTTATAGCAACGCGATTCGATACGAAATAATAGAAAACTTCCAAGCCGGTATAAAACAAAAAGTAAAAAATAATAAAAATTTAAAAAATTTAAAAGTGGAAAATCAGTAGAAGCAGATCATTTTGGTGGACGCCCTCGCAAAACAACAATTAAAACTGATAGGCGCATAAAGAATTTCGTGCTTAAAGGCCCTTTTGCGACTTCAAAGACAATTTGTGATGAACTTAATCTACCCACAGGGCCAAGTACGGTCAGGAAGCGTTTAAGAGATTTCGGTCTTTTTGCATTTCGACCAGCTTTTTAGCTGGTTTTAGCAACCTCTTCTTACTGCTAAACATCGTAAAAAAAGGTAATCCGTAAAAGGTATTTGGGAAAGACTTAAAATTCCTAATCAAAACATTTAACCCAAGGTTGAATTTGCAAAAAATCATCTTAACCGGTCTTTAAGCAAATGGAGGAGTGTCCCTGGGTGGCAACGCTGGCACAAAGGTAGCCAATACGACTCAGACAGAATAGAACACAGAAAGAGAGGCGACGACCGGCACTGTGTACTAACCTCGATTAGATCTCTTAATTAATAATTGTAACTTTCTTTATTTTTCCTTATTATTACCTTGAAATAAATCTGAATTATCTACTCAAGGCAACATTTTTTATTTTCTTGTGAAGAATATTCTACATGGTGTCAGAAGTTCCTTCATCTACACACCTTGGCTTAGCTTGCACAGTGCCTTGTAAACGATAAGTCATACGGAATTTTTTTTTACATTATTTTTTTCTTCATGCCTATCGGACGTGATTTACAAAGTCTTACTGTAAAAGAATTGCAAGAAATTTTGCGACAAAACGGCTTATCGATCTGTTATAATAAAAAAACGGAGTTAGTCGCGCGTGTTCAAAATCTCTGTGAACGGAGAACAAGAAAAGGAGAAGAAACGAGCGAAGTGCAAAGCGAGGGGGAGTTTGAAAGTGACAAAAACTCAGCCACAAGTAAAGGACAAGAAAAAAGCAAAGATAGTGAAGTATTTTTTTTTTCAAGAAAGTGTCGACGAAGTACCTTCCAACCACGAAAAGATGCCAATGACAAAAAATGAGGGAACCTCATGCGTTCATAACACCTTCCAATTTAAAGACGTTGAAGAGGCCCTAGAAAAATATAATATAATCCAGCCATCTTTCAAAGAAATATAGACCACATTTTCGGTGACTTAAAAAGAGAAAGATAAATACGAATATTTGTTGATGACTTACTAATTGCGACGGTGACAGCTGAGGAGAATATTGAAAGTTTAGAAAAAGTACTGGACAGAATGAGAACGCATAACCTAACGCTGCGATTGTATAAGTGTGTATTTTTAGAAGACACCATCGATTACCTTGGATATATTATAAACGACGGGACGATTCGTATTAGCAACGAGAAAACAAAGGCTATTGATAATTTTCCAGCACCAAACAACAAAAAACAACTCCAATCTTTCATCGGACTAACGAGTTACTTTCGAAGATTTATTCCAAACTTCGCTTTAAAAGCTGCTCCACTGACTGATCTTTTGCGAGGAGATGAGAAATTTTAAATGGGTCAAACCCAATTTGCAGCATTTCAGTTACTAAAGAATTTATTAGTCAATAAACCCATTCTTCAAATATATGATGCAGCTAACCCAGTTGAAGTACATACCGATGCCAGTTGTCGTGGATATGGAGCTGTTCTTCTTCAAATGCAATCAGATAACAAATTTCATCCGATCTTCTATTTCAGTGCAAAAACGACTGACCAGGAGCAGAAATACCACAGTTTTGAACTGAAGATGTTGGCGGTTATCAAGGCACTTGAAAGATTCCATGTACAGTGCTGCCAAAAACATTTCGGATTTTTTCCCATAGTAATGATTTTCTTAATACCAAGTAGAAAACTAACAATTTCCCATAAGTTTTTTAATAATTTGTAAAGAGTATGAGACAGGTTAATAATAACCTTAAAAATTTAATGCTACGATGACAAGAACAATAAAAAAAAATTATTTTATAAAGTTACTCAGTAACATGCCTGTGCAAAACTAACCGGATTTCAAGAAAATTGCGAGTCTCGGTGTTAAAGTATTGGTTTTTTCGAGTCTTTTGACTCAAGCCGTAGATTAAAACGTTTTTACAAGTTGAGAGCTGTGTAAGTTGAAATTATATAGTGCATAAAATGGCTAAAACATTTTATAGCAACGCGATTCGATACGAAATAATAGAAAACTTCCAAGCCGGTATAAAACAAAAAGTAAAAAATAATAAAAATTTAAAAAATTTAAAAGTGGAAAATCAGTAGAAGCAGATCATTTTGGTGGACGCCCTCGCAAAACAACAATTAAAACTGATAGGCGCATAAAGAATTTCGTGCTTAAAGGCCCTTTTGCGACTTCAAAGACAATTTGTGATGAACTTAATCTACCCACAGGGCCAAGTACGGTCAGGAAGCGTTTAAGAGATTTCGGTCTTTTTGCATTTCGACCAGCTTTTTAGCTGGTTTTAGCAACCTCTTCTTACTGCTAAACATCGTAAAAAAAGGTAATCCGTAAAAGGTATTTGGGAAAGACTTAAAATTCCTAATCAAAACATTTAACCCAAGGTTGAATTTGCAAAAAATCATCTTAACCGGTCTTTAAGCAAATGGAGGAGTGTCCCTGGGTGGCAACGCTGGCACAAAGGTAGCCAATACGACTCAGACAGAATAGAACACAGAAAGAGAGGCGACGACCGGCACTGTGTACTAACCTCGATTAGATCTCTTAATTAATAATTGTAACTTTCTTTATTTTTCCTTATTATTACCTTGAAATAAATCTGAATTATCTACTCAAGGCAACATTTTTTATTTTCTTGTGAAGAATATTCTACATGGTGTCAGAAGTTCCTTCATCTACACACCTTGGCTTAGCTTGCACAGTGCCTTGTAAACGATAAGTCATACGGAATTTTTTTTTACATTATTTTTTTCTTCATGCCTATCGGACGTGATTTACAAAGTCTTACTGTAAAAGAATTGCAAGAAATTTTGCGACAAAACGGCTTATCGATCTGTTATAATAAAAAAACGGAGTTAGTCGCGCGTGTTCAAAATCTCTGTGAACGGAGAACAAGAAAAGGAGAAGAAACGAGCGAAGTGCAAAGCGAGGGGGAGTTTGAAAGTGACAAAAACTCAGCCACAAGTAAAGGACAAGAAAAAAGCAAAGATAGTGAAGTATTTTTTTTTTCAAGAAAGTGTCGACGAAGTACCTTTCAACCACGAAAAGATGCCAATGACAAAAAATGAGGGAACCTCATGCGTTCATAACACCTTCCAATTTAAAGACGTTGAAGAGGCCCTAGAAAAATATAATGGCGAAGATGGTAAAAGTATTGAATCATGGATCTCGGACTTCGAAAATGTGTCCATGGTCTGCGGATGAGGGGACGTCCAGAAATTTTTGTACTGCAGGCGATTGTTATTTGGTGCGGCCAAACTTGCATTGGAGTCCCAAAAGACGATAAGTAGTTGGGTCGCATTGAGTGAATTTTTGGTGAAGGAGTTCGGCAAACAAGAGATTGAAAACGTCCATAAAATACTGGAAAAGACAACCAAAGCCGAAAACGAATCATTTTTAGAATATTTTTATAGAATGAAGAAGATAGCTGCTAGGGGAACTATAGAAGAAGTCCATCTCTTAGAGTATATCATAGCGGGTATACCAGATGATGTTTTAAGCAAGGGTATCCTTTATCATGCGAAGACCTTAGAGGAACTAAAGTCAGAGCTTAAGCCGTACGAACGAATGAAAGCTGATCAAATCCGTTCCAAAAAGGCCACTGAAAATAAGCCAGTTCCCAAAAATATCCCCAGAAAAGAACTAACAGGTCCGCATTCTCGATGCCATTATTGTGGTGCTCTTACTCACAATGCTCAATCGTGTTCTAACAAGGAGAAAAGTTGTCGTTGTTTTAAATGCAACCAGTTGGGGCACATAGCCAAAAATTGTTCAGAGAATAAGCCAACAACAAGAGCTAAAGTCAACAGGTTGATGATTCCAGATATCACTACTCCGATCAAGATCCAAGGTCAGGAATTCCTGGCACTTTGAATTTAATAAGGTCCCATTTGGTTTATGCAATTCTCCTGCCGTATTCCAGAGGTATGTGAACGTTGTTCTTCAAGATCTGAAACGTCGAGGAGTTGTCTTGGCCTACATTGATGATTTGATTATCCCCGACACATCCAAGGACAAAGGTATCAAAAAGTTAAAGGAAGTTTTGAAGGTATCTGAGGAGAATGGTCTTATAATAAACTGGGGAAAATGTGCCTTCCTCCAAACTCAAGTAAAATTCCTTGGACACATTATTATGAACGGCAGCATAAAACCATCTGAAGAGAAAACATTACCGGTTGAACATTTTCCGGGACCAAAAAACGTCAAGTCAGTTATGCAGTTCCTTGGGCTGACAGGATACTTCAGAAAATTTATACCAGGATACGCCACTATTGCAAAGCCACTAACCGACCTGACAAAAAGAGATTCCACGTTTGTATGGGGAATTTTCGAAGAACAAGCCTATATCAGATTGAAGGAGCTGCTGTGCCAAGAGCCGGTGCTGAAGCTTTTCAACCCTAATTTGGAAAGTCAGCTGCACACCGACGGGACTGTGCTCGTCCAAAAACACGATGACGGTTTGTATCATCCAGTGTTTTTTCTAAGCTTTAAAACAACTGACTCGGAGAAGAAATTCACAAGCTACGACCTAGGGGTATTCGCGATAGTCAAAGCTCTAAAACGACTTAGAATCTACTTGCTTGGGTTAAGATTTGACATTTTCACCGACTGCAAAGCATTTAAAGACACTATGTCGAAAAGGGGTCTGAATAGTCGTGTTGCACATTGGGCACTTCAGTTAGAAGAGTTTAATTGCGAATTTCATCCCAGATCTGGGTCTGCCATTCGCCACGTTGACGCCCTAAGCGTCAAAAAAAAAAAATTTTAACTTAGAAGTATCCTACTCTCTACGAAAGACAAAAAGGAACAACTTGACAAAGCCGGGATCTATGTTATCAATTGTGATGAATGCGACAAAAAATATTACGGTCAAACTAAACGCAGTGTTAAAACGAGGTTCAAAGAGCACAGCAATAGCATCAAAAACAATGAACCAAGGAAATCTGCCTTTGCACTGCACGCATTACAAGAACATCATCTAACAACAACAATCGATAATGTTAAGCTTTTGAAATGCGTAAGTGAGACCCGTAGACTTGATGCGTACGAGAGCCTTTACATACATAGAGATGATTCAGCGTTGAATGCAGATTTGGGGAATATAGAGTCTTATTTATTTACTTTGTAATGTTATTGTTATTGTAAAATGCTTTCTTTCTTCTTTTTGTTCGCTTTTTCATGATTTCTCTTTCTTAAAAGCTTTTTGTTAAAAATCATTTAAATGTATTGTTTTTTTATTTATTTTTGACATTCCTGTATACGATTGTGCAATTTAATTTTTGTAGCGGCTTTCCCCTCAGTCGTGTTGCTGATGATGGCTAGTAGACTAGCCGAAATGCATTCAATAAAGCTCAATTCACAATAATTTTTTTTAAATAATTTTTTAAAATAAATTTAAAATTCTTTTGTTTTTTAATAAAAAGTGTTTGTTTTAAATAAAGACGTTGTTGAATTAAAACTTGTAATTTCAATATAATGGTGTTTCCACTTTTCACATGAAGATAATATTTGAGAGATTACGAAAATATATTCCAAAAAACCAAAAACAAAATACAAAAAAAAAAGATGGTGTTTATGTTTTGGTGGTTCCAAAATCTCTACAGAAGCAAATAATTCAAATGTTTCACGAGAAGGGACATTTTGGTGTTGGTAAGGTTTCTAACCTAATTAAAAATGATTTTTTTTATTCCCCAGGTGGAACGCAAGATTGCGTTCAGCAATTGTATCCCCTGTATACTCGCTGCAAAAAAGAATGGTAAAAAGGAGTCGCTACTTCATCCCATTGCCAAGATGGATCAGCCATTACACACCTTCCATCTCGACCATCTTGGGCCGCTCCCATCCACAGCAAAAAATTATCGATACATTTTGGTTATCGTTGATGCATTCTGCAAGTTTATCTGGATGTATTCGGTTAAAAACACGACGTCCAACGAAGTCATCAACCGTCTGAACTTACAATCACAAGTTTTTGGTCACCCTCGACGAATTGTTTCTGACAAAGGATCTGCATTTACGTCTAACGACTTTGAGACGTACTACTCGGAGAGAAATATCGAACATCATCTTGTGACGACTGGTGTCCCGAGAGGCAATGGACAAGCAGAAAGGATGAACAAAACCATAATTCAAGTGTTAACCCCTTTCGAGTTGATGTTCGGCGTCAAAATGAGTATGGATGACAACGTAAATTTAACGCAGCTACTTGAAGACGAGATTATGGTTGCGTACGAAGAGGACCGTCGTCAGTTAAGAGCGGAAGCGAAAAAACAAATACATGAAATACAAGAAGAAAACAGAAAAACCTACAATCAAAAAAGAAAAAAGGCGCCTACATATGATTTAGGTGAGTTAGTTGCTATTCAAAAGACGCAGTTTGCTACGGGCAAAAAGCTTTTCCCTTAGTATCTTGGGCCCTATGAAATAGTTAAGATCGCTCGTAATGATCGCTACTTAGTTAAGAAAATTGGAGATCATGGGGACCAAACCAAACTTCGACGGCAGCAGATTATATGAAGCGATGGCGCACGTTTCAACTTGATTCCGTATCTGAGGAAGATGAATATGCTGAAGATGTTATTCCTTCGACTGGGGCAGTCGAATTTCAGGATGGCCGTGTGGGTGGCAACGCTGGCACAAAGGTAGCCAATACGACTCAGACAGAATAGAACAGAGAGAGAGAGCCGACGACCGGCACTGTGCACTAACCTCGATTCGATCTCTTAATTAATAATTATAACTTTCTTTTTTTTTTCCTTATTATTACCTTGAAATAAATCTGAATTATATACTCAAGGCAATATTTTTTTATTTTCTTGTGAAGAATATTCTACATATATACATATGTTCATCGTACAACTGGTTTCACACCTTTTCAGCTCATGTTCAATTTTAGTCCGAGAGGTTATGATGGGGACATATTTAGCGATGCTGCTCCAGATTGGTCAAAAATGGAGCATAGTCTGGATGCGCGAAGAGAAAAAGTACTTGAAAACATCGGAAAAGACCAAGACTATCAACAAAAAAAATTTTAGTGCGAAGAGATACATCAAAAAATATAAAATCGGTGACTTAGCATGATGCTCCTGCAACTGGACATTCGAGGAAGTTAGAGCAAAAATTCAGGGGTCCATATATCGTTGTTCAAACATAAACATGGAGTACTTACCTTCAGATAACCCAATGTGTTTGGTAAATAAATATAACACAGATCATCGTGAACATGCACTGACGGTTATCTATAGATAAATAAACCAATTAATAAAACATAGATAAGTAATAATATAGAGATAAGAAATATGTAAATAATACACATGTTTGAAATAAACTTGTATATGATGTAGAGTTCATCAATGGAATGTGGAGTAAGTGGTTCATCTGTGTAGAAACATTAAGCCTCTTATTCTCGAATCTTCTGGTGAGAGTCTTCCACGCTTCTTTGTAGTTTGCTGAAGATCCTTGTATGAGGCTAGCAATTGATGTTCGAGCTTCTCCAGAGATGCATGATCGCAAATGACTTAGTTTCATTGAATCTGGAAGTTCACTATTATTGTGAACCACATCGATGAACAGATCGGATAATATTTTCCACTCTTCAATTTTCCCATCGAATTTTGGCAGTTCGAGTTTAGGACTTCTTGTTGATATATTTGTATGTTTATATGCATATATAGTTTTCTTCTCTGAATTTTTCTTCTTCTATTGGATTCATCTTAGACAGCTGTGTTTCTAACCGTTTATTCCATCGTTTAACTTTTCCAATCCATATAGTTTTGTGATGAGGACTGTAAGTCGCCTCTGTTTTTGCATCTTCTATTGTTTTTTTAAGATTGTCCATTATCGTACGTATTTTTGATACGTCTATGACATTAGCTCCCCTTTCTGTAATCTGGGCAGCAGTCTGTGAATTTTTTGTCCTCATGATCATTTTGTTTATTTCATGTTGATTTAATTTATATTTGTTCAGTGCAACTACTATCTGTTGTTTTATAGCTTCAAATTCATCTAATTTGTTGGATGAGGTTGCTTCGCTTTCAAGATCACTGTCTTTTAGGAATTGTTGTATTCTTTCAACGAGGTTTGAAGGCATTGTTGTTGTTTGTTTTTGTTCAATAATTTGTTGATTCTTTGTTTGTTTGCTTTATGTTCACTTTGTCAATATTGAAGCTCTGACAACGATTTTTCACTTTCTTGATTGTTGTTTTGTTTTGTTTTCCTGCCAGTATTTGTAGCTCTACGCTACGCTATTTTTCACTGTATGTGATTTCTTTCTTCTGTTTTGTCAGTATTTGTAGCTCTGACAACGCTATTTTCACTGTACGTGACTTTTGATTTTTTTTTAGTTCGTGCTTTAAAAAATCTCGAAGGACCAAATGTTGCTTGTTCATATCGAGCTCGAAGGACCAAATGTTTGAGTAAAACTCGGAGTTGTAAATTCCAAATAATACTGATTTTATTAAACAACATATCTTCCTTAAATACTATTTTTACATGTGTATTATTTACAATCGTAACGAAAGAACTTCCACACGATCGATATGTAGTGACAGATGTTCCAGGACACCGAGTATCTCAAAAGTTTTTCGAAGGAGTCGCCGCTGTTGATAAAATGAAACCGTACTCAACTAATCCGGAAGAAGCTGATGTATCGGATGAAGAAGATTATGAGAATGAGTTCATGGGCTACGAAGATGACGAAAACCTACAAAGAGAAGTCGAGAGAAAGCTAAGGTTGCTAGAGGGCTTGCAACAGTCAGGAAAGGCCGACTGAAAGAGACAAACATCAATCCAATTAACAAACACACCAAGAACACCAGTTACACATACACATATACGAAACAAAAGGACGAGAGGGATAGATTCATACGATTCATGCATTCAGTTTGTGACGAGACGATCGAGAAGACCTCTTTTTTGCGAGTACCTAAAATAAATTCATTTATATTATTAAAACTTTCTTTTATTTCAATAAAGACCAAATTTATGCTAACACGAGTATCAAAATTTGTTAAAAAAGAATCGCCATTAAAAAAAATTTACCTTTGGGACTCGCATATTGGAACCTGTATGCGTAGTTTAAGAGTGCTTCTTCTCATAACAACTTTTGAGTAAAAGATTTGAAAGCTTCTTTTAACAGCATTAAATGCTGATTCCAAAAAGGTATCATTTATCTCTGTACGAATTACCGTTGGCCAGATACACTCCAAAACCTTTTTCAATATTCCTGATTTTTCCCATCATGAAGAAAAATCAAAAACTTTTTTGAGTGTATCTGACCAACAGTAAGTCGTACAGCGATGGTTAATACCTTTTTGAAAACATTTGATGCTTTAGAAACTAGTATCAAAATTTGTTAAAAAAAATCACCATTAAAAAAAATTTACTTTTGGGACTCGCATATTGGAACCTGTATGCGTATTTAAAGAGTGCTTCTTCTCATAACAACTTTTGAGTATAATATTTTAATGCTACTTATAACAACATTGAATGGTGATTCCAAAAAAGTGTTAATCATCTCTGTACGATTTACCGTTAGCCAGATACACTCATAAAACTTTTTCAATTTTCTTAATTTTTGCCATCATGAAGAAAATGCAAAAACATTTTGGAGTGTATCTGACCAACGGTAAGCCATACATCGATGGTTGATACCTTTTTGGAATGACACCCTTGGCCAAGAAACAAATATTATGATCTTCGTTAATTGTTTTGGATAGCACCTTTCCCTGTAATTCATATTTAATTCATGGCGCGAAACAAAATCTACAATAAACTTTATTTTTTTTTGTGACTGGCGTAATGTCAAAAAAGAGCCCCGTTTAGAAATTTTAGTTTTTAAAGCAATTTGCTGTGCATTTTTTTACAAATTCAGAAAAAAATTCAAGTTACCAAACACGCACCCAGTGGTCCGTTCTTTTTCTATAAAATGTTAACTATTGTTGTTGTGTCAAAAAAAAGTGTTGAAATGTCATTGTTAAAAGTGTTACACTGTGTAACATTTCATTTAGGAACGATCAATGTTAAAAATATTGTTGATCTGTCAATCGGAAGAGGTTGAAAAAAAATTAAAACACATTTGGGATGAATAAATCAAAGAAATTTTTTGATTGCATGAAATTTTATTAGACTATTATGATCACTTAAATCATTACATGCATATCTACAATATTACAAAATCGAATCATTAACAAAATGCATAGAATTTTTTTTTCATTCATAATGGACACAAATTCCTCTGTAAAAAATCTACTGATTTGAAAGATTAAACATTAAAAAAAAAACAAAATTCATCAGAAAATAACTGAAAACAATTGCAAAACTCAAAATTCAGAAATATATTAATTATGTTGAAAAGAAATACAAAAATTAAAATAATTCCAAATCGAAGGAACGAAAAGTAAACAAAAGACGTAAACACATTTCCAAATTCAGCTGCTTTTGACAGATCAACACTTCAATTCATATCAAGGAGGTGAGTTGAAAATTGTCAGAAAGTGTAACACTCTGACACTTCAACACTGAATTTAGGAACGATTTAATGACATCATAATGCTACCCAGTGTTACACTTTTCCATTTAGGAACGACCGAAGTTAACAATAGTGTAACAATAGCTAACATTTTATAAAAAAAGAACGCACCACAGTGGAATGGTACACTAACTGTCATCTTCAAATGGAGTCAAAAAAACTGTTATACATATAGGGAATACACTATCCCGTATATTATGGAGATCAGTGGTGCAAGTGCGTGTTTTGTGTAGGTGTAAATCTCTCTTGAAATCGGGATCAAAGATTTTGATCCCAAATCATGAGGGATCGATTTTTTTTTGGTTAAAAGGAAATCGAAAACTGTTCCGGGATCGAAATCTTTCATAGGGATCGATTTTTTTTGGTTGAAAGGAATTCGACATTAGATACCCTATCGGCCTATCATTCGAACGCGGCCATTGGAATTGAAAATTACATTGGTCGCGTTCAAGTAAAATTTAAAAGCGATCCGGATTGGTTGTTGTTGTTGTAATCCTATAGGAAAAAACAGCTGATGAACAAATCAGCTGTTTTCCAAATAAATTTGAAAGGTAAGCTAAGTACAGACGATTGTCAGATCTTACAATATTGTCAGAACTGTCAATGGTCTGACAATAGCTAACAATTAGCTGACAATTGACATATATCTTACAATGAAAAATTGTCCGTTCACACGGTTGGTAGATTTCTTCCCAATGTCTGACAATTCGATTGTCAGCTCTTTTTTTATTTTTCTTTAACCAACTCATTGAAATTTCGGACAGTGAAAAAATTGCCAGCAATTATAAGATTTTTTCAATGAAAACATTGACAATGACCAATGAGTCTGACAATGTCCTAATCGTATGACAATGATAAAAATTGTGTGTTCAGACGATTGTAAGATACCTGACAATTTTTTGTCAGATTGTTATCTGACAATGACGTTTCTGACAATATTGTTAGACAAAATTGTGTGTTCAGAAGATTGTAAGACATTTGGAACAGTTTTTTCACTGACAGATCTGACAATATTGTAAGATCTGACAATCGTCTGTACTTAGCTGTATCCTAAAATTTTTCGAATTTTTGTGAAAAAAAACAGCTGACATCTAAAATACGTGTCAGCTGATTTTCAGCTGTCTAGTCTCTCACTTTCTGTGGCAATTGATTAAAGAACTCGCGGGATTTCAAGTTTGTAATTTTTTTACATAGATTTTGATTTTTAGCGAACAAAATACAATATAAAATACCAGACAAAATAAATATAATATATTTAATTATAATAGCTGTGTTTTATTTTCCCCAAGATCCGAACCAGATTGGATTTGCTTACAAAAATACATGTATTACAAAAACAACACAAGATCCAACTTTGTTTTGAATTTGGATTTCCAAATCCATTTTGAACACACACCCTTAATTTGTAAATGTCGTCAGTAGTGTAAAGAAAAAAGGCAAACGGTGTATACGAATAAAAAAACAAAGGAAAAAAAGAGTTGGGTATATAACGTATGTCACGGAGATCCTGGGTTGTTTTATTTTCCTGATCTGATCTGGATTGGATCTGGGGGAAAATAAAACGCAGCTAATATGAAACCTATCAAATAAGGTTTTGGTCGTTAGAATACATATCCGGTGCAAAACGATCTTAGGAGCTGTTTATATTGGGAAGATTGAGGCCGGTATCACGGCAGGACTCTCGTGAGGCACGAAGAAAACATAAAAACCGGACTCATGAGTCTACTACTCAAAGTAGTTCTAGTAGTTTTCAATTTTTTCTAGAAGACATAAAAGCTTTCGGTTTTTTGTGTTCGATTCAGAATTAATATGAGCATTGACGACAAAAAAATGTACTTTTACATTTCACAATTTTGAGAAAAATTGATCCAAACATTTTTGTTGGGTTTTTTATCAAAATTTTGAGTTAGAATGCAATTTTTTTGAAAACTATTGACACAAATAATTTATTTTAAATGTAGGGACAGACTTCTGGCTTTTAAAACCGTTATTGTTTTGCTTTTAATGTATTGTCGTTGTTTTTTAATATTTGTTTTTCCATTTAATACTTTTTTTTTAAAGTAGCCTCTACCTCCTAAACGGGGCGAAAGAGACTCCCTCCAATAGTAAAAAATGCTTGTATTTGACCCTTCTACAAAAATCTGTTATCAATTTTCGCCAACCAAGTTATCGTACTCTCCCCAAGAAAAAAGACTGGTACTTTACCTTACAGGGCTATTCTGGCGTTGTGAGGGCTCACAACTCACAAATCACAAGCCTTTGTGAGGTTGATTTCTTGTGAGGTTGTCGTGAGGTTCTCAAAAGGAGATCATAATTTCGATAGTTTTTGTGAGGCTCACAGTTGTGAGGGTACGAAAACCTCACAAAATCGATTTCACCTTTCCTTGTGAGGTTGTTGTGACTTGTGAGGTATCAGTGAGGTTTGCCAGAATAGGGCTGTTAGTAATTTTTTTATTTTTCTTGACAAATTTAGGTATGCCTTATGTTATCAATAAAATCAATATTTGGTTGCTGCGGCACTTGGCAACCTACTATTTTTTTAACGGTGACGAAAAAAATTAGGGGCGGCAGAAAAAAAAATGTAAAAATGGCTCTGTTTCAATGAACTAAAAGGCATGGCACCTATGATGACCTAATAAATGTTAAGCAACAAACACACCAGTTAAAAGCGTGATATTAACTGTTCACCGAAGTGTTCTCGCAATAAAGCCACGATTTCACGGGCTGTGTGGTTGAAATCAAATGTTGTTGAGATCACGGGCTTCGATGTGATGCAGCAAATAGTCAGTTAGGTACCTATCTAGCTAGCCTCATTTTAATATGGATAGATTATTCCCTCAAGCCCATAAACCACCCCAACTGGATGTAACTGCAGCTCTTGAACCTTTTCAGGTTGTTCTTTATCCTAAATACGCTTAAAGCTGAACCCAAATTTAGCCGAAAACATTAGATTTTCTTTAAAAATTGGAACTTGGAACTTTAGAATGAATCATGTTAACCGAAGTTATGGTCAACATTTGAAAGAAAAATTCATGAAAAATAAATTGAAAAAAATTTTTTTGTATTCTTATAAAGATTACCCAATTAATATGATTTTTTTATTTTTGAAAAAAATACTTTTAAATGAATCACCCATTATACACTAAACTCTAGCTTTAAACACAACTTAAACATTTATTAAGTAATATTTATTTTTACTTATACAAACTGTAACTGAAAAGCAAATAAATGTACTTTCAATAAGGTTTAAGGTACAAATGCAAAATACATAATAGGAAGTTTTTATTATTTAACCCTCACTCAAAGCTCTGCGAACAAAAATAGAAGTTAGCTACCTATTATAATTTATAATCTTTATAATAATGGTGACTGATCTTCATTTATAAGCAAAGTGAAAATTTTAAACGAAATCACAAGATTGGTGCTATATAATTTCTGTAATCATCAGTAGACACGAGCGATGCTTATCATTTTATCGTTTTGTTTTCACACACCAAGATAATTTTAAATCTTTCAAATTAAAAAAAAAGATCCATGTGTATCAAAAACCTCAGATTATATTTGCAAGAAAAAAATAAATATCTGTTCCTATACTTACACACTGTAAAAGTCAAACAAAACCATAACACTTTGTCTTAAGTTATTATTATCAGTTATTTTGGTGTAACAAGTTACTTTGGTAACTCACGTCACCGAAACAGGTAGACAATAACAGGCGGACAATAAAATTCGCATACGACGCGTTTTGGTGTAATTATAGCATTTGTATAAGGGAAGTGGCCATGCGCTAAATGAAACGATTTCGCTATATAATATTACCGTCACTCGATTATGCGTTAATTGCTGAAAAACCCCAGACAAGGTTCACCGTTCACACAATCAATATTAGTGGCAAACACAGAAATTTCGCTAAAAAATTTAAAACTCATCTGTATGACTGGCAGATCGCATTCGTATCTGGAGCTCCGACGCGTTCACTTCATATGCGAAAAGTACTGGGTCTATACGATAGTATAGTAACAATTGCCAGACACAGACCTACCTGCTTATACTACTTAGTTAGTTCACCTGCGCGGTAGTGCACCAGAAATTTTTTTACCTTTATCTACGCGCCCTTAAATTCTAGATCGGTTTGGTTTAAGCTAATTTCCGATACCAATCGCATTCGTTTTTAGTTTGTTGGCTATCGAACACGAAGTCGCAGCAGTCGAAACGATAGATAGATATTGATATGTTTTTGTCACCCAATTTATAGTTTAAAATTAAATTAATGCCGGTTAAAATCGCAAAAAAAAAGAAATTTACCAAATAAAAAGACTCAACAAAGGTGCCATTTATTATTATTTAAATTAAATTTTTTTTTATTTGTACGTACTCACAACTAATATCTAAACATTAATAAAATTTGGCAAATAAGTTCTAAATGGTATAATAACATAAACTAAATATTGTGATTTGTTGATTTTTTGTGTGTGAATATACAAAATAAATAGTTACGTATTATTGCTATTGCTTTATCGTTATATTGCTATTGTGATTTTTTGTATGAGCAACTGTTTTCGTGTAATAAGTGTCTTACAAATTTGAAAATAAATTTATCGTTAAAATTTTAATTTCGTGTTATTATTATATTGACCATAGTTACTTCTCGGGACTGAAATAATTAAACTTTTGAATACAATTTTTTCACGGTAAGCGTTCAACTTTTATATATTTTTTATACCTATATTATTTAGAATTGACTTAGTAATAATGTTAAGTGCTGAGTTATAATTTGTTTTACTAATTTAAAAAAATTAAAATGAATTAAGAGACAAATGTGAAAAAGTATCCCTTATGATGTCTCCTCATGAACTATTTTCTAACGAAAACTGTATCAAAAAAAAATTGAGGCTTCATTTCGGTTAGTTCTGTGAATTAATTTCAAGCTGTTCTCTTCAGTTTTAAAAATGAAAGTTTTTTGTTTTTTTTTTAATGTGGTCTTTTTGTATTGATTGTTTATATTATCATAATATGATAACTTAACTATATTAATTCTTGTCAAACAAAATTTCCATTTTGGTCCAACCTTCCAAATAAAATAATTTTTAATATTTCAATAATCAAAAGTAAGGCGGTTCCAATCATTGAAAAGTTATTTTACGCGTATGCTTGGGCATACTTTTTAATAAGAATTAATAATTAATTCATCAGCTTTGCATTGACATCAAAATGATTACTGATTTCGCTTTTTAAGTGCCTCAAAACTTAATATCAAAAACGTTTTAATGACGATTTTCAATGAAAGCTATAACTTACTAGTATAAAAATATCAAATAAATTTCTTTTGTTAATTTCTTAGCGAAAAGCAATTGTGATCTGATTTAATTTTGTTTTGTGAGTAAGTAAATGAAATCTAGAAAAAACGCGTAACAGTTCTTTATTAATTTTTTGTTTTTTAAAATTATAATTTTCGGAATGAGTATAATAAATGTAGGGTGGTATACTTACCAAAGAAAATAAATTCAGATTTGTGGTATAATTGAAAAAACGTATAGGTAATTACAATATAAAAAAAAGTTGTGGTTAAACATAAACAATAAAGTTCCAAAGTTAATATTTTATGTAAGTACGTATATAAGTTCAAAGCTTTGAACTTCATATTTTTTGTAGTCTTCCTTCTGAGAAAATGCTCAACACCGAAAACGTCTTTAAAGAGTGTTTATTTTACAAGTAGTTTATTTATTTATTTCAACTACAGACAATAATGTCAAAGTTGTTTAAAAACAAAAAATTACAGATTATATTTTTACAATTTAAACTAAGATTCAAACATTAACAACACTTTACAAAGATAAATAATTTTACTATCTTGAATATAATATATGTTTCATAATAGGACCAGATTTATTAAAATCAATGGAGTTATAAAATTTGTTAAAATCTCTACTCATGACATTATAGGTTCATTTAAGCCATAATTAACTCTAGAGGTAGATATGTAGAAAAATGCTTGACTTCTAGTCGATCTAGGATGGATATTAATGTTAAGTTGACTTAGGATAAAAGATGAGTCAATTGATCCCAACAAAAGTTGATACAGGAACATGACGTTTGTTACCTCTCTCCTTTTTTCCAGGGTCGAAAGATTAAGAAGATTTAATCGATTTTCATATGGTGGTAAACGTTGTATTGGATTCCATGGAAGACGTCGCAGAGCGTATAGCAGGAAACGTTTCTGAACACTCTCAAGTTTACTTATAGCATTGCCATAACTAGGGCACCAAACACAGCTACAATATTCCAACACAGGGCGAACAAGTGCACAGTAAAGCGTTTTTAA
This sequence comes from Epistrophe grossulariae, assembly GCA_929447395.1. NCBI lineage: Eukaryota > Metazoa > Arthropoda > Insecta > Diptera > Syrphidae > Epistrophe > Epistrophe grossulariae. The sequence goes on from OV839566.1 coordinate 108,261,045, forward strand.
GATGTAAGGATCATTAAACTCCTTTGAGAACATCACTATTAATCCAAGACGGAAAAAAGACCATTAGTAAGAACTTCACCGAAAAATCATACTCCAATTGGAGTAAATTTAATCCAATTTTAAGAAAGAAAATAAATCTACTCCTCCACTCCACCACTTTTTTAGATTTATTCCTTTTTCCCACACTGAAAAATTCAAAATTTTTTGAGCCAAACCACTTCAAAGTAAATGGAAACACTGTGTTATTCGATTTTCCAACTAACTTTTGCTCTGAGTGTCTGATTCAAAAATTCTATTCCGTTCTGAAACGAATGAAATTTATGTGACTTCCTTTTTTTGTTAAAAATACAGTTTTTGAAAACTTGAGTTTTTAATTTGTTTTAAAATCTTCTCCGGAAATTTTCGATTTACTCCTTTTTTTTTTTACAAATCTGCTCCGAAATTTTACTTCTGAGGTTCGAAAACTGCTGAGCGTTAACGTTTGACTGATATCTGAAATACGCCAACAAAACAAATTTTTTTAAAACTTGGTAATGAATTATTACCTCTCTTTTGAGAAATTTAAAAATAGTTGGTTGGAAATTGCTTGGAAGTAGCTTGAGTAGCTTGGAAATCCAGTGCTTTAATTTACTGGAAAATATTGTGGAGATTCCAAATTACGATTTGCTGTTTATTTCTTAAATAAAAGCGGGACATGAGGTTAATGTTTCCCATATAAATTTGCCAAACTATTTTATCTCACGGTTATACGACCATCTATGTATGTACATAAAATTATACAATTTTATTATAACCGGTTGTGGTCGTTTTAACAAATAGCTAAAAGTCTAATTTCGACTTGTAGCATTTTTCAGTTTGTCACAACGATTGTGATAGTTGAAATATAATTCGAATTTGGGGATGGAGCTTTTTTATTAAATGTGATAATTCGCTTTTTGAACATTCAGTACCTATAGGTTATTTCAAACATTTTAGGCTCAATACCTACTTAAGTCATGATTTTTGACAAAAAATTCCTCAAACCGAATTTAATTTCTTTTGAATTACATTCATTTAAACTTTTTATTACTTCTGATTATATGTACAATTCGTTTTTTTGTTAATATTGAACCTTTCTATGATACTATAATTGTACTTATATATATACATAGGAACATACATATATACGTATATACCTGACCTGTGTTTTAAAGTAAACTAAGTAGGTACACTTCCTTATTTTGTTTCAATTCTATACAACATCGAGTTTTTAATGATACATATTTGTATATTAGGTACATAATGATTATAAAAAGGGTCGGAAATGAGTCAGTTAGGTAAAAGTTGTGAGTACAACAATTGAATTTTTTTTTGTTATTAATTATGAAATAAAATTTGTAGAAATTGGGAAGTTTTGAGAAGTAAACGAACATAGATATAATTTAGTTAAAATTATCTTGCCATTGCCGGGTTTCTACAGAACAAACTGGCTGAAAGAAATTCTACTTGATTTATCAATCAAATATTTATTTACATATTTAAATGTATTATTCATTTTGCCGCCTAAACTTAACGAGAAATATTTGCTAATTGAAGATGAATATCATAAATATATTTAGACATAATTATGGTCATTTTTTAAATCCGAGTTTTAGTTGCTATTCTTTTCTTTTGAAGCGGCCCATACATACCACACTTGTGACGACACTTGTGATTTTGTTCAGCCAAATTTAAAGCGAGTACATAAAGTTATACAGTTCTTATAAGTTATAATGTCTCTAAACGCGAAAAAGTTTTTTAACTTATGCAACGTTGAATAAGGGTATTATAAGCTTTACGTGTATCAGATATTGCGAAAATAAGAGCCACCCTAAAAGATATTCTTCTCAATAAAAAGACACTTTTAGTGAATGAAATACATAATACTTTTAATTAATCAATAAACATGAATTTTTTGTTGAATATTTACTTTATTTGCAAACAACACAAATAACAATAATTAATCAGAATAATATTAAAAGACAATAAAAAGAATCAAATCGGCCGCGTTGCGCCGGGCTGGTGCGGCGGCGCGCGGCCCAGCTGAGATTGGTTTATCAATTTTGGAAGAAAAGATTTCCTCTTTTGGGAAATTTATTTGACACAAGCCTTGTTTAACTATATACATATTACATAGGGTAGGAAAATGTTTTATGAAATAAAATGTTTACAAATTTGAATAGAGGCTACATAAAACCTTATATAGTGCATAACTAAATATTCATCTAAGAAGGTTTTTTTTAATAATACAAATTCTATATACTATACTACTGAAATACATCAGCCAAGTAAAAGACTTAGCTCTGTTTTAATGGACTTTGTTGAATTATTGATTCAAAATAGCTTAAACGCCAATTTTTGTAAAACTTAAAGGCCGTTAAAAGCTATTTTGAATCAATAAATATTCATCTGTTTATTGAAATCTATTACATACAACTGGAAAGCTAACGCCATGTTTTTGATATAATAACAAAGAATACAAATCATAAAATTTATAAATTACATTATTATGTAGGTATGAATCACAGTACACATATTAAAGGTAATATCATTAGCGTTTTCATTTTTCATTTTTGTTCAGTCCTGAGCATCTGTCAAAATTGAGGTATTTTGGTGGTAAAATGGTGGATTCAGTGCCCCTTTCCTTGTCTAATTTCAATATTTTGTTGTTGTTTCTAATGATACGCGTTGAGTTCCAGTGGGCACTCGAACAGCCATTTTTAATTTTTTGACATTTCCAACTTTGACAACCTGCGCAATATATTACCTTTAATATGTGTACTGTGGGTATGAATGTAATTGCAAACAATTGGAAAGGAAAATCAGAAAACGCCGAATGTTTCGTCGTCATTTTTGTATTGATTGTTTATATTATCATAATATGATAACTTAACTATATTAATTCTTGTCAAACAAAATTTCCATTTTGGTCCAACCTTCCAAATAAAATAATTTTTAATATTTCAATAATCAAAAGTAAGGCGGTTCCAATCATTGAAAAGTTATTTTACGCGTATGCTTGGGCATACTTTTTAATAAGAATTAATAATTAATTCATCAGCTTTGCATTGACATCAAAATGATTACTGATTTCGCTTTTTAAGTGCCTCAAAACTTAATATCAAAAACGTTTTAATGACGATTTTCAATGAAAGCTATAACTTACTAGTATAAAAATATCAAATAAATTTCTTTTGTTAATTTCTTAGCGAAAAGCAATTGTGATCTGATTTAATTTTGTTTTGTGAGTAAGTAAATGAAATCTAGAAAAAACGCGTAACAGTTCTTTATTAATTTTTTGTTTTTTAAAATTATAATTTTCGGAATGAGTATAATAAATGTAGGGTGGTATACTTACCAAAGAAAATAAATTCAGATTTGTGGTATAATTGAAAAAACGTATAGGTAATTACAATATAAAAAAAAGTTGTGGTTAAACATAAACAATAAAGTTCCAAAGTTAATATTTTATGTAAGTACGTATATAAGTTCAAAGCTTTGAACTTCATATTTTTTGTAGTCTTCCTTCTGAGAAAATGCTCAACACCGAAAACGTCTTTAAAGAGTGTTTATTTTACAAGTAGTTTATTTATTTATTTCAACTACAGACAATAATGTCAAAGTTGTTTAAAAACAAAAAATTACAGATTATATTTTTACAATTTAAACTAAGATTCAAACATTAACAACACTTTACAAAGATAAATAATTTTACTATCTTGAATATAATATATGTTTCATAATAGGACCAGATTTATTAAAATCAATGGAGTTATAAAATTTGTTAAAATCTCTACTCATGACATTATAGGTTCATTTAAGCCATAATTAACTCTAGAGGTAGATATGTAGAAAAATGCTTGACTTCTAGTCGATCTAGGATGGATATTAATGTTAAGTTGACTTAGGATAAAAGATGAGTCAATTGATCCCAACAAAAGTTGATACAGGAACATGACGTTTGTTACCTCTCTCCTTTTTTCCAGGGTCGAAAGATTAAGAAGATTTAATCGATTTTCATATGGTGGTAAACGTTGTATTGGATTCCATGGAAGACGTCGCAGAGCGTATAGCAGGAAACGTTTCTGAACACTCTCAAGTTTACTTATAGCATTGCCATAACTAGGGCACCAAACACAGCTACAATATTCCAACACAGGGCGAACAAGTGCACAGTAAAGCGTTTTTAAGATGTAAGGATCATTAAACTCCTTTGAGAACATCACTATTAATCCAAGACGGAAAAAAGACCATTAGTAAGAACTTCACCGAAAAATCATACTCCAATTGGAGTAAATTTAATCCAATTTTAAGAAAGAAAATAAATCTACTCCTCCACTCCACCACTTTTTTAGATTTATTCCTTTTTCCCACACTGAAAAATTCAAAATTTTTTGAGCCAAACCACTTCAAAGTAAATGGAAACACTGTGTTATTCGATTTTCCAACTAACTTTTGCTCTGAGTGTCTGATTCAAAAATTCTATTCCGTTCTGAAACGAATGAAATTTATGTGACTTCCTTTTTTTGTTAAAAATACAGTTTTTGAAAACTTGAGTTTTTAATTTGTTTTAAAATCTTCTCCGGAAATTTTCGATTTACTCCTTTTTTTTTTTTACAAATCTGCTCCGAAATTTTACTTCTGAGGTTCGAAAACTGCTGAGCGTTAACGTTTGACTGATATCTGAAATACGCCAACAAAACAAATTTTTTTAAAACTTGGTAATGAATTATTACCTCTCTTTTGAGAAATTTAAAAATAGTTGGTTGGAAATTGCTTGGAAGTAGCTTGAGTAGCTTGGAAATCCAGTGCTTTAATTTACTGGAAAATATTGTGGAGATTCCAAATTACGATTTGCTGTTTATTTCTTAAATAAAAGCGGGACATGAGGTTAATGTTTCCCATATAAATTTGCCAAACTATTTTATCTCACGGTTATACGACCATCTATGTATGTACATAAAATTATACAATTTTATTATAACCGGTTGTGGTCGTTTTAACAAATAGCTAAAAGTCTAATTTCGACTTGTAGCATTTTTCAGTTTGTCACAACGATTGTGATAGTTGAAATATAATTCGAATTTGGGGATGGATTATTAAATGTGATAATTCGCTTTTTGAACATTCAGTACCTATAGGTTATTTCAAACATTTTAGGCTCAATACCTACTTAAGTCATGATTTTTGACAAAAAATTCCTCAAACCGAATTTAATTTCTTTTGAATTACATTCATTTAAACTTTTTATTACTTCTGATTATATGTACAATTCGTTTTTTTGTTAATATTGAACCTTTCTATGATACTATAATTGTACTTATATATATACATAGGAACATACATATATACGTATATACCTGACCTGTGTTTTAAAGTAAACTAAGTAGGTACACTTCCTTATTTTGTTTCAATTCTATACAACATCGAGTTTTTAATGATACATATTTGTATATTAGGTACATAATGATTATAAAAAGGGTCGGAAATGAGTCAGTTAGGTAAAAGTTGTGAGTACAACAATTGAATTTTTTTTTGTTATTAATTATGAAATAAAATTTGTAGAAATTGGGAAGTTTTGAGAAGTAAACGAACATAGATATAATTTAGTTAAAATTATCTTGCCATTGCCGGGTTTCTACAGAACAAACTGGCTGAAAGAAATTCTACTTGATTTATCAATCAAATATTTATTTACATATTTAAATGTATTATTCATTTTGCCGCCTAAACTTAACGAGAAATATTTGCTAATTGAAGATGAATATCATAAATATATTTAGACATAATTATGGTCATTTTTTAAATCCGAGTTTTAGTTGCTATTCTTTTCTTTTGAAGCGGCCCATACATACCACACTTGTGACGACACTTGTGATTTTGTTCAGCCAAATTTAAAGCGAGTACATAAAGTTATACAGTTCTTATAAGTTATAATGTCTCTAAACGCGAAAAAGTTTTTTAACTTATGCAACGTTGAATAAGGGTATTATAAGCTTTACGTGTATCAGATATTGCGAAAATAAGAGCCACCCTAAAAGATATTCTTCTCAATAAAAAGACACTTTTAGTGAATGAAATAGATAATACTTTTAATTAATCAATAAACATGAATTTTTTGTTGAATATTTACTTTATTTGCAAACAACACAAATAACAATAATTAATCAGAATAATATTAAAAGACAATAAAAAGAATCAAATCGGCCGCGTTGCGCCGGGCTGGTGCGGCGGCGCGCGGCCCAGCTGAGATTGGTTTATCAATTTTGGAAGAAAAGATTTCCTCTTTTGGGAAATTTATTTGACACAAGCCTTGTTTAACTATATACATATTACATAGGGTAGGAAAATGTTTTATGAAATAAAATGTTTACAAATTTGAATAGAGGCTACATAAAACCTTATATAGTGCATAACTAAATATTCATCTAAGAAGGTTTTTTTTAATAATACAAATTCTATATACTATACTACTGAAATACATCAGCCAAGTAAAAGACTTAGCTCTGTTTTAATGGACTTTGTTGAATTATTGATTCAAAATAGCTTAAACGCCAATTTTTGTAAAACTTAAAGGCCGTTAAAAGCTATTTTGAATCAATAAATATTCATCTGTTTATTGAAATCTATTACATACAACTGGAAAGCTAACGCCATGTTTTTGATATAATAACAAAGAATACAAATCATAAAATTTATAAATTACATTATTATGTAGGTATGAATCACAGTACACATATTAAAGGTAATATCATTAGCGTTTTCATTTTTCATTTTTGTTCAGTCCTGAGCATCTGTCAAAATTGAGGTATTTTGGTGGTAAAATGGTGGATTCAGTGCCCCTTTCCTTGTCTAATTTCAATATTTTGTTGTTGTTTCTAATGATACGCGTTGAGTTCCAGTGGGCACTCGAACAGCCATTTTTAATTTTTTGACATTTCCAACTTTGACAACCTGCGCAATATATTACCTTTAATATGTGTACTGTGGGTATGAATGTAATTGCAAACAATTGGAAAGGAAAATCAGAAAACGCCGAATGTTTCGTCGTCATTCCGATTGTTTAGCGTTTGGGTGAGTCTTTGATTTGTCAACAACAAAAAATAAGAATTTACATATCAGAAAACTATTAGAGTGGTAGCCCATTATTATTTATGATTGAAATTGATTTGAAAATAAACGTGTCAATTGTGTATTGATGATTCCATAATCGACATGAAAATAAATCTTACAGGGGATTCAGATGAAAGTAAGGGACGCTCAGTAACTACATGAACACAGCTCGACTTCTTCGTCTAAGTCATTCACCCTCATCAGCAGTCGTTCTTCGTTTTTGCGACGGCTTTTATTCTGCCGTTTCGTTTTTCAAATGGCATTCAAAGGACCTTTTTTATTTATTTTCTTATCGGCACTAACTGACAAAAATAATAACTGCAAAAATGTAGTAGTTACATGCATAAATATTTATTAAGTGAATTTATATTTCTTTGCTGTTGAGTTGCTCAACTACCAACGCCCAATCCATTTATTGAGACATTTGGAAAAACCCTACTATCTGAAATTTGACGATTCGTCTAGAACTTTATGTATGTATATTATTTATCTAATTTATTTTCACATTCAAATACGATGATTGTTTTTAATTTTTTTCAATTGTTGATTTAAAAAAATCTTAAGTTGAGATAAGATACTTGCCTATAGTTTTTTCGAAAATTATTCTGAGTTAGTAAGTCGATTTAAGATTTAATGCTATAGTGAAAATAAAAATCAATTTTGAATCGAACACAAAAAACGGAATGGTTTTATGACTTCTAGTTTTTGAGAAAATTGAAAATTACTATAACTACCTTTTTATGAGATTTTTGTTTTTTGCTTGCTTACATAAATACAGCACTCAGCATAACGGCGCGGTGTATAAACAGTGAAGTGAAATATGTATGAAGGGTCAAAAACAAGCATTTTTTACTATGGGAGGGGGGTCTATCTCACCCCTTTTAGAAGGTGGGGCAATTTTAGAAAAAAAAAATTATCAAACCATTCGATTTTTTGTGTTCGATATTCAGAATTGATATTAGCATTGACAAAAGTCAATTTAGAACTACATTTCACAATTTTGAAAAAAAAAAATGGGTTTAAACTTTGTTTGCATTTTTTTATCAAAATTTTGAGTTTGCAATTGAAATAAATAATTTAATTTAAACTTAGGATTAAAGAATAGATTTCTGGATTTCAATACTGGTATAGTACTTCATTGTAAGTGTTGCCGCTGTTTTTTAATAATTTTTTTTTTTTTTTAAGTCATTATTTTTCTACCTACCTACCTACCCCCTAAACGGGGCGAGATAGAACCCTCCTATAGTAAAAAAAAATGCTTGTTTTTGACTCCTCTACAAAAACCGTTATCAATTTTTGGCGCCAAAGTTATTGTACTCTCGCCTGCGCAGCACACGAGTCGCTATACAATAATGCTTACAATCATTGCGAATGGATTTTAAATACTGAAGTATACATTACGCTAATTTATTTCCACCAAGTTTAGCAATGCCTTCATGCCACATCCTGAAAACTGGTTGTCCATGCACACAGTCGCGCCCCGTCAAATTGTATGTTGCTCACTATTCAAAGACAGCATTTACAATATAGATGAACTTTCAAAACCCATTTCTTGAAGGGTAGGATCGATATTTTCGTTCTCTGAGACCAAACAATGGTCAGAAGAAGAGTTTGAGTCTACAAAAACAATTATGCAAACATATGTATGCATTTCAATCTGCTTTGCTTTGCTAATTTTGCGTTTAGAAATTTGGCCGATGCTTTCGTTCTCAGAAAAAGGATATAGTAGTTCCGATCTTGAAATTGGCAGAAATTGAAACTCATTGTTAGCAAAAAATTTTCAGGAATGTCCGCGATGAACTGAATTGTTCACCTCTTTTGTTTTTAATTTACTATATTCGCAAAATGTCTGCTGCATTCCGTTATATATGAAATCCCTTAAAAATCTAATAATGATTCAAGGTTACTTTATATTTTATTTATGTTTTTGAACTTATTGGAAGTTTTGAAAAACAGATGATTATTTTGTACCATGTACCTAAATAAATCAAAAAATATAAGCAAGATATTATCATTAATGTTTTCTTTTGATTCCCATTATTTTTGTTGACCGACCATCAATTCATTTTTGATACCCTTCAACCGCAATTTTCAGCTTAACAAAAACGCATGAGCACTGAGTAAAACATGGAACCAAATTGCCGGTAAATGTTTTTTAATGCATCAGTATTTCATGTATTTTTTTTTAATTTGCAAACGGTAAAGTATCCTATATCTATTTACGGGAAAGAAAAGCACGGTTTTAAATCCATGAAAACATCTCACTCATATCGACATAAGATGATTTGGTTTTTCTCACTTTTCCAGAATTTTTTGAGGTATTTTATATTACATAAGTCAACTTAAGGGTAATTTTTTCTGTGCTTCTCGAGATTGTATATATACATTTTAGCCAAACTCCAATTAAAATTGCAATAACTAACAATTTAAGATATTTATAGGTATGAGTATATCTACCAATACTAACCAATATTTACAAAATACCGCTTACACAAATTACAATAGTTTCGCAAGCACGTTCACTTACTATTGTATTAAAAATATTATTCGGTATTCAAATTCTAAGTTACATTATTTCAGTTCAAAACAATACATAACATTAAATCATATTTTAAACGTATAACTTGAAAGAATAATAAGTTATTATAGTGATTGCCATAGATATTTTTTTATAGATTTTTTTTTTTACGTCAAGCTTAACTGTGATTGTGATTTAATGAAGATTGCTTTCTGGGTAATCGTCTATATTTACTAAAAATTAAAAATTATTAAAGAAAAGGTAAAATATTAAGACAGGCATTAGTAACTAAACAGAAAAAAAAACTTTATTTTATTTATCATTACGTGTAGTATGTACAATGCACATACATATATATGAATGTAAATTTCTTTTATAAATACAAAATTGATAAATGGCGTACCCAATTGACTATAAAAATATAGATACAAAATGTATACGGAACCCAATTATAGTTTATCAGTTATCACAGACGATCTGCAAATATTAACTAAAATATGTATTATCATTGTATGTATGTACAATACATTCAAAGAATTTAAAGAAATTAGTTGTTTCGTTATTATTTGACTTGTCAAAAAAAGATTATGTATATTATCTAATCGGTTCGTATAATTAACAATTGTGCCTCTTAAAACATTGGTCATAGCTATAAGTACTAAACACGAATCGGTGTCCAAGAATTTAAAATCTTTTAATTTGATATCCATCAGGCCATATGTCCAATTTAATTTTATATATTATTATCCTCTTCATCATTTGTCAAAATTTTGTACTGACTGCTTTATTTTTTAACAAATAGTTAACATAATTTGACATAAAATTTTATTAAAGTTAAAATCACCAAATGCTTTTTTTATATTTTTTGTATAGGTTTGTTCGTTGAGCCCTGTAGTCACCCTGGGATCACCTTAAAATGTTTTAAATTTGAAAAACTTAAACTCACCCTGACAGTCAAATTCCTTGTTTTTGAGACCAAAGGGTCGCCCTGAACTCACCCTGAAATAGACCTAAAGGTATTATGCTCTGCCGACAGCGGTGTAGCGTGGCAGGGACAAGGAGTGCACAGGCCCCGGGCGGCACTTTGCTTGGGGGCGGCAATTTTCCCAAATATGGAGGCGGCAAATCTTAAACATGTATATCCGGGAGGCAATTTTCTAGGGCGGCAATTTTTCAAAATATTAATTAATGTAAAAGATTTTTGTATGCTGTTTTTATATTTTCTTTTCATTTAGATCCAATTTTAGGGGCAGCAAATTTCCAAAACTCCGGAAGGCAGTTTGAAGGGGGTGGTAATTTTTTTAAAATATTTATCAAAACAGGCGTTAATGAACATACATATAAGATTTTTGTATGTTCCGTTTTTATATTTTTTTTTGTCATTTGGATCCATTTTAGGGGCGGAAAATTTCCAAAATTTTCGGGAGGGAGTGTGCTAGGGGGCGGCAATTTTTAAAAACATGTATTTATCAAAACAGGCGTTAGTGTTAAAACATTTCTGTATGTTCTGTTTATGTATTTTATTTTCATTTTTTAAAGCATTTAAAAGTTTTCGAGCGGTGACACAGCTAATAATTGAATAATTGCAATTCTCCTTCAATTTTAAGAAGGGAAATAAATCTACTCCGTCACTTTTTTTTTCAAAATTTCCTTAGTCAAAACAAAATACATATAAATGTAAACGCCCGTGTTATTATATTTTGCAACTATAATTCTGAATGTCTGAATCTGAATTCTATTCAGTTGTGAAACGAATAGAATTTATGTGATGTGTTCGAAAAATTGAAAGTTTCCTTAATTTTAAAACCTACTCTGGAAATTTTCGATTTAGTTCACTTTTTTTTACAAGTTTGCTCCGAAATTTTAGTACTGCTTGTAAGTCGTGAGAGTGAGAGTACAAAAAAAAAACCTTTGGTTTGTTTTGACTGATTCGATGTGAGTTGGCTCATATATCGCTCACTTTTATCACCGAAAAATTTTAAATTTCAATAAATTTAGTAATTATTCTGAAATGTCGAATGGCACTTTCGCATAACCTAATGTTAGCATTTTTTTAAGATGGCAAATTTTATGAATTTTTATTATTGGTTTCAAAATTATAAAAAAAACTATCTGTCAAAAATTGTTCTGAAAAATGTTAAAATAGGTGATACAGTTTTGCTCAGTAATATCTGAATCCTTAAAAAAATTAAAATTAGCTAGCTTTGGTAAATTTATCACCCTTTACTGAACACTTAAAAACAAGCGAACCGTTTTTGATAAAACTAGTGCTGAATACTTCAATTGTACTTCCAATAAAAAAAATAAATTATAACAAGGTAAGTTGTTTCACGTGATTTTTTTTAAACAGCAAAAAAAATAGAGGCTACGCCACTTATTTGCTTATTTTTTCCATGAACTGTTACTGTTTTAGGCTTTTTCAGCTAGGGTTTATTAAGAAAAAGGTTAAAAAAGTTTTAAATCTTCATGTCCTGTAACCCCGGTCCGCGAATAGGACGCCAAAAAATCGCTTACATCCTTCACGGTTTTCAGACTTAAACTGTGGCCATGTCTTCCTCTGCTTCTACTAAAACATCATCTTCACGTTGCTCTCGATCTTCCAATTCAGTCAAATTCCTTAATGGCAGCAAAAAATAGTGAAATTGTGTGTGCAATTAAGGTTTCATTTAAATCCTATTATAGGTCCTATACAGGCATATACATAGTTGAAATAATTAAATTTCTTTTCGTTACCTACATACATACATACAAATAAATACAAAAATCGAAATTTTGAAATTTCACTAACTTGACCAAAATTAAATCCAAATGACGAAGGTTCGCATTTAATTCTTCATAAAATATTTTCACTCTTTTAATAATTATAAAAGCTTCCTTATTCTATTTTTGTCATAATATGAAGGCTTTAAAATTTCAAGCCAACAAAGAGAATAGCGAGAGTCAGGCTGGGGAATGAGGTGAGAGAAAGATGGTACTGGAAACAAGAGCCAGAGACGTGGGAACATGTGATAGAAAGATGCATGTCAGGTGAAGATGAAGGGAGATCAAAAGGGGAAAAAATGAGGGATAATGGACGAAGAAGGGAGGGGGAAGAATGGATAAAGGCACTAGAGGTTGCGAGAAGGAGTAAGAAGGGACGGATGGGAGACTTGTAACACTTAGGGGATGCAATACAACACAATACAAATTTCAAGCCTTTGTTTTATTTATAGCAGGAAATTGCTGGCATCACTCCGTTTATAATATGGGTATTGTAATCTATCACATTTTTTCATAAACAAGTTATAAAAAATTACCATGCAAATATTAAAGTAGGTTAGGTACCTATAGGTATACTCATTGAAAGTTAATTAAAGGCATTGAAGTTCTTTATGGCTTTATTTACGACAGTTGCAAAATTATACAATTATTGTAAATTTTAAAAAGGTATTTTCTCCGTACTTCATTTAAGGAATGTGTTAATAAAATTATATTAACTATAACAATAAAGGGATATAGTAGCTAAATATGAGTAATAAATGAATGGGATTTCAACATTAGATATTAAATCTATTTATAAACCATTTTTATATTCAACCTCTTTAGTTGATTTGACCAATATCTTCATTAATTAAGGGTTAAATCAAATTTAAATTTGTAGGTAAGATAGAATTGTAGTCTACCGTACTTTTTTACTTTATTAAGTACATAATTATTATTATTTTCTAAAACTCGTATTTTCATGCAACTCTATTTACTCACGATATGTATATAGGTACTACTTATATGTATATTGCAAATTATGAATTCGTAAAAAATTTTAATCAAACTTGATATATGGGTCTCCTAATTCTGTCCGTCTGTCTGTTTTTCATTTAATTTGTTTCCTAACGTTTTTTGGACATTCCTTAAGAACCTAATTTTGTTTATCAAAAATACAAATTAAAAAGTTAATCTTAGGCATATTTATCAAAAACAGCCTACAGTTTTTTTTTTTTAAATCTACTCCGAAAACAATTTTGGAAAAAGTAAGAGAATTAAGTTTGGAATTATGTAATTTTTACAATGTACATAGTCCCAAATTTTTTGTTTTACACTATTAAATCTTTCTCGAAGAGAGCTTAAGGCAAATTACAACTAGCTCATCACTTAGTGCAGTGTTAATACAAAACGATCCTTTTTGCTCAGTTTCGTAACAAAAATCATTTGTTTTATTTTTCTGACAAAATAAAACAGAAACTAGTACTAGATCAAAACCGCAAATGGTTGTGAGATCCTCCATGATTGTTGAAATTTAAACAATTTAAATAAATCAGGCGCACCGATAGCAGTAGTTAATAGCTGGTGAATAAATACAATGGCGCATATTCATAGTCGTTTTTAGACCCCAGTTTATCTTAGCCTGGAGTTTATCTAATGTAAATTAGATAGGATAAACCGAGTATTTTTTTAGAAACAACTTAAACAGTGACTATGACTATGCCCCAATATTATTACAAAGTTTGAATCTGGAGAAGTTTAATACGATGTTTATAAGGAAGAGGTTATAACGATTGGACCATTGCAACCTTTTCAACGCGAAACGAATAAAACTACGCTGTTTTGCTTCTATCCTATTATTATGGACCTCGTAAAAAGGTGTTCATATCTGCTATGCGTATATTCAATATGGGGACGAACTATTGTAAATAGCGAGGGTAACGTATGATTCCTGAAATTCTTTAGCCCATCATTTCACAAAGCGTAGTAAGCCTTTGTGACGATTTAATTGGTGTGCCCTGTGAAACCAAGTTTAGAAGTGAAAAGAACTCTGAAGTCTTTAATACTTTGAACACGAAGTAAATTTTGTTGTGATATTTTATTATAATCAAACAAACTGGGAACTCGTTTTTTCGAAAAAGTTATTGCCCGGCATTAAGTTCAAACTATTCTTTTGATACCATAAAACAAAACCAATATTATCATCTTGAAGTGAAGAAGTAAACAATCATTAACAGATTGAAAGCTTTTAAAATTTTTCATATTATCCACAAAGATAACTTTTTCGCGGTCTCACGTATACATAAAGGTATATCGTCAGATAATATAAAAAGAAGAGGTGCTAGGTGACCACCCTGACGAACTTCCGATTTAGCTATTTTGAATGATATTTCATAAATTTAAAAGAAAATTTTCAAATCGAGCTTTTTTTCTTGAGTGATAAATCCTTAAATAGTTAATTCAATCTAACATCTATGTGCATAATGTATGTTACATACATATTAGATGACATACCTAATTATAATAGTTGTTTGTCCTTGTTCATTTTGTAAATAAACCCATATAATTGCTCTTGCTTTTTTATTTTCACCTTCATGGCATTTTTCCTTTAAAGAAAAAACGAAAAATTAAAAAGAATAAATAAAACAAAAATAATTATTTTTCTGGATTTACGAATATTTATCAAAATTAGTGCATTAATCTTTTGACGATAACAAACGCGTTTGTTAATGGTTTACGTTACTTTAGTGGGCATGATGTTTTGATTATGAATCAATAAATAAATATAAAAAAAGAATGCTATATTTATGTATGTACCTATCTTACTGAATTCAAAAATAATAAAATGCAGTTGTTGTTGATAAAAACCACCATTTTTGTTTTCACGAAAAGTATATCTAAGTGTAGTTCACATTTATTTACATATTCAATTATTTAAAAAAATAATTTTGTAGAATTTTTACACATTCGTGCTAAAAAAATCACTTAACTTAAAATTAGTATCTATATAATGAAGGCAAACAAATTTAATGTTTAGCCGTGTTTTTTTTTATCTACTCATTTTTCATTTTTAACGCTAAGCAAAAACAAATCAAACTGTATTCTCACTGTTTCTTTTTTTTTAAACAAGAAAACAAGTTAATAGCTTATATAGTAATTAAAAAAAAGGCTTTACTGCAAATGGGTAGATCTAATCATTTTATATATGTACTGTCGAAAACCCCACATGTAAGTAGGTTTGGTACCCAAAAATATTTGAAAGAGTATGAAACATTAACTAATTTTTAGTGCGAGACTAGATAAACACCAATTCATAACAGTTAAGTATAAGAGTTTACGGACATTAAAAGTGGGTGTGCATTAACGCACTTCGAGGGACTTGAAATAAATAACTTAGGTTGCCCGAAGCCCCCTAACCATGAAGGTGTAAACTTAAGTTATTTCAATATTTAATTTATCAAGACTTTTCTTAAAAACCCTTACCCGTAGCTTACTAAAACAAGAGCACAAAACCTCAAAATACAATATCTTTCTGTATTTACATATATTAAGAATCAAAAGAAGTATACCTAAATAAAACCTAAATAAAAAAAAGATAAACGAATTTCAAGACCCCATACCACTTTTTTCGTTTTCCGCTTCATGTGAAATGCCCCATAAACGACAACAAGAACAGAGACGTGTTTTAGTTTCTTTTCCCAACTCCGAAACCAATTAGGCAAAATGCTAAGAAAGTCGAAAAGGGCTTAGATTGCGTTTAACGATCCTCTTTCGAAATTTTAAGACCGATCATACAGAAACAAATTTACTTTTGTCCAATGTAACACTTCTGTGAAATTGGCATAACAATTTTCAACTAGACTAATGGGACCACAACAGGTATTTGCAGTTTTTATTAGCATTGCTATTCCGGATTTTCCAGTAGGGAGTGTAACTCTGTACCTCTGTACTTCACAGTGAAGTTAGAATATAAAAGACTTCAAAAAGACTTCAACGAATTCAAGCACATTTAGTACTGAATTTGTAACTTTATGTGTTTTAATTGTTTAAATTGATTGAATTATGAAAATCTTCAAAATTGACTGAATATTAAATGTTCAGAGTACAAAAATACTATAAAGTGTATCATTGCGTTCGCAAAAATCAATTATTGAACTGGAATTTCAAAGAATTTCATTGCATTCTTTTACAACTCTGCTATGAATAATATAGACGTAGTACCAATGTAAATGTTGTGTACAATTATTTGACAGAATTCTGTGAGCGGAAAATACAAATAATTCTTTTTTTTTTAATGTTGGCAGGTCGTATTTAATAACTTATTGCAATATTTTTTATTCTATGCGATAAATATTCATCAAAAAACGGTAATTAAAATAATTGACTCAAATAACACTTGTGATTTTTATCTTTAAACACCATACGGTATTTATTTTCCACTGCGCATAATAAAAATTATAATCTCAACTTAAATACACCATAAATACGGTGACCATATTTTAGAACTGAAAATAATGAACAAGTGAAAAAAGAAACAACATTTTATTCAGTTTTAAATTATTTCATTTAATTAAACAATATCTACGGAAAAATGACTTAACTTAAAAAGATAACTCTTAGATAATAAGAATAACTCTTACAAAAAAAAAAATATGTGCACGACTGGGTCGCACGAACTTGCTCTTATGTGCGATCACACTGTGTTTGAAAAGTTTTAATATTTCAAAAACTATACTAATCTTATAAAAGAAATAAATTAGTAATGAGGGCCTATATTGTATTTATTTATTATATTATAAGCTTAATACAAGCTGAACTTAAAAACTATACATAATTTCTTAAAACTAAACTTAAACATATAAAGGTAGAGTTGTCCTAAGTGGGAAAAAACGACTAAAAGAAGGATGAGTTAAGGATAGCTTGTTTTAAAGCAGGTTTACTTATGTTGGGGTTGCTCTTGCTTTTTTATTTTCACCTTCATGGCATTTTTCCTTTAAAGAAAAAACGAAAAATTAAAAAGAATAAATAAAACAAAAATTATTATTTTTCTGGATTTACGAATATTTATCAAAATTAGTGCATTAATCTTCTGACGATAACAAACGCGTTTGTAATGGTTTACGTTACTTTAGTGGGCATGATGTTTTGATTATGAATCAATAAATAAATATAAAAAGAATGCTATATTTATGTATGTACCTATCTTACTGAATTCAAAAATAATAAAATGCAGTTGTTGTTGATAAAAACCACCATTTTTGTTTTCACGAAAAGTATATCTAAGTGTAGTTCACATTTATTTACATATTCAATTATTTAAAAAAATAATTTTGTAGAATTTTTACACATTCGTGCTAAAAAAATCACTTAACTTAAAATTAGTATCTATATAATGAAGGCAAACAAATTTAATGTTTAGCCGTGTTTTTTTTTTTTTTTTTTTATCTACTCATTTTTCATTTTTAACGCTAAGCAAAAACAAATCAAACTGTATTCTCACTGTTTCTTTTTTTTTTAAACAAGAAATAAAAATAATAATCTCAACTTAAATACACCATAAATACGGTGACCATATTTTAGAATTGAAAATAATGAACAAGTGAAAAAAGAAACAACATTTTATTCAGTTTTAAATTATTTCATTTAATTAAACAATATCTACGGAAAAATGACTTAACTTAAAAAGATAACTCTTAGATAATAAGAATAACTCTTACAAAAAAAAAATTTGTGCACGACTGGGTCGCACGAACTTGCTCTTATGTGCGATCACACTGTGTTTGAAAAGTTTTAATATTTCAAAAACTATATTAATCTTATAAAAGAAATAAATTAGTAATGAGGGCCTATATTGTATTTATTTATTATATTATAAGCTTAATACAAGCTGGACTTAAAAACTATACATAATTTCTTAAAACTAAACTTAAACATATAAAGGTAGAGTTGTCCTAAGTGGGAAAAAAGGACTAAAAGAAGGATGAGTTAAGGATAGCTTGTTTTAAAGCAGGTTTACTTATGTTGGTGTTGGAGGTATTTAAGGTATTGGCCTTACGTAGCATTCGAGTTAAAGGCTCGTTTATACCATAATCAGTACGGTAGTAGGCAATGAGGAAAAAAGGAACAGTTCTTAGCTGGCGGGCGTTTGGATTCAGAGAAATCTTTTGGAGCAGATTAGGGCAGTCAATGACCCCATTTAATAATTGGTAAACGAAAACGATGTCGGCAGTATCACGGCGTAAATTGAGGGATTGAAGGTTCAAGAGTTTAAGGCGGTCTTCATAAGGAGGAAGGTTAAAAGGGTCATCCCAGCCAAGACCACGTAAAGCGAAGCGTAAAAATCTGCGCTGGACGGCTTCAATACGTTCTATGTGAGGAGGCATATTCTAAGAGAGGTCTGACGAATGTCATACAAAGGTATTTAGTGACATAGGGGCAAGAAAATTCTTTTACCAGCGTTTTACAAAGCCGAGAGTTGAGTTGGCTTTGCTAATAATGCTATCGTAGTGGGAGCGAAAATTGAGTTGAGTGTCACAAATGACTCCCAGGTCGCGAATGGAGGTTACTGTAAGAACAGGCACACCGTTAATCGAGTATTGTCTTTGGGACAAGGGCGCTTACGAGTAAAAGTTATAGCTTGACATTTCTTTATGTTAAGCTCAAGAAAGATTTTTTGACACCAGGTAAAAAAGTTATTTAAGTCTGTTTGCAACATTCGTGTGTCGTCAGTGCTGAAGATTTGTTTTAAAATCCTCATATCGTCAGCGTAAAGTCAGATTGAGATAAAATCAACTCAACATCATTAATTAATCATCTACCAATTTTCGAAATATTGAATTTTCAAAAATAATTTTGAAATTTTTTTAAAAATCAAAAATTTATTTTATTGAACATTTTTGTATGCAATATTACTAGAGCTTGAATTTGAAGCTTTTATGTAAAAAAGATGCATTAAAACGGTTCAACTGATAATGAGATAGTCGAAAATAAAAAAAAATGGTTCTATGAGAGATACCATTTTTAAACGATAGAAATTTTTTTCCAGTAAAATGGTAGATCGTACAGATACTAGGCCAATCAAAAATTTTTATGAAAATAGTAGGAGCCGTTTTTGAGAAAAATGAGATTTTCAATACCGGTTTTTTAATATTTGTATGGGAGGTACCGTTATTTTTGGTTAAAAGAATAATTTCCATTTAAAATCTGCTATATAATGTTAAAAAACTGCTGGGTACCAAGTTTAATAAAAATTGACCGAGTAATTTTCGAATTATTAAGGTCTGAAAAAAAAAAATTTTAACTTAAAAATCCAAAAAAAATTTTGGTATACTAAACTTTTAAAACTTTTTCAAACATTCAACATAAAATAATTAATCAATATCAGTTGAACGATTTTTGAGAAAATCGAAAATGAAAAAAAAGGTTTTTATGCGAGGTACCATTTTTTTTATAAAATGGTTGGTTTGTCTACAAAAAATTACAGAATGTAAAAAAAAAATGTGTGTTTTTGAGAAAAATATGATTTTCATTTTTTGCTAAAAAAATTTGTACGGCAGGTACCGTTATTTTTGATCTTGAAAAAATGAAAAAACGGGTGGAGAGAGTGCCCAAAAAACGCTAGGTACCAACTTTAAAGAAAAAGGACAGACAGACAGACAGACAGAATTGCGAGACCCACTTTTTTCGACTTCGCTATCAGATCGTAATGTCAACTTTGATCAAAATCGCGAGTTAGATTTTTTTTACGAATCCATAACTTGCCATATAGTTCCTACAATCGCAAGTAAAAAACATGAAACCTTAGAATCTAAATTAACACACTTAATTTTTACGGATTTTCATATTTTTCTGAAAGGTAAATTTCCTTAACTAAGTTCTGGATTTTTTCAATTATTATTCTTTCAAACTCTAAACAACTGAGTTCGTAATTGTACAGGGTTAATCCTTATCGTGGTTTCAAGTTAAGCTAAGTGCAGATGATTGTCAGATCTTACAATATTGTCAGATCTGTCAGTGAAAAAACTGTCCCAAATGTCTTTCAATCACAGACACGATTTTGTCTGATAATATTGTCAGAAACGTCATTGTCAGGTAATTGTCAGACGTCAATCTGCAAAAAAATTGTCAGGTATCTTACAATCGTCTAAACACACAATTTTTTATCATTGTTGGACGATTAGGACATTGTCAGCAGTTTTGGGACTTCGCAGAAGCCAAAGAGTGGTAGAAAAGTTGTCAAAAAAGTGGTAGAAAAGTGGTAGAAATTAAAAGCCATTTATACATAAGTAACATATCGTTGATATGTTCAATAACTTAATTGAAAATAAATCAAATACAAAAATAAAATAAATAACATTTCAGTTCTTTATGTTTCAAAGATCACATTATATCTAGAAGCAAGTCATATACATGCATACAATTTCATTGTAGACTCGTTCCAAACCAAAAACTTAAATCTATAACAGCCGTTTGAATACAAATAAAATTAGTTAAGGCTTCAAAAATTACAATTATTTTGTTTTATATAAACCGTCAGAAAATCTAAATGAAGCATATTTTACTAATCTTCTGGAGGATTAAAATTTTGATCATTGAATAAAATTTTCCTTGCAGCTAAAATGATGTGAACAGTTGTTTTTTCCAATTAATTTATTTTTTCATTTTATATATTTTTTAAATCGAAAAATTTACGTTCCGCAGCAGCACTGCTATGCGGTAAGCAACAAAGTTCCAACATACATATATGAAGAAATGTTTTCAAACAATCAAACGCCATTGTGAAACAATGTCATCAGTTTTGAAAATTTGGAGTAAGTGATTTTCGCCAATCAGTTTTCTCTACTCATTATTAATCAATTCTAGGTTCATTATATTTGGTGAAAAATGTCTCGTCAGACCTAAAACTGACGGCATTGTTGCATCAATGACGTTTTTTGGTTTTAAATATTTTAATAATTTTAATTTATCGTTTGAAAAGTTAAATCTTTCTCCAATTTGAAAACATAATTCGACATAATAAGTGCACATCACTTTTCTTAATTCCATTAGTTTTTGTTCATCAATGTCATTTTCTAATGATTACCGTTCAAAGTGACGGAAATTTTAGGTGTGGTTGTGATCGTATGTTATATGGCAATGTAAAAAGATAGGTGAAAGGTGAGTTGCAAAAAGTGGTAGAATTAGATTTTTAGGTGGTAGGTTTTCATGAACACCAAAAAGTGGTAGTAATACCACTTAAGTGGTAGAAGTCCCAACACTGATTGTCAGACTCTTTGGTCATTAATTAATTTTCATTGAAAACATCTTACAATTGCTGACAATTTCTTCATTGTTCGAAATGTCAATAATTGATGAAACCCGTCGGTTGGAGTCGAGTTGATTAAAGAGAGATAAAAAAAACATTTGTGTTGGAAATTTGTAGTTTTTGCAGAATTGAATAAATAAACTCAAAAAGAAAATATCTATAAAGCAACGGGATTCACTTCAATTGTATTTTGTATCAATTCTTTGTGTTCTGTTGTTTTATTCTATTTATTATTTTATTTATTATAAATCGAAGAACCAAATATTCATGCAGGAGAATCAAATACTTATGGGCGCTGGAGATCAGAGAAAACAACGTCGTCGGGAGGCGAAGAGTCCTATTGAAAACCAATGCCACAGATTGCTTTATGTATATTGTATTGTCTTTCATTTTCCTTTTTTGTTTTTTAATTATTTTTCAGCACACACAATATTACAACACAACCACGAAAACTTTTTTTAAAAAAAGAAAACAATCAATAGATTTTTGACATAGATCTGCCATCCGTTTGAAGAGAAAATTTTCAAGTGGACAATATTGTCAGATATATATATATACATATTATATCTATACTGTCCGAAAATTTTCAGACAAGAGCTGACAGTCAAATTGTCAGAATTCGGGACGAAATCTACCAACCGTGTTAACGGAAAATTTTTCATTGTAAGAAATATGTCAACTGTCAGCAAATTGTCAGCTATTGTCGGACCATTGACAGTTAGAACAATATTAAGTTTGTTAGTGTACTTCTCGGTCTAAATCTGGCAAAATGTCAAATTTGGAGGATTGGGGATGAAATTCTCTCAAAGAGAAGCGAAACTGTCCGAGAGTACACGAACGCCTTAAACCAAAATATTTGCCAGTTTTTAAATGTCCACAAAAATAAACAAAAGCAAAAAAGTAAACAAAGCGACATTATTGAAATTTCCATTATAATTTCATATTCTTTTTTAAATTTGATAATGAACAAATTAAAATAACATTAGGGGTATTCCCGATCCGATGCAACTGGTCTTGTATCATTGCAAAAATGCAAAAGTCTAAAATTGCTATACCATAACCCCATTGTAAAAAAAAACTTTGCACTTTTGCAATGATGCAAGACCAGTTTGCATCGGATCGGGAATACCCCTATTGTAAATATTTGCAAATGAAAAATATACACTAAACAGGAATTTATTTTTTAGTAATCCCAAATTCTATGAAGAAATTATAACTAAATTAGACAGAATTTAAAAAAAACACTGAATTAAAGTACACTCCACAAGATAAGTTTCTTAAATTACCTAAATATTTTATTTATTAATTTTTTTATCAAACAGTTCACTAATTTATTAAAATACAGTCGAACTTCGATAAGTCGAACTTCGATAACTCGAATATTTGATAACTCGAATGAAATTGGTTGGCAATAGCGCGAAGCCTGAAGTTTACATGTAATTTTTGTTTGATAACTCGAACTTCTATAACTCGAATGTCTCGATAACTGGAAGATATTATTTGGCGTCACCTTCGATAAGTCGAATTTTTTTTCCCGAAAAAAAGGATAGGAAAATTATTCTTTTCACTGATAACTGCCGGCTCATCCATATATCGCACCCTTAGAATGAAAGTGACCTAACTAAAAAATTTGGCATCTTTTTTATAACCCGGTTTTAGAGTTCATTTCACTTTTTATGGTCACTTTATTGAAAAATCAGAAGTTACAGAAATTTTGAGTTAGGTCACTTTCATTCTAAGGGTGCGATATATGGATGATATCGATCACATCGATATCCAACAAAAATTAAAATTTATTAAGCTTGCTTTTTTTCCACCGAATATGACAGCAAAATTGCAACCACTTGATCAAGGCATCATACAAAACGTAAAATGTCATCACCGCCGTAGGAATTTGAACAAAATTTGAAGAAAACAAAAATATCAATATAAATTTGTTAGACTGTGTTGATGAAATAACCAATGCGTGGAATATCGACGTTAGATCCGAGACCATTTCAAAGTGTTTTAAAAAGCTGGTTTTGGTGAATATATATGAAGAAAGGGGATAAACTTCCTTTGATTTTCATAACTGAACGCAAATTCAACTGCAGATGGAATTTTAAGCTTGGACGAATGCCAGAAATATACAAGGTGTTACGATAGTAATAATGATTTTCTGCAAGTGGATGAGGATATTGTTACTTCGTAGTTTCCCACAGATGAAGATATTCTCGATACATTAGATGCACATCTCGACAATAACGATGACAGCGATAGTGATGTAATTGAGTAATTGATTGGAGAATTTGATTCAACAACATTCAAACGAATTGCTTGCAATTTCGTTAAGTATTTTGCGATTATATTTAAAGACAAATGGAAAAACAACCAATTTTTTGTATAACGGTTTAAACTCCATTGAAGTTTTCTTTGTAAACCAAAACAAAAAATCCACCGTCAGTCAAGTATAACAGAATATTTTAAACAATTACAACGACTGTACTTTTTTATTCGCAAATAAATATGACGTACTTTATATTAATTTTGTGTTTAACTTGATAACTCGAAGTCTTGATAACTCGAATTATTTTTTTTGGCAAGTGATGGCTCCAGTTATCGAAGTTCGGCTGTATTTCACTTTTGTAAATGAACAAATAAAAAAAAAAACTTCTACCAAGATAAAAAAAAGTAAACAACAGCCATTTTATATTTTTTTGTTGTTCTTTGTCTTTCAGACGGGCTTCTGACAGAAAACAGAACTTACCATTTTCTGCCCGATGAAATTTCTCGGGTAAAAACTGGCAAGAAGGGGAAATTTTTGTCTGCGGCTATAATGTATTGCCTGCTCTATCTAGTTACATTGATGGGAAGCCTCGTGGTTGTCACTTATAATATATAAAATATATAGTCATTCTGCTCTTGCTCAGGAGCAATGTTTCAGTAACGTGTTGGCTGTTGCAACGGGTAAAAAATATATACATATATACAATACCTACAAATACCTTACAAACTAATATGCCATAGAATTCTATATGAAATGAAATCTGTTTTGCGTTGTTTTTTTTTTCTTTTTTTTAGAGCGAGAGCTCAATTTAGTTAAATCTTGTTATTACAGTTTTATAATGAAAAGAACTGTTTCGATTATTTTTACATTCACTTCTTTCACAGTTACATACATTAAAAAAAAATTGCTGGCAATGAAAACAAAGTTAACAATATGTAAAAAAGGTCACAAATTACATTAAGACATTAATGATTTAACACTTTACAAATAGATTATTATTTTTTCGATTATGTTGATGATCATATCACCTTTGTTTAAGATGTTATCTGTTGTGAACAGTTGAAGATGATGGTTAATCGTCCATTCTTTTGACATCAATTTACACATCTGGGTACACAGGGTGATGGCCTCGCTTGGAGAATCTGCCAGCTTGCGCTGAATCTGTTGCTAGTAGAATATTTGTTTTAGCTGTAGTCCGTTGTAACGGTAAACGGAGTAACGGGGTTAAGTTCCAGTTTGGTGACGATGAACAGGAACTAAGGCTGAACACATACTGGAGCTGCGAGCAGAGCGGAGATGCGAGAAGTGAGCAGAGCGTCGAAAACAAACAAATGTTTTCTTATGAAAGCTCTCATACTGAGGAGTCTAGCAACGAGGTAGCAGCGCTGCTATAAACGAGCAGAGCGGCGCGTTCAAACAAATTTGTTTTCTTCGCTCTTATCGAAGTAAAGTTTCATGAAGAAATTGAATATACAGAAGAATTAAAGCAATATTTTAACGGAAATTAATTTAAATTATGATAAAAAATAATTTAAAATAATTATATTTCATAGGTTTGATTAAAATATGCATAGTTTTCAAGAGCTTCTATTTTAATTTCTCTTATAGGTATTAGACCTTTTGGCAAAGATTCTGTCCCGATGAAGTTCCATGATTGAAATTTGCAGTTTGATCGTCCCTAATTATTCGTAGGTAGTACTATTCTACCTACACAGTACACAAATTAAAGGTAATATCATTACCGTCTTCATTTTTGTTTAGTTCTGCGCATCTGTCAAAATCTAGGAATTATGGTGGATCC
Source organism: Epistrophe grossulariae (assembly GCA_929447395.1). Classification (NCBI taxonomy): domain Eukaryota; kingdom Metazoa; phylum Arthropoda; class Insecta; order Diptera; family Syrphidae; genus Epistrophe; species Epistrophe grossulariae. Next base: position 108,286,804 of record OV839566.1, read on the forward strand.
AGTGTCCATTTCAATGTCTAATTTCAATATTTTGTTGATTCTATTGATGCGCGTTGAGTTCCTGTGGGTACTCGAACAGCCATTTTTAGTTTTTTGACATTTTCAGCTTTGACAACTTGCGCAATATATTGCCTTAGATTTGTTTTCTGTGGATGTACTACATCTTCCATTTTAAAAGGTCATTCGATAATATGCATAAAATCTTCCCGAACTCAGTCGAAGTTCTGCATGTACATATATGGTGAAGTTCCCCATGTACGCGCCTACTTTTATTCAAGCATGGACAGTGGACACTGCATCTTCTGTTTTTTTTTCAATAAGTACCAATTTTTAAGCGAAGAACTTTCAAAAAAACATGAATACATCATTTCAATTTGAAATCTCATAATCGACTATCAACGCTTCAGTATGTGATACCTACTCTTTGATCAACTCCCTCTTTCATCGACGCTCTTTTCAACTCTCGCATCTCCGCTCTGCTCGCAGCTCCAGTATGAGTTTAGCCTAAGTTGCTGTAGAAAGAAATTTCCATATTACCGAGCAGGTATCCCCCTCCAAGGAAACTGCCTGGTAGGTAGACCGTTTTGACAGTAAACGGGAACGGTATAGGCCTGGCACGAGGCTCAGGAACTTATCTGTTGCTGGAGAAGCCTCTCCTTATGCCATACAGGAATCCCCTCCCCAAAGGACTCTGCCTGGTGGTGGTTCACTTTCACGGTAAGTGAGAACGAGTGTAATCGGTCCCAGTGAAGAGGCACAGGAACCAATAAAAAAAATAAATGGAGAAAAATCTCCGGAAAAAGCACGGTGTGCAAGGTACGACCGGCCACGTTGTGCTTTCAAACCAAACTACTGTACTTAGCTTTAGTAGCGCTGGCATTTGACACCTGAAATTTGAAGAGAATGGAAGCGCGTTACCGATTTCGTAAGGCCTGTGCATCATCGTAATGCACGCTCAGTCGAAAATATTGCTGCTGCAAGTGGAAGTGTTTCTGATGATTCGAATTTTTCGATTTCCCAGTGTTCGCAGCAATTGAACGAGTCGTACACCTCACTATGGCGTATTTTGCATTTGGATTTGCATGTCATAACTTGGACGATATGTGGTTCCAACAAGACGGGGTAACAAGCCACACAACACGACCAATTATGGTTTTATTGGGTGAGAAATTTCCTTGTTGCGTAATTTCACGTTTTGACGACGTCAATTGGCCACCAAGATCATGCGATTTGACACCGTTAGATTTTTTTCTATGGGGCTACGCAAAAGACCGTGTTTACTCCAATAATCCCCGAACTCTAGACGCATTAAAAACCAACATTATACTCAAGTTATATCCGAGATACCGCCAAAATGTGCAAAAAAGTGGTTAAAAATAACCTCAAAAGAATCGCATGCTGCGAATCTTCCCGAGGCGGCCTTTTAAATGATATTGTTTTTCACAAACTTTATAGGTAATAAAATAAAATTTTCATCGAAAATGTATTGCTGTGGGTGTTTTATTTAGCTTTACTTTCGAAACCGAAAAATGAATGACCCTTTATTTAGTTATCAAAATAGATTTTACAGTTTGGCGGTTCGCCCTTCATTTGAGTTTTTTCATTTGTCCAAATATTATTTAGTATAGAAAAATCTCTTTCTGTAGGAGCATTTGAGAAAATAAAATTGTACTAGATGTCTTGTTCGTTCTTTCAATCGGTTAGGGCACGTTAGAATTATTTTTTTTTGTCATTGGATTTTGCTTTAATATTTATGGTATTACTTTTAAGAATTTGTACGAAATACGGAATAAATAATAAACAATTTCTGAAATACAGAACATTTATATGTTTTTGTATAGCAAATAATTCATAATGAACATCGTCTTCAAATACATAACTGTTCATTATTATAATGAACGGATGTTCACCGTAACCATAAATAACTAGCATGAAATTTATCGAAAAAGTTAGTTATTATATAACTTTTTAGACAGTATAAATCTATTATTGAATGATTGAATAATAATATATTGTAATATTTTCTTATGGTTCGACAGATTTTTGGTTTACATAAATTTCCAAGAGATGGCGCTTCATAAAAGACGTTACATTATAATTCAAAAGCAGTTGAGTAATTTAATCGTTACAATATATTTAGTCTTTTAAATGATAGCATTATAGTGTATTGACGGTGAAGCATTCGGACCATCTATTAACATATAAAAGTTTTATAGACAAGAGTTATAGCTATTTCACGGGGACTAATTCGATCATAATTTATCAAAAGTTACAATGATCGATTTTAACTAAAAATAAATATCTAATTTTATGACATGAACATGAATAAAGGATTCGATGTGGGAAATATTTTCTTTTTATAATTGCTAGCCTCTCGCTTTTTCCGCAAATTCCAATTTTAAAAATAATTTATGAAGGGATTTTAATTTTGAACCGCATCGTTATACCTAACGAGGCAATTCTAACGCCCATATTATTCACTCGATACATCCAGATTAAAACTTAAATCCAAATTCAATGTAAATACATCCGGATTTAAGTTTCAATCTGGATGTATCGAGTGAATAATATGGGTGTAAGAATGATTATTTCAGGTGATAAGAAATTTAATATAGGACTTTGTTGAACGAAAAAAGTGGATAAAATTTTTTTTTTCTTAAATTAAAAATTAAATTAACTAACAAACTAAAAACATTACAATTTTGCGGTCATTTGAGCAAACAAAAAATTACTGCTAACAAAAGATAAACAAATTGTAGCAATTCAGAAGCTCTTATTTCGTATTAAAATTGGCAACGATGTAGAAAAATTGTCATTACCTATATGGTGTTCCAATTTAATTCGTTTTAATATTTTTGTGTATTACTTTCTTCTTTTTGTGTGCATGGAGTGTTAATATGTTCACTCCGATGGCTTTTAATTGATGGCATGCGATACGCAATTAATCAGGTTTTCTTTAAGCTTACATATTCTTATTCAAATTATTATTATTATTGCCTACCCGTTATAACTGGGTAAATCAAAACATTCAAGTAAAAGAAGAACTCTGTATCAAAAGATATAGAATTAATATTTCTTATGGCCCTATAAAGGGACTAAAAATCCGTTAAAACCCGCGTGAAGTAAGGCCGCGGATGGTATTGAATGGCGTTCTAGAGCGTTAATAGGTAAAGATAATTTTCAAGTACCTATATGTCTTTTTGATTATTCAGAGTGTTTCTTTTACAGGTGTTGTTCTATGCCAGAATTCAAGCAATCCCCTAAAATTGTAATATTTATATTATATATTGTAATATTTACATTCATATTTATGAATCTATCTCATTCTAAATCAAGCCAAAAATGCTTCCTGTTGTTTTATGATAAACTAATTCCAAAATTAGAATTATTTTGGTTTTGAGTTTCCTGCGGCTCACACATAATAGGTACATTTATTTATATTTCACTATAGATTATTATAGAATGCAAAAAAGGTATCAGATCAAGACGTATAAACAAGTATTTTCTTAATTACAGCAATGTTGTTAGTTTTAAGCTGATTTAATATAAAAAGCACAAAATAAATAATTCAGCAATAACTAAGAATAAAGCATCGATTTAATTTAGGCCAGCATGATAATATGTTTACGTATTTGAGAGCTTAGAAACAACTAAACTAGAATTTCAATCAAAGATTATTTTATTCAAATTGACGTCTTTATTTACATTTATTTGCGAATTCACGCTTTAAATAACAATTAAGATCCCAACATGTGGTTGCTCCTAAAGATGAGGAAAATTAAAGATAATCTCCAATGCGTGTTTTTTTTTTAATGTATTTTTAAACAATTAAGATTTTAAATAATACTCATTAAAAATTTTCTGAAATAAAATTTTAATATTTTAATTTTTAATAATAATAACCACGTGTTTGAGGAAGGTTTTTTACGTATGTACATATATCTATGACTAAAGAAGAGTATTCTGTGTAATTATAATTACTCAAACAAAATTAATTTGAAATTACATAAAAGCGTTTAGTTTGAAACTCTGTGTATTTCTGTGAATTTCTACACCAAAGTCTTTCAAAGTTCATATGAAAAAAATAAAACGACGTAGAAATTCACACAAATGCACAGAGTTTTAAAGTAAAGGAAAACACTTCTAATATTTATGTATCCTCTGAATTCTGACACTGTTCAATACAATCTTTAAAATTTTTGGGAAACAAAGCTAGACAGGACTTTAATTTAATTTATTAATTTAGGGCCAGTTTCACAGTGAAGTAAGTGTCACTTAAGTGCCGAATATGGAAAACTAATTCCCAATTTCACAGTGTAAACTTATCGAAATAAGTGACACTTAAGTCTCCGATGTTGGCCACTTAAGTTCCACTTATTCAGGTAGTAAAACTGCGGCTTAATTGCCAAAATGGGAAAATTAAGTGCCACTTATTTTGTTAAGTGTGCACTGTGAAACTGGCCCTTAATATTATCCACAGCAAGCGAATTCAAATTTAGTTTCCACAAACTGAGACATTTTGCTGAGAAATCCTGTTCATACTCGTATACATACATTTGTATAGGTACATACAATATGTACATATTTCTGACATAACTGAGATCTTAAATTTTTCTGAAGTGGCCAGGCCTATTAAAAGAAACTGTAATTTTATTTATTGACACCAACAACCTCCTTGTTTATAGTGACGGCAGCTGTATTTTAAATTATTCGCTTGAGATTTTATTTTAATTCAGTTCGTTAACTCTCTTTTAGCCATGTGATATTTTCCAGTTTTGATTTCACACTTCAGTAAATTTTTAATAACAAAACGTATATTTATACAGATGAATATCTTGTTTACGTAATCAAGTACAAAAAACTTACAATAAAATGTAGGTAGGTATTTATTTTTCTTTTGAGCCACAAAAATAATATAATTAGCATAATATATGTATATCGGTGGTGGCTGCCGGCAATGTCTCCAGTGGTGGTATATTTATTAAAATTAAAAGGATGTTTTTAATGTAAATTTTGTTAGCAGATGAAGCACAAACAAAAAAAATCTCAATTTATAAGCGTACGGTGTATAGGGGAAAGTAAATAACAGTGACTTTTTTTTCTGCAAAAAAATAACCTAAGTTCATAAATAAATAAATAAATAAATACAAAAATACTATAACGATACTTAAAAAGTTATAACGATACACACTTTAAATCGTTTCAATATACAAATAAATAAAATGTGGTTCGAAAAGGTTAATACATATAATTTTAAGCAGAACTCGCTGAAAATGTTATTTGAAAAATAAGTTATGTTATAGCCTTTTGGACAACTTGGATTCTGAAGTTTGTATGTACCTCTGTATTTGTTTTTAAAACAATCTATTATTTATAAGACGGTGTTCGTCCGACTTTTTTGGCGTATCCTCCGACTTTTTTTTGACGTATCTGTAAAATTATCTCACGCCCACTTCATGGTGAGAAAGAGGTGGCCAAGAAAGTCATCGCTTTCGCGCCATGAATTGGGAGTGAAAAAAAATACACAGACGTCAAAAAAAATCCGGCGCGCGGAAAAAGTCCAATACCGTCTAAAGATATTTGAAAATGTTGCTAGTAAATTTTTAGTTACTTACATTTTCAGGAAAATTAAGACTCTGAGATCTCAGCACTCTCAGTTATATGAAAAAATTTCTCAGCCTTGCTGTCAAAATTGTGAGGACAAAAAATTTTGATTTGCTTCGCTGCAATCTCTGAGATCTCATTTTTCTGAACGCGCCAAATAATAGTATTTGACATTTATCTGGAGTTGAAAGTTTTTTGCAAAGGTGTTTGAAAAAATATTTAAAATTGTTCCTCTTTCGTTAAAATCACAGATTTCAATTTATTAGATATAACATACTTCACACTGTAAAGTTAAGCATTTTCGTCTTTTACAAAAACGGCGAAATGTGGGAGATAGAAAGAAAGGTAAAATATAATAATCACATATTTTAATATATTTATCTCTGTCTATCTTCCCTTTTTTTTGCCATTTCTTAAAAAGCAAAAAATCTTCTTGTTCGTAGCAAAATACATATATGTACATAAGTTGGCTATCTAGGTGTACCTTTATTAAAATCTGGTGCACATCTTACCAGAATAGGCAGCGCAAAAGATGCTAGTATTGGTATTTTAAGCCCAGTGTTACAGTTTGAGTAAGTGACACTTAAGATGTCAATATTCGAGACTTAAGTGTCACTTATTCAGGCAAATCTGTTTTATGAAATTGGAGATAAGTTTTCCAAATTGTCACTTAAGTGCCATATACTTTGACTGTGAAACTGGACCTTCATAGATTAAAACAAAATATACGCTTAACCTAAGAATCAATCAATAAATCAAGAAATACATTTGAGCTGGTTACTTTATGAGCTGATTTTTGTTGGAACTGGTCTTTGCCCAGTTTTGCAGTACGAAATCATCCTAGTTTCGAATTTAAACCCGATTTAATTTTCCAAAAATATTTTTCAGTCAAATTTGATTCCGAGTTAAGTCATCGATTTTGGTGAGTCAACTCTGGACTCACTGAATAGGTATTTGGGACAGGTGCTAAAAAAGGCGACAGCCGACACCGAGTACGCCCTCTTTGTTTCCATAGTGCCCTGCTTTGATTTTGATAGATTTTCGACAACAATGTTAAAATTAATCCAACACTGAAAAACTGTTTCTGAGTTAACTTGAGTCTTGTGAAGTTAGCAAAACAATTGTTTAAAATTTAATAAAAAATGAGAGTTCCCGGTAGCAAACAAAGAGTTCTAGAGTTCCTCATACTTTTTTTCAATAGTTCTGGCGAATTAAGTGCTTAAATTCGAAAAATAAGTTTTTTGTGCTAACTTCACGCAGCAAGGACTTTTTTGAGAAAAAGAGTTCTGAGCATGTTTTTCAACTTAAAGTCAAGAGTTCTAGAGTTCCTGATGAGTTTTAGAAAGAGCTCTGCAAAATTGGAAAAGTTAGGGCAAATTAAGTTGCCCATCGACTTAGAACAAAAAAATGTCAAAATCCAAAAAAATCAAAAAAAAGGAGTTCTGATTAGATTCCCGATAGCAAACAAAGAGTTGTGAACATTTTGTTAATAACTTTTTTTTCTAAAACTAATTTTTCAAAAGTTATTCGCAAATTTAGGTGCCCATTGACTTAGAACCAAAAAATGTCAAAATCCAAAAAAATCAAAAAAAAGGAGTTCTGATTAGAGTTCCCGATAGCAAACAAAGAGTTCTGAACATTTTGTTAATAACTTTTTTTTCTAAAACTAATTTTTCAAAAGTTATTCGCAAATTTAGGTGCCCATTGACTTAGAACCAAAAATGTCAAAATCCAAAAAAGGAGTTCTGTTTAGCTATAAGCTATTGTGAAAACTGAAAATATATAATGTTTTAAAATAACATTTCTTCTACTTAGTTACTTTCGCCACTAGCTACAATTGAGTTTCTTAATTTTTTGCTTACCTACCCAAAATTTGTTCTCATTTTCGCAAAGCAAAATACCTACCAGCCTACTCACCTTCAAGTTACAACCATTGAACACTCTACCTTCCTATAAAGCTGACAACCCAATACTTTGTTTCACCCTACCTAGTACCTCCTCTTACCTAACTATAGATAGGGCAAATAAACCAATCAAGAAATAGGTACCTACAAAAAACAAAATCAAACAACAAAAAGTTATGGTTTCACGCCTCAGCCAAAACTAGGTAGTGTGAAACAAAGTATTGGGTTGTCAGCTTTATAGGAAGGTAGAGTGTTCAATGGTTGTAACTTGAAGGTGAGTAGGCTGGTAGGTATTTTGCTTTGCGAAAATGAGAACAAATTTTGGGTAGGTAAGCAAAAAATTAAGAAACTCAGTTGTAGCTAGTGGCGAAAGTAACTAAGTAGAAGAAATGTTATTTTAAAACATTATATATTTTCAGTTTTCACAATAGCTTATAGCTAATCAGAACTCCTTTTTTGGATTTTGACATTTTTGGTTCTAAGTCAATGGGCACCTAAATTTGCGAATAACTTTTGAAAAATTAGTTTTAGAAAAAAAAGTTATTAACAAAATGTTCAGAACTCTTTGTTTGCTATCGGGAACTCTAATCAGAACTCCTTTTTTTTGATTTTTTTGGATTTTGACATTTTTTGGTTCTAAGTCAATGGGCACATAAATTTGCGAATAACTTTTGAAAAATTAGTTTTAGAAAAAAAAGTTATCAACAAAATGTTTAGAACTCTTTGTTTGCTATCGGGAACTCTAATCAGAACTCCTTTTTTTTGATTTTTTTGGATTTTGACATTTTTTTGTTCTAAGTCGATGGGCAACTTAATTTGCCCTAACTTTTCCAATTTTGCAGAACTCTTTCTAAAACTCATCAGGAACTCTAGAACTCTTGACTTTAAGTTGAAAAACATGCTCAGAACTCTTTTTCTCAAAAAAGTCCTTGCTGCGTGAAGTTAGCACAAAAAACTTATTTTTCGAATTTAAGCACTTAATTCGCCAGAACTATTGAAAAAAAGTATGAGGAACTCTAGAACTCTTTGTTTGCTACCGGGAACTCTCATTTTTTATTAAATTTTAAACAATTGTTTAGCTAACTTCACAAGACTGTTAACTTGGGTTCATTTTATTTACAGAATTAACTAATTCTGGTCAGAGTTTACTAAGCACTGACAAAGTGGTTCTTAATGAACGAGTCATAATAAAGCGTCCTTCATATTTCATATTTTTTTTTTCACATTATTTTCCAAAAAAATTAATTGAGATCCAAAAATGGTTGATCTTCTGAACAGTAACTTAATTTAATTTCAATTTATTTCAATTCATTAAATACTAACGTTAACAATACTTATTACTTATACTTGGAACTTCATATCCAAGTTTAATTTGAGATTATTTGTATTGCCTTTACTGACGAAAACAAAAGTTTCAACAGAATTTTATTTATATTTCAACATGTGTAACATATTTTCGATAAACTTTGCGTTGTTTGTTTTGCATAGGCTTGCAAATGAAATGTACCCATATGTATATTAAAAGTCTATTTGTTTTTTAAAAATAAAAAATAACCTCAACCAATCAAAGACTCAATTATATTATTCTCAATAAAATTATTAAATTGTTGCTAGCTGTCACCAAATGTTTTATTGTGTCAATATTTGGGTTCTAGGTACATATGTATCTTAAAGAACAAACACGATTACAACTATTTATGTAGCCATACATAATAAATTTTGAAGTAAAACTTCGTTTGCGGCATGGGGGTAAAAAATTTTTCTATGGAGCTGTCAGTGGCATGTCAAACCGACATACAAATTCCCGTCACGAATTTCAAAATTCAGCGTCACGATTTTGCAAATACTTGCCCTGTTGTCGTGAAAGAAGTTTTACTTCTAGCGTGTGTACATAAGTACGCACACTCTTTTTTTTTATAGATTTTTGAACCGGGAAAATAAATTATAAAAGGTTTTTGACTCAATTCTTGTCATTCGATTACCCAACTTACATATATATATATAATAAAATCAATTTGAGTTGAATTATACAACTGTAAAAAACTATTCAACTCCAGCATGAATAAACTATAATCTTTTCAATTTAGCTTTGTCACTTTAACTTTTAACTCAACAGATCTAGAAAGCTTAAATGCATTAAATGGAAAGTGTGTGAGTTGGATACAAATTTCGTTTCCACGTATAGATTAGTGTTAAAAATAAAGCATTGAATAAAATTGAACGCGATTTCAATCCAATTCACACATGGCTTAAGTTGAATCGTTTACTGTGTCCTTAAATGATTCATGTATCAAAACTATGACTCCGTTATTTTATTTATTAAAACACAGTTAGAAAAAAATGTTTTTTTTTTTGTTAATTTATTCTGGGGTTGGCTATGTTTTCCCGCGGCACGTTTCCCGCGTCACATTTTCCCGCGTACGTTTTCCCGCAAAATATTTTCCCGCAAAACGTTTTCCCGCAGAACGATATCCCGAAATACAGTTTCCCGTGTAACGTTTGCCCGCCGATTCCTACTTTTTTTAATACAAATCGACAGCGCATGAACAAAATTCATTTCAATAGTATTTTTCTTGTACAAAAGTCTTTTCTTGTGTTAAGGTGAGGTGTGTATGGGGGGCATGCTGCCCCCCTGCAACCCCCCTGCTTGGCACACTATAGGATTTGGGGTAGGTGCGAGGTTGAGTGTATGAAAAGTTTCTTTTCACCATTTGGTAGTTTTTTTTATGAAAATTAAAAAAAAAATAAAAAAACGCTTAATATGAAAAAAAAAAATATTAAATATTTTAACAAACATAAAATATTTATTGCATAAATGCAAAATAGTATTGTCAAAAAGTACTAATTAGTATTGCCTATCCCGCCGCCAATCCCGTGGAAAATTTCATAGGCAATCGTTCCGCGGGATATCGTGCTGCGGGATTGTAGCAAAAAAAAACTACCTTTCAAATCGGCGGGCAAACGTTACACGGGAAAATGATCGCGGGAAAACGTAGTGATCTCTCAATAGTTATTTGATTCTTATGAAATTGGAAAAAAATACAAACTTGACATTGCATTAAAGTATTCTATACTAGAAAATCTAATTCCTCAAATCAAAATCAAAACTAGTGCTTGTAACAACTTTTACTAATTGCTTATTTGAAATCATAGTTTTTTTTTACAAATTACATGCTAAAAAATAGATAACATTTATCACGGTAATGACCACTCGCATGCACATGAGCTTCTCTAAGGTGAACATGTGAATTATATGTAGTAGAATGTAGACACCCGCGATCACATTGATTTTGATTGCTTTTAACAAGTCATTGCGGGGAATCACATGAAAATTGTTAAATAGACAAGCTCACTATGTGGGAATTCGTATATTTCAAAAGTCTCAATCTATCGAAGTCAGAAATCAATCACGACAATTCGAAATGAAATTCAACGGTGTTGCTTAATAGTTTCACTTGCATGGCGACATTTATTTGATTCCTTTATAAGTATTATGATTGTCAACTAAAATTGGTTAGAGCCTGAATCTAAAGATTAACTAAGCGCATACAAACAGTCACGCATCTTCACGCTTGAAAACGTCTTGCTTCATGGCTTCAGGGTACTTAGATCTTAGATGGCTAACGGTGGAGTTGAAGAACGAAGATATATTCATTGGGTGTTAATTACCTAGTATAGACCAGTTTGAATTACTTTGAGGAAACTTAATGAGCTTGACGATCGATTTTCCATTGTTGGTTGCGGACAAGCATGACGGTAATGTAGGGTGTGATTTCAAAGTCACGGTCAATTGTGACACTTGATATACGCGTAAGCAAAGCTTTATTTGAAATATTAGTTAGTAATTATATGTTAATGAACTTGATAATTTTTTTATATAAATGTAGGATGATAAAAAGAGGAACAATACAAGAACAAAAACCCCCGATATGGCGCGTTGACATGTTTAATTTTCTTGGAAAATAACTTGAAATTTTTAAACTCAATTAAACATAAAAGAACTTGCTATATATACTGTAAATATTCAGAGTAATAATAGAGGAACGTGTAGTTATTTGGCTCAAGACAAGAAAAAAATCCCCCTTTAAGGCGAGAGTGGCAATTTAATAAGTAAATTACATGAAATGGAATATACGAAATCTAAAAAAAACAACATTTTTAATGAGTGCGTGAAGTTAGCCCCCCTTTTTTGGAATTTGCTATTCGTTTCTTAAAATTGATTTTTAGTATGAAAATTTGAAAAAAAAGGGGGGGGGGGGCAGGGGTGTTTTTGAAAAGTTAAAAAAATCGGAGATGTTTTTTTAAAGTTAGTTTTTTTTTTCAATACATGCATTTATAAGGTTTCAAAAGTCAATGCATTAAAAACAAAAATAAAATATTAGAGAGCCGTTTTTTTTGATTTTTGAAAAAATGTTCGGAAGGTTTTATCTTTAAAAATACACGTCCTACAATTTTGAGTTTTTGGAACAATGTTTAGAACACTTTTTGAAACCAGAAAAAAATTTCGAAATTAAGAATTTCGAAAAAAGGGGGGCTAGAATTTTTTCGAGTTTTGCCCATAACTTTTGAAATTTTGAACATAAGGGTTTAAAAACTTGGAACAATGTTCAGAACAACTAGAACAATTTGGAACAACTTTCAAAATTTTGTTTTTCGAAAAAAGGGAGGCTAGGTAAAAAACGGTTTTTTTGCTCTAAAACCCCCATTTTTGAATATTTTTCAAAAAAAACTTGGAACAATGCGGAACAAATCGGGAACAACCTGGAACAACTTTCAAAAATAGCTAATTCCAAAAAAAGGGGGGCTAACTTCACGCACTCATTTTTAACACCTTAACTGTCCCCATACAAATTGATATTTAAAACCACCCATACGTCCATTATTATTTCGAGACATCGAAAATACGTCCCATGTATCATATTTGATACACAAAATTTGTTTTTTCTCGTACCACCTACGTCTATGTATCATTTTTGATACATGAACAGAACTCGGCTTCACTGTCCCCATACAAAATCATTTAAAAACGCCCATACGTCCGATATTATTTTTTTTTTTTTTTTTTAAACCATTATTATTTAGTAAGATTCAACATACCTAGAAGAGGTTGGTTGCATACATAATTGGTCACTGCTGTTAAGAAAAAGGTTTTAGTTTTGTGGTCAGCGATTATCGGTTTGTATATGGGGACATTGAAGTTATAACGAATTCCAATGCAAAGATTATAATTATTATGTATCAACACTCGGAAAATATTTGTTTCAACTTTCAAGACGTTGTTTGAATTTTTTTGCATTTTTGAAAAAATAAAAAAAGGGAAGAAATAAATAAACGTTTTTATCTTTAGCTGAAAACTTATTTGTAATACTGTGATGGATAGTGACAGTGAAGATTTCAGTTCCGGCAGTAAAAGTGAATGTCAACCATTTGAAATTAACTCTGCAGAATCTTCCTATGAGCCTACAAAAAGTGAAGATGAGGAAACAGAATTGATCCTTTCAATTGCAGCCCAACAATTGGTCCCACGGCAAATTTCAGAACAGCTGCAACAAGATGATAATTCGTCACATCGACTTTCCATAATAAAATACATTTAGTTTTGATTAAACTAAATCATGAGAATCAACAAGAACGAAGGTAAAATTCGCCGACCAAAAAATGGCTTTTAAGCGTTTTTGCAATTTTTGGATTTACGGTAAACCACTAAAAATTCACAAAAACGTTAAAAATCCCTTTTAAGCGTAAAGCAAGCAATAAAAAATAAAAAAGTAAGGATTTACTTTTCAAATAAGTATTTTACTTAATTATTTTTACAATTTTTTTAAAGTTTTGTAAAGTATCAGACAGTACCTATAAATGTTTATATGAAGATTTAGTTTTTAGGCAATTTTGTTCATATAAACGCGATATATCTTTATGTATCAAAAATGATACATGGACGTAGTAGGCACTAGAAAAAAAAATTTTTGTAGGTATCAAAAATAATACATGGGGCTTATTGTTTATATATTTTATATCTAGGATAGAATTATGGACTTATGAATATTTCCGTATCAATTTGTATGGGGACAGTGAAGCCGAATTCAAAAATGTATCAAATATGATATGGACATGGGACAGTTAATTTTTTCAAATAAACTAGGTATTGGATATTTTTTTTTTAATATTTTATCACTTTAAATCCAATTAAGGAAAATACTTCTAATTTTTAACATAAAATGGTAATATGGCAATTCGTAATACTGAACAGAAATGAAAATTCGATCTGAAAAGCTGAAAATTTCAGTAATCTTGACAAAAAAATGTTCCACATACGACACCATGACCCATGCTAAACTGAAGATTTTATTATTTGAAAACTGAAAGTGCGGTAATTTTTTTTTGTATTGTAATGTTTTACCAAGGGTTTGTAATAAATAATACTTTATTTACTTTGTTTAAAACTTCCACTTATTTATTTCGTAAATAATACACTTCACTTTCTTACAACCAAACAATTTATTATACAATACTCAAATATACCGAAACTAATTTCAGAAAACAATTTACTTATCCCCTTCTAGTCATGAATATAGAACAATATCTATCCTGCCGTATCTATCTAAAGTATTTGAAAGAGTTCTCCAAAGACAAATCAACTCGTACATAAATACAAATAATTTGTTGTCTCCATTACAATCGGGGTTTAGGAAGCATCACAGTTGTGTTTCTGCCATTATAAATGTGGTGGAAGACGTAAGAAAGTCTTTAGATGAAGACAAGGTTACTTTTTTAGCACTATTGGATTTTTCAAAGGCTTTTGATACGGTTGATCATACTAACCTTTGCAATAAACTCCAAACATTATACGGCTTTTCGAATTCTGCAGTCACTCTTCTTTCATCTTATTTAAAATCCAGATCACAGGCAATTTCGGTAGGCAACAAAACGTCCAATTTCCTTAATAACAGCTCCATTCTTGGACCGCTTTTGTCACTATACGTGAATGAAATCCCTTCGAAAGTTTGCTCTTCCCTGCACATGTACGTAGATGATGTTCAAGTTTATAGGAGCTGTTCTTTGGGTTTTATTAAGGACTGTGCAAATGCTATAAATTCAGACTTGGAAAGGTCACACGATAATGGTCTTTTTCTTAACCCTTTAAAAACCAAATGCATAGTTATCAGTAAGAAGCAGCTTGATCTATCATATTTCCCTGAAATCATGCTTTGTGGATCAATAATCGAATATGTGGACAGTGCAAGAAATTTGGGAATGGTTTTCAACAGAACGCTCACATGGGACAAACACATAAACACGGCCGTCGGAAAAGTTTATGGAACTCTACGCTAGCTCTGGCCATCCCATCATTTCACTCCCTTGAAAACGCGTTTATTGTTAGCGAAAACGCTCATAGTTCCAAACTTGATTTACGGATGTGAGGTTTTCTGCAACTGTGATTCTTCTAACAGTAGAAAACTAAACGTCGCATTTAATAATATTGCACGATATGTATTTAACGTTAGACGTTTCGACAGGATTTCGCATTTTTCCAGGACACTATATAATATGTCATTTGATCATCTTCTTCGTTACAGATCACTTATCCTGCTTTCAAATGTGATCCAAACAATGCAACCTAGTTTTCTTTTCAATAAATTAAATTTTAGTAATTCTATCAGAACTCGACAACTTCTAAATTAATCATAAAAACTTTTTTCTTTTCACAAATTTGTTAAATAGTTCTGATTTATACAATAACTTTAATACCTTTTGTATAACCTCAATGTAAAGCATCACTTATTATAAGAGTTTTAATTTCTTAATGTGTATTTTATAAATAAATAAATATATTCGCGAAAATATATTATCTCTTATCACAACCAACTTTACTCTTTCACTATTAAAAACAAACTGTGTCGAGGTCGGCAATTTTGTTTCTATTACTTTCGGGAAGGTTCTCGTATTTGCTTCTCGATCTTTCTATGACGGTAGAGGGGGTAATAATTCCCCTTCGAATTTCGAACATTCTTTCTATGTTCGAAAAAGCTCACTCAAAGTTATCAGTGGTAGCGTTCAGTACAGATTTGTGATTTACATAAATTTCCAAGAGATGGCGCTTCATAAAAGACGTTACATTATAATTGAAAAGCAGTTGAGTAATTTAATCGTTACAGTATTCATGACTTGTTAACAGTTGCAGCAAAACATTACAATTTTGCTTATTAAAAGAGAAAAATGTTGACTCATTCTTGCGGATTTTGTTTCTTCTTCATTTTTTGTTCAAAAATGTCCAAAAAAGATTGATGTCTTATGATTAGTGGGAAAAAACTGAAAATATCTCAGAGACCTCAGCAATATCACTATTATTAACAGGATTCCTCATCAAAAATTATTAGTTTGTTGTCAAACAGATTCGTATATGCTTATTTTTTGACTCACCAAAATTAGTGAGGATTATGAAATATAAACTGACCAAATAACTTTTGAGTCTTGACTAAAATTTGACAGTTGTTCTCTAGTTTTATTTCTGTATTAACGCTCTGTATATTAAAAACCATTCACGGATACATAAAAAAGAATAAAATACTATTGGGCATCGTGTAATAAGATACACGCTTTATTGCAAACGTATGGTTCTAGCTGCCAAAATCGTTTGACATTGGATCCGCTGTGACATATGATATTATAAAAACGTGCGCCGCCTCCATAAAAATACAGAGTTTGATGCGGTCTGTGGGCTGGTGAAGTTATTGGAACCTATTCTTTTGCAAAAATGAAACAAATTAGCATGTTACGGTCAGTTATATTCGCTACAAGGGTAGAGTAGACCCATGATTATAGACCTTTATACGGTCAATTCAATTGGATGGCACAACGTGATATGCAGCAAACGAAACAATCAACTTATTTATTTATTATTCGAAGATCGCATAATACAAATTGGCTCCAAGAACTTTTGATTTGATCCTTCTTGATTATACCTAAACACTAAATTTGACGCATTAGAATCCAACAGAGTTCATGTTATTGCTTCTTGAGAAAGTAGTCGGAAACTGTGTCCCTTGAATGGGGAACACTACGTTTTCCCGCGATCGTTTTCCCGTGTAACGTTTGCCCGCCGATTTGAAAGGTAGTTTTTTTGCTACAATCCCGCAGCACGATATCCCGCGGAACGATTGCCTATGAAATTTTCCACGGGATTGGCGGCGGGATAGGCAATACTAATTAGTACTTTTTGACAATACTATTTTGCATTTATGCAATAAATATTTTATGTTTGTTAAAATATCTAATATTTTTTTTTTCATTTAAGTTTTTTTATTTTTTTTTTATTTTCATAAAAAAAACTACCAATGATAAAAAAAACTTTTCATACACAACCTCACACCTACCCCAAATCCTATAGTGTGCCAAGCAGGAGGATTGCAGGGGGGCAGCATGCCCCCC
Source organism: Epistrophe grossulariae (assembly GCA_929447395.1). NCBI lineage: Eukaryota > Metazoa > Arthropoda > Insecta > Diptera > Syrphidae > Epistrophe > Epistrophe grossulariae. Next base: position 108,303,741 of record OV839566.1, read on the forward strand.
ATACATACCTCACCTTAACACAAGAAAAGACTTTTGTACAAGAAAACTACTATTGAAATGAATTTTGTTCATGCGCTGTCGATTTGTATTAAAAAAAGTAGGAATCGGCGGGCAAACGTTACACGGGAAACTGTGATTCGGAATATCGTTCTGCGGGAAAACATTTTGCGGGAAAATGTTTTGCGGGAAAATGTACGCGGGAAAACGTGCCGCGGGAAAACGTAGCCAACCCCCTTGAATGACATTGCAGAATGTATTCTCTCGTTTGAATATTATTACAATTATGTAAATAGATATTTAATTAAATTTACTGGCTTAAAAAATAGCTTTAAGATCTTTTTTTTTTGTAGACCCATATTCTGGATTTCGAACAAAATTGATTTGAAATCGATATTCAATTTCACTCGAAATAAAATTTTGTGTTCTACAATTCGTTCGTTTTCGAAATTTCGTAATTACTTCGAACTGTCAAAATTTTTGTGCATCCATTTTTTTGAAAATTGAAATCACACCACGTATGAAAATGGACGTAATATTAATAATAATTTGAAGGAAAAAAAAAGAAGCGAAACTCTAGAGAAAAAACTATACGAACATTTTTGCCTAGATAAATATTAATTGCTCTTATCAATTGTTTATTCTTATATTTGTATCTTCTTATTAATGTTTTCTACTAAAATAATAATTAATTAATACCAAAAAGAGCAAAAATATAAAGTTGCGCCAAGAAATACAAAACCAACTGCAACTTAACTTTAAACAAAGTGGATATGTCATACGTTCAGAAAAATGGAATGAATATTAATTTTCATTTTCAAAATTCCAATTCACAATTATAGTATTTCGAACAAATTGTTATCTGAATAAATAAAATTCTGAGCATCGGCGGTTGTACCTTTTTTTGAAAAAGATTGATACTCATAATCTAAAACGTTGTATGTATTTAATCACATACATATGCCTGTTTGGTAACTTTTTTTTCAACAAATTTCCCAAAAACTAAGTTTTTTTCTATTTTGTGAAAATTTGTGCAAATTCTCAAGAAATTTCACGTTACCAAACAGATCAATTATGTCCTTAGAACGAACAAATAAGAGACACAAATTTTGGAGATTAATTTAATAAGAGTTACACCATTTTCCAATCACAAGTTAACATAATATGTAATATACAATACATAATTTCCACTTCTTAACCGGTACCGGAAGGTATTTACATACACTGATCAGATGGTCACTCACGTTTAACCTAAATTCACTATACCTAGGTACATTCGGACGTGCATTATTTATTTTACCTACATATATTCCTTCTTCTGTTTTTTGCATAATATCATTCATTTCATTGACTTAATTTAAAAGACTTTTTTCTGTTGAGAAAGAGTTCAAATTTAATTTAAGCAAGCGATTAACTAGTATTCCTCTCTTGCAATTGGCAATAAAATTTTTTATAAAAAAAGATGCACTAAAATAGCGTTGATTTGCATGATTGCACGTTTATTGTTTCTTTGCTATAATATATAGAAAAAAATTTGTATTTAATTCACGTTCACTAATTGAAAGAACACACGCATTGCTTGTTGGTTACTTTTTTTTTATTTTGTCTTTTGCGTCTTTCATAGATGGAAAGCAAACATATAAAGATTATACTTTGGCTAAGTATTTCTTAATCTTTTTTATATACATACATATTATCTACGAGTATCTAGTTAATTAATAATTTGATCAATTCTTATATTCGGTGCATAAGATAAATTGCAACAGTAGCTACTTGCAAATAAACTGTTCTAAGGAATCTTTGTTTTAAACAATACAAGAACGCTGTTAACATTGTTACGAAAATTAACATTCAAGTGGATTTCATTGTGCCCGATTCAATGAGCTTCGTAGCCGCCGTTATCAATCTGAATAATCTCTTGAAACAATCGATCTAAAATTGAAATTTAAAGCTAATTTCTTGTTTTACGATATCGAGGTTATGCTATCTTCTCTCGAAAAGCGAGTGCGCAGTATCAATTTCTCAGCCAAAATTTCGGATTTCCTTGTGATATTTCAAAGAAGGTGGAGTTAAAAGACAGCAAACAACTTGAAGCAATATAACAGCAACAATAAATTGACAACAAAATTCGAAAGGATATTAAAGCGAAATATCTTTTGAATGAAATTAATATATAAATTAATAAATTGTTAATTTCAAATATTTGTCAATTTTAAATTATTTAGCTTCAGACTTCTTGCTTGAATTGTATCCAAATTTATTATTTTCATTTAAAATACTATTACCGTTTCCTGATGATTTTCAATTATCGTTCCGCATAAATGTGGCTGAATATCGTTGATAAAGTGCTCATTTTCCTCTTTCCGCAGCAAACTGTAACATTGTGTGGATGCATTGTTTCTCAACAATCACTTATATGTTCAGAACACCAAATGTTATAATTTTTTAAGATTAAAGCCAAACCTTATTTATTTTTTCAAACTGTTGCTTAATGGTGATTTTACATTCATCTCCATTTGAATGAAAAAGGATGTAAAATATAAAATTTACATTTGTTAAAAAGAGAGAGAAGACCAAAATGCAGAGATCTTCATTAAAGCTGATTATAGGAAGTGCTTATTAAATAAAGCCGAACATGTTTATCTTCAAAAAGGTACTCTCTCACATATTCGTATTTTTGACACGAATCTGTCAGGCTCCGGTTTTCTTGCTATTTGCAGATGAAGAAATACATTTAAATCCACCATATAAATGAAATCGTTCCATTTTTAGTAACCCTCAACCGTCAGCTGCCAAATTGTCTTTTTTTCGTTCACTCATAAAAAAAATTGTAATATCAAGAATTTTATACTTTGGTCCAACAATTTTCGTGGGTTAAACCCACTTTACCTTAAAATTCTCAATTTTAGAATACCATAGTAGGTCGTGATGCAAAAACTTTTATTCTTGACTTAAAAATAGAAAATGTCAAACTTGTTTTTAAAAAAGCTCAACAACTAAAATCGTATGTTTAAATACGAAAATAGTTAAAGTTTTGAGAGGGAAAATTGAACAATAAATGTTAGATTTATAAAAATAGAAATTGTTGACACAAGAAAAAATTGTCAACAAAAAATTAAAATTAATTTTTGGTTCAAATATTTAAAATGTAAGATTTCCAAAAACTTAAATAGTTCTGTCAAGAACTTATTTATTTATTTAATGCTTTATGGGCTAACGTTAAACACTTATTATAATATTACTTAAAACTAGTACATACAAAATTTGCATTACAATAATGTATTAAAAAGGTTTGTTTGAATTTAATACTTTTAAAGTTATCATTTACTGAGGAGATCATAAAGTAATACTTATTAAATACTGAAATCAATTGATTTAAAGGACTATTGTCAATTTTACTTAAAAAATAAAATTTGTGGAAATAAATCCATGGAAAAGATTGTAGGTATTAAAAAGAAGAAAAGCATGAAAATAGTAGATGAATATATAAATCGTCGCCCGAGAATTGTTTTGTCGTATAAACCATTTGAGCAATTTTGGGAAATCGTATTTTAAGTTTCTCGTTTAAATAAAAGAGAAACTGACTGATGAAGTTTTCTACAATTTTAATAAAATTTTGTGTGGAAAATCTTCTTTTGATTAAGGTATTCCAGATTGTTGAGTCGGTTTTAGTTTTTAATCTATAGAGGATTATCTCCAAGATCATTTTGTCGTATACGCCACGAAAATCAGTACTTTGTTCGATCCCCATACACATACGACAAAGTGAACACGAATGCGTTAATTGAATGCAATACCGAACCGAGCGAGATTTCCGATTTTTTTAAAAACTAGAAGACATTTTAACATCTGGTTTTTAGTGTTTGAATACAAATTGATACGAGAGTTGAATATTAAAAACAAAATTACTAGAAAATAATGTAAAATTTTGAACAAAATGAGTTTGAAAAAAACTTTCTTCATTTTAACATTGAAAATGTTTATAGGGTCGTTTTGAGAAAAATATGGTGTTACCAAAATGATTAAATGAACAAATGAATATATAACAAATGAACGAAATGAACTCTAGCGTATAGGGGGCTCAGGATCGAATTTTTGGTTGGTGTTACAAAAGAAAATGCCAAAATGAACCTAAAGACACAATCGATGAATCGTACCTACACGTTGATCGTCGCCAACCGACGAGCTTCAGTGGAGGATAGTTGAATTTGTATGAAATCTTAAAATCACTCGATTTGAGCGCACTTAGAAGCCTTTTACTCAGGTTATAATTATCGGATGCTTAATGTTTAGATAGATAATTAAAGATAAAATGACAGGCTACAAATCTGCATCAAAATGTTTGCAAAAGCTTAAAAAATGCATACTAAAAACGTGAAAGATTGGATTTTGAGAACTAATTTCATCACGGCAAATGACGTGAGGAACAAGAAAAGAAAAAGAAAAAAACGTACCCACAAAGAATATACATACATTGCTGTAAGGGTGTTGGCAAGACGTTGGTTGGAGTGGAATGTGTGCAAAAAAACCACCACTGCACTGTGGCTGGTGGCAAACACAATTGGCTTCGCATCGGGAACAAAAATGATATACATACATAGCTACATCATTATGTAGGTTAGGTACCTATGTCTGTAAAATGTTATGTTGATTAAATTGTTGTAGGTATTTTGCAAATATTATTCGTAATGGTACGATTAGGTTGGTTTGGTTGGCTTATAACTTCTGTTCTAACAATCGGATATTTAAAATAAAGGTCTTAAAATGAAGGTAAAATATCGAACTAATTTATTCAGTTAAAAAATAATTGAAATAACATAAAAGTGTAGGTGAAAAACGTTTAGGTTTAATTCATCAAAATAAATAATTGCAAAAATTGATAAATTGAATAACAAAATTGGCTTCGCCAACAAAATTCATATACCTACATATCTATATAGGTACATACATTATGTATGTAGGTAGGTAGGTAGGTAGAAATGGCGATCACGAGCAACCTAGCTCGTTGGCCCAATTAGCGCTAGAGTGCGCCGTTTTGTTACCATAACTCGTTGGACCTGAGGATGTAAATGGTTTGGAATGTCTCAGAATGGCTCAGAGACGTAAGAGGTTTGACCCCTTAGTATGACATTATGTATGTACATTTATATAAAAGGATTGATTTAGTTGTTCTGCGGTTGCCTTTTTACTTCTGTACTAATAATCGGATCTTAAAGATTAAGGTTTTGAAATAAGTTAAATAATAGGCTTCAAAATTTTGTGTGACAAAACTTGACTTCATTCTTAATCAATTCGATTGTTGAACCTAGAATATGCACAGAGACCTATACTTGAACCTCTATGATTATAACTTATAACTTTAGTTCTATAAGGGCCAGATATTGAAGGTTAAGGTATTTAAATTAACATTAATCAGCCTAGAGGTAGGATTAACTTAGCGAAGCAACTTAAATGTAGTAATCGAAAAGGGTTGACTTGGTAAGCTTTTATTTTCTGTTCTAATTATCGGATCTTTGAGGTTAAGGTCTTAAAATTAAGGTAAAATCTAAGGCTATAAATTTATGTCACAAAACTTTACCTAAGTCTAAGCCAATGCGATTTTTGAACTTGACATACGTCTAAGCCAATGTGATTTTTTAACTTGAACTATACGTCTAAACCAATTCGATTTTTGAGCTTGACCAACGTCTAAGCCAATGCGATTTTGGGACTTGACCTACGTCTAAGCCAATGCTATTTTGGGACATGCGATTTTGGGACTTGACCTACGTCTTAACCAATGAACTTGGCCTACGTCCAAACCAATGTTATTTTTGCGCCTGAAATATGCAAAGGTACCTACTTGCGTTTCTCTTTAATAAACTTACAACATTAGTTCTAAGTTGTTGAAGGTTAAGGTATTTAAGTTAACGTTAATCAGTCTAGAGGTAGGATTAACTTACCTAAGCAACTTAAATATAAATATCGAAAAGGGTTTATTTGGCAAGCTTTTATCTTCTGTTCTAATCATCGGATCTTTGAGGTTAAGGTCTTAGAATTCAAGTAAAATCTCAGGCAAATTTATGTCACAAAACTTTACATACGTCTAAGCCAATGCGATTATTGAACTTAGAATATTCATAGGTACTGCAATATAATTGAACTTCTTTAATAAACTTATATAGATTTAGTTCTAATGTTCAGATGTTCAAGGTTAAAGGTAGAACTATAATAGTCGGATGCCGACCTAAGTGCAGGTCGTACGAAACGAAACGAATACAAAGAGTTCATATGACGTGCCCATAATTGAGTTTTGCTTGTTTCGACCAATTTTTTACTTTTGCTTTCGGAAGTGAATAGCGCTCACCGACCGCTCCATGCGTAAGTGAACTGAGAGAATTTTCTTCCAACATCTTCCGACTATTACAGCTCTACCTTAAGGTCCTCAAATGAAAAAAAAACTATTCAATTTGGTTGTCAACTCAGCTGTCAACTTAATTGGTGCTTTGCTTTTCATATACTCAGATAAAAGAATATTGCTTAACTGTCAAAACCATTAATATTGTCTTAAGAAATTACACGACTCGAGTTTATTAAATTTATTAAAAGATGAGTTCAAAATGCAAAATATTATAGAATACCTAAAAACAATTAGGTAAATCAGGTTTGCATTGAGTTTGAGCTACACATCAAATTATTTATAAATTTGGTCTCGCGTTAAAAAGGGTTCACTTTGATAGTAAATCAAATAACTTGCCTATATATAAATAGTTCAATAAGTTGAGAGACTTGTAAATAAATTTGAGCAAATTTGAGCAAATATTTGAATTTCTTCAACATCAACGCCGTGATTAAATAAACTGAACTGAACAACATTAATTTAACCGCCAACTGGGATTCAACATTAAAAATATCTACATATTGTAATTTCAGACTGAAGAATGGTTTCTTAGACATCTTCAGAAGTTTTGGTGCAACTATAGGATACAAATTATTTTATCGAGCTAACACAAGTCATTTTCAATGTCCCCATAGTTACTCTATGAGTGAAATCTGTAAATTTTTTTTTTAAATTTGAGTTTGAAAATTAATTTTTCCAAAACTATTGCATAAAAAAAAAATTTAAGAACGGAATTAATGGATGGATTTTTGGGTTTAAAAAAGGCATAACATGACATTGTAAGTGATGCGGTTAATTTTTAATAATTTTGTTTGTAATTTAATAAAAAATGGATTTAATCCTATATACGTACGACAAAACAATATTAAAAAAAATATCGCGGAAATACATGGATATTTTGTCGTATAATATGCCAAAATTTGGCGTTTACGACAAAACAAAACTAAGGCATGAGTTATTTTGTGCGGATATACGACAAATGCATACTGATTTTCTCATTAACGGTAAATGATAGGTCAAATCAGATTTCAGAAATGGAAAGAGGACTTTTGAAAGCATAGAACTGCATACCCACTTTAAAAAAGTGCATTTTGGCGTTTACGACAAAACAATTCTCGGGAGACGAAATGTTATGACAGAAATTAAATGTAAGAAATATAATGCAGCGGCAAAAATAAATATCCAAAGTTAAACCGTACGGGAAATAATAATTTTATACATTATGCCAAAACGTCGTTGAGCTTAGAACCAACATTTGTATACCTTAATTTAAGCTTACTTTGAACCCTTATGTTTGAGTAATCGAACCACTATTCCTTCTTTTCAAATACATATTCGAAATACTTTATAAAAAGAAAACTCTAAAATTTTAGCAATATAATGAAATATGTATTTTTTTCATAGGCAATTCTTAAAAGTAACTTACATATATTTTTTTTTTTACAAAAAAAGCAAGAACAACTTCTTCATAACTATTTAAAGTGACACTTTTTATACATGTTGAAAAATTAATAACATTTTTTATATAAAAGCAACTTTTTCTATTTGATATGCCTGAAATTTTTCTGAAGCTAAACTTTTACAGTCGTATTTATAAAAATTTTATCGAAATATGCTTTATTTAATAAAAATAAATATCACATTATTTACGGTTAAGACAATCTACTCTTGTGTCTAAGTTAGGCAGCTATATGACAACAAAAAACTAGGTTTTGGAACACATTTTCCAAAGTTGGACAGTTGTCTAAAGTTAGATAACTTTTATAAATAAGACCATTAATTTCTTGGTAAATCAAAAAGCCATTATTTCGCTCCAAATTTTGTTAAGTCCATATCGGAATTTAAACCTATCCGCCATCAACTCCCTCTTATTAAAGTTATCGATTTCGTGGGAATTGATCATTTTAAACAGATCTTGTATCTCAAGAATTAATTTTTCAGAAAACAGTTGCATTGTGTAACAAAAAATTATACAAATATAATATACTTACACCAACAATTTTTATTGTTGAAGCACGACCGCCACGAAAATTATACAAATATAGAAGTATAGGAACTTTGTTTTTGTTGCATGATCCTTTTTTACTACCGAGTTGTGGTATAGACTATAGATGTGTATTGTATACACATATGGTATGGAACCGTCGCCCACAGTACACATATATAGTAAACAATATATTGCGCAGGTTGTCAAAGTTGGAAATGTCAAAAAATTAAAAATGGCTGTTCGAGTGCCCACAGGAACTCAACGCGCATCATTAGAAACAACAATAAAATATTGAAATTAGACAAGGAAAGGGGCACTGAATCCACCATTTTACCACCATAATACCTCGATTTTGACAGATGCGCAAAACTGAACAAAAATGAAAACGCTAATGATATTACCTTTAATATGTGTACTGTGACCGTCGCACCGTCATCGTTATTCTCGGATTTAGCATGTTTGGGTGAGAGAAAGAGAGTTTAAGGTGTCGTGTAGGCAGTGTTGCCGCTATGCGACTTAAGTCGAATTTTGACCCCTTTTTTCGCATCATGCGACCATGATATAGCCAGGGTTGTGACTTTACTGCAATTGCAGTAGATCTACTGCATTTTTTTCGAAAAATAAATCTACTGCCTTTAAATTAAATCTACTGCACTTTTGGTTTTACGAAAAAAAATCATTCAATTGGCGTTTTTCTTTTTTAGATCAGAGCTGATTGAGCTGAGTACTGAGCAAAGTCTGAGCGAACAGAATAAATTTTAAGCAGAGTATGTTCAGAGTTCTCTGATTTAATTATGAAACAACTTAATCACTGAAATGTCATGATTATAAATTATTTATTTGGCCAGTTTATATTTCAGAGCGCTCAGTAATTTTCCTCCGTCTCTTTGACAGAGCAGGAGAATGAAATATAAACACATTGTATAGTGTTCAAAGGAATTTAAGAAATCGAGCGACGAATCCAAGAAATTTCAGTCTCACTTTTTGACAGCTAATGTGAGGAATTTTTGTGAGGAATCGTGTTTATATTTGTGAGGAAGCAGAGATCTCTGAGATCTCTGAAATATAAACTGGCCAATTTATTATTATTATTTTACCTTCTCCACTAGAGCAACCAGCCTATTCCGCCATTTTGTATTGTTTTGACGACGTTTTTTTTTAATTTCCCGTCATCTCGTTTGTTTTCAGCATTTTACTCCGTTTACTCTCCTATTTTATTCTGAGTTCACAGAGCGTGCCTGAACATGCTCAGAACTAAAAAAGAAACACAAATTTGAAGCCCTGAACGATCAGAGCTAAAACAGAATATATATTTTATTATTTTAAATTATTTATGTTATTTCTTATTTTTATTTTCAAGTATAAAAATCTACTGCGAAAAAGTTGAATCTACTGCGTTTTTTTTCCAAATCTACTTCGGACATTTTTTAAAAAAGTCCCATCCCTGGATATAGCTTGAACCAATTCAGTTGGCCAACGGTCGGTTGCGCAGAGAGAGGATTTAAGAGAACAAAAATGGCACGCAAGATATTTAATGAGTCCAGATTTTTCCTTGAATTCTACAGTGCCTAACTCAACTTTGTTTTTTTTTTATCTTAAATGAGATTGAATGTATGAGTTTAATTTTTTTTATTTGCATAATTTCAGCGCACTTATAAAAAAGAAATATTTTGCAAAACGCAATTGGGTTAAACATAAAAAACTACCTGTGACATAGGATTAATTGATAAATAGTTAAGGGATTATTGTTTGTTTCTATGTTTTATGGTTTTATGATTTGTGGCTTAGGAACAGAGGATCCGTGGGCGATGTGTTTATATTTGTTTTATGGCGTTATGACCTGTGGGGTTTTGGGGAATCATTAATAGATCAGCGTTTACGAGTTTGAATAATTTTTACCTACGAGTTTTTAAGAATGAAATTTCCTTAGGTTTTAATAACTTTTACCCGCAAGTAAGGAATAATTAACATTAATTTATTTTAATTTAAAATAATTATTATACATTTGTATTTCAGAAATAAATATAAAACAAAAACTCGTTCTCTTAACATTTTCAAAGATATCATCATCTTTTCCTCCTGGTGGAAGTTATGCATTATACGCCGAATAGTTGTGATGTCAAATTCGTCTAGTCCAGTTTTCCACTTCGTATGTGGTACTTTTTTATTTGGTGATTTCGCAACTCCTGTCTCTTCGTATTCCTTAATAATCCTTCTGATTGATCGTTCAGAAATTCCAGAAATTTCGGCAGTATGTGTGGTTGCGTAACTCACAGAATTTTCCAAAAACAAATTCTTGGCTTCTTCCATTTTCTCATTATATACTCTAACAACTATAATACGTGCCTGGCTTCCAATAGGTTTTCCTTTTCTAAATGGATCCATGAAAATTTCTTTTAAATGAATTTAGTTGTTTAACTCGTTGTTGTTTTTTAAAAACTGATTTCCAAACCAAAGCAAATATCTTTTAAATACGTAAATTCCCTCTGATGAAAAATTTCATTCTTAAAAACTAGTAGGTAAAAATTATTCAAACTCATAAACGCTGATCTATTAATGATTCCCCAAAACCCCACAGGTCAAAAAATATATCAAATAAACACTAACGCCATAAAACAAATATAAACACATCGCCCACGGATCCTCTGTTCCTAAGCCACAAATCATAAAACCATAAAACATAGAAACAAACAATAATCCCTTAACTATTTATCAATTAATCCTATGTCACAGGTAGTTTTTTATGTGTAAGCAATAGATTTATTTTTTATTATAGGTGCACTTAAATTTGTCCCAATAATAAAATCAAAAATTCTTAATCTTAACTTTTCGAAGTAAAGTTTACACCTAAAAAATCTCTTTCTTTTATCCCACCAGAGATGAAATACTTTTTTAGACATCAAGCTATGAAAAAAAATTACTCCATGATCATCTCTCAATGAAGGAAAGTCCATCGCTGGAAATCCATTTCTAATTTACTCTGAGCGAAGCTATAAACAAAACTCACCCTCCTTAGTGCTTCAGTATGATCGCAGCAGCGGTTATGACAACAACGTTGGAATGTACATCTTTTTTTTCTTTTTTTCAGTGATTTGTGTGTATCTTTTAAAATTAAAGAGATGAGCAAAGAAATTTAAAGAGATCTGCGCAGTAGAATGGCCAACTGATTTGGTTCAAGCTATACGACCTTTTAAAAGAGTGGCTAATTGACTGTTTTTTAAAAATCTTACGACTTTTCTGACCGCCTCTCTCGAAAAATGTTTGAAAAAGATAAGTTCTCTTTTTTGTTGAACAAATCTTTCCAACCCTCCATTGAAGTAACTTTTTTCATTTAACTCAGCAATCAATATTCAATTGTAATTAATCAACATCGCACAGTGCCAGTCATACAGAATTTCTATTTACTATTTAGTTCTGTGGTTGTGTTCTTAAAGTATTTTTTTTTACATATTTACACTATGCATTATTTTATTCCTTGATTATCGATAGGTCGGGAAATGTTTGACGACTATGACATCTCAGCAATTCTCCGAGGGAGTTTATTGCTTGGCGGGTATGCAACGCATTTTATTTTTCTGTATTTTACTTTAAGTATCAACTGAGAACTGATTTAAATGGTGTGAAAAACTGTTTTTTATCTTTGGTTAATTTCTTTTTAATTAAAAATTAAAATAACTTGAAAACATGTTTTATTTATACGAATTTCCTTTGATTTTGCAATCTATTAAGAAAATTTTAAAATGCGACCTTATTTTTCTCGTTGCCCTTTTTTTTGCGACCTTTTAAAATTTCACACTGCGTGTAGGTAATAGGGAAGGATAGATTGAATTGAAAGGATTTTGTCTTGATTGTCTAGAGTTTCTTATTAAATGTTGAATTTTTTTTTTGGCTTCAAAAATAGGTATGTAGTTATTAAAATCAGATCATTATGCCCACAAATATGTAGTTAACATTTTTCATTCTTATGGCAAGGTTTTTATTCTTTTTATTTTATTAAAATATTTTAGAAAGTTTACACCATTATAAATAATTCGAATGTGTGAATGAAGGATAGATTGAATTGAAAGGATTTTGTCTTGATTGTCTAGAGTTTCTTATTAAATGTTGAATTTTTTTCTTGGCTTCAAAAATAGGTATGTAGTTATTAAAATCAGATCATTATGCCCACAAATATGTAGTTAACATTTTTCATTCTTATGGCAAGGTTTTTATTCTTTTTATTTTATTAAAATATTTTAGAAAGTTTACACCATTATAAATAATTCGAATTTCCTAAAAAGATGGTGTAGATACGATAATGATGATAGACCCAATCTTTGTACTTAACATATATTTAAATATGCGTATATAATGTAGATAATGTGGCCAATTATTGGATGAAAAAGTAGTAGAATCAGCAAAATAAATGCTGAAGAAAGTCAAGTTTTGCATATGGCGGTGTGTCTTATTCTCATTTCTTTAATGGTAATATTAGGATTTTACATGGGTATTTCAATCAAATCTGATATTACGACGATAGCAAAAAATTGTGGCACATTGTTACTCGTGCAAAAATTTATGTCATTAAAATTTGAGACAAATTCCAATGATTATTTCAATTAGAAAACAAAACGTATGGATTAAATTATCAACTTTTGACATACAAACTTGCCGATGTTGATGGGATTGGCAATACTGGATTCACTAATCAATAATAACAGCCGTGTTTTATTATCTACTGATCTGGATCATCCCATGAAAATAAAACTATCCTAATGACAACAGTGCTGTATGCTCATCTATTTTTTTACTTTTCTTACCGACTGAAGGGCCGTGTACCCGCCAGAGTAAAAACATATTTTCGGATCTTTAAGATAAATCCAGATCTAAGGATCCAAGTTGTTGTATTACGTGTTAAAAGATGATTCCGATCCTGATCCGTACATTAACAAAATTTCGTGTATAAATCAAAGATACTGAATTATAAAGATTGGAATCCTCGGCTGTCATTCTGGTTTGCCTACAAGCTAAACAAAATGGCGAACAGTGGTGAATTCATATTTTTGCACTAGTGTTTCATGTTTTAACGCACACTAGTGCAAAAATATGAATTCACCACTGCATAAATTGTTGTTGCAATTCACATCTATTTATGGACACGAGATGAAATTACAAAAACAACAATGTAAACAAATGGGTTTTGGGGGATGGAACGTACGAAAGATTCCAATATTTATAACTCAGTATCTTTGGTATAAATATTACTAAAAAAGTAAAAACTGTGTATAGCTTGAACCAAATCACTTGGCCATTTTACTGCGCAGCTCTCTTTTAATTTCTCTGCAGATACACAAAAAAAATACGAAAATCACTAAAAATCACTGGCGCAAAATTTTAAACGATTTAGTAAAATGTTAAAGCCATTTTAGTAATTTACTAAGTTAAAAAGAAGATTTTGGTAATTTTAAACGATTTTAGCAATTTACTAACTCTTAACATTTTACTAAAGCTAAAATCAGAAAATGGATACTTTAAATTTTAGTAATTTGCTAAATCCATATGAAATCTGTCATTGTCCTCGAAAATAATTTCTTGGCAATTTTATTTGAAAGATTTAATTTGTATTTTTTTTCGTGTGCTAATTCTTTTCAAAGTAAATTAAAAAAAATGTTTTCGGAAGATGAAGATTTCGATATGTTCGAAGACTCAACTTTGTGCAGAAAAGTGCGATGTCTTACGTCCCGAGCAAATCCCTTTGAAGAGCTGGACGATGGAGAATTTTACTCCAGGGGTCCATTTCTCAGATCATACATCACATACATTTCATACATCAAACAACACTTTCATACATCATACACATCATACAATTTTCTGTTTCTCAGATTTCATTGGAAGTGTTGTATGATATTTTGTTTGTTATATGACGTGTATGATTTTGACATTTCATTAATATCAGGTTAAAATAAATCTCAATTTTTTTTATTGTGAAGTAAATTATAGATCGTTTTGTTGCTAGAAATAAAAGTAAATTCTAATAATTTTTAATATAATACAGAAAATCAAAAACAATAATAAGTCATCAAAATTTACCATTTTTTTAATTCAAAGATTGCTTACTTTCGTATACTTTCGTTTGTTTACATTCATTTGTCCTTACACTTTTAACAATTACAACAAATTTATATGCTGTATGAAATGTATGAAAAATTTGAGGTAAATTTGCTGTATGATGTGTATGATAAATTTTTGAGAAACAGAATCATACAACATTCCAATATTTCTAGTGTAATCTCCGGTCATACATTGTTGTATGACATTGGATCATACAACAAATCTGAAAAACAGAAATCATACAACAAAACTGTCAAAATCATACAATGTATGTGATGTATGATCTGAGAAATAGGCCCCTGGTATAGATTCTAATCTTTAATAAGTTGTACAATTGAATCTGCAACAAAAACTCAATTTTCACGTAAGGATGGGAAAAGCACATAAACTGCTAAAGCCCTGACTGCGGCTGCTCGTACTGTGTTTTCTTCATTGCAATCTTTAATAAGGAACAGCAACAACACAAAATAAAATAACAATTTTTTAATTTCACTTTATTGAAACTTTTCTTTTACAATAATAAAATAACAAACTAGTTGTATTGTTGCCACAAATAAAAACAAAAAAAAATAACAAAATAAATTGTAGGTTGTCACTTTAACTTCTGACATTGTAAATTATTAGATCCGTTCCCTAGGTTTAGGTTTGTTTGCTTTGTTTTTCTTTCCGAAATGTCGTTGTTTGGACGTGTTCAGCTGCACCGTTTTTAATAAAAGGGAATTAGTATTTTACTAGTTAGTAAAACGAAAAAAAAGGATTAAAATTTTGGAACAGCTAGTAAATTACTAAATGTTTTAGCAAATTGTTAACTAGTAATATGCTAAGCCCTTAACAATAGGTTTTTTTAAATTTTGCGCCACTGAGTTTTGCTTATAGCTTCGCTCACTTTACTCATTAAATATCTTGCGCACCATTTTTGTTCTCTTAAATCATCTCTCTGCGCTACCGACATTCGTAGAATGGACGTAGCTTCCCACATATCACAATAATTAAATTGGAATTCCTACAATAGCAAACGATTATTGTACGAATATTATTGTACTATTTACTGATGCTCTAGCTTTGTATTCGTATATTATACAGTGCAATTCGTATATTGCTCTCGCTTTGTAAATACAAAATAAAATGAAAATAGTTTTCACTAATTATTAAAATGAGCAGGCTTTACAATTTAAATGCTTCTTCTGTTGATTTTAACACGAGTAAAATGGGATTAAAAAAAGCTTTTCGAACCAGTGCTCCACGATCGTGGTTGTTTTTATTTCTTGATAATAGATATATAATATGTTCTGTATAATTCTGTATTATTTTTGACTTGTTTTGTTTAATTTTGTTACCATGTATTATGTTTTATATTTGCATGTGTTATTAGTTTGCGTTATTTTTACTAATTTACTAACAACTAACACATGCACTTATGATGAGCCTCTGATTGTAGTTTGTAGCTTGATATAAGCTCACTACAACAAAGAATCGGAAGTGTTAAAAAAAAAAAATATAAAGCTATACAGAACAATTTGTATTATGTATATATGTATAATATTTATTTGCAACAGTTTAGGCCAAGACTGAAAGAATATTTGAAAGTAAAAGATTTGTTCAATTTATAAGTTCAAGTGACCTCAACTTCAAAAATTGCGTTTCGCCCAGGTACGACAGTTGGGCTCATCAGTTAGATCTTAGATGCTGTCGTACACTTCTAAGACGCGAATTATGATCGTTGCTTACCGACTCTTATAAAACTCACAGCATGAATATGGGAACGGGTCGTTATTCTGTATTACAAAATTCTGTATGAACATAATTCTTTATTTCATTATTCTGTAAATCTTTTAAGGCTCTCCCAAACCAACGCGAAATCGTAGCGAATCATTCACAATAAAGGTTCCCCCAAACCAACGCGAATTTTCGGTGGCGACGACGAAAACAACAATAACAACACGTGGTTGTCAATGAAAACAACACGTTGTTATTATTTTTTTCGTCGTCGCCACCGAATATTCGCGTTGGTGTGGGGGAACCTTAACACAAAATATGACAAATACACAACGCTAAACAACAACAAAAATCTGTCGTCGGCGAATGTTTCGTGTTGGTTTGGGAGAGCCTTTATTCTGTATATCAAAATTCTATAAATCCAAAATTCGTATTCTCTTCATGCAATCAATATCAAAGACCAAAGTGAATTCTAAAGTTTTACCAGCTGTGCAAAAGAATTACAAACTTGAGATGAATACCTACACTTTTTCTGAAAATATTGAAATATTTATTTATTTATTTATTAACTCAGCTAATACTAGCTTTACAAAGAGTTTATATACAGATCATGAATAATTGGCAAACAAAAGTTAACTTGAATTTACTCGATAAATTTATTCTTTGATCAAACAAATTGATATATTTATCATTGAAATAATTAAATAATTTAAAAATTCTATTTAAAGGAGAAAATTGTTCATAATTGGTCCGATAGTTTGAGATATGTATGCAATCGGTCAAATTCCTAAGGTTTCTTTGGGGAACATATAAGTTTATACGAGACAGAAGGTGCAAAGAGTCTGTATTTCCATTTATTAATTCAAAAATGACGACAAAACATAAACAAGAACGTCTGCTCTCAAGACTCGGCATATCAATAAGTTTAAGTCGATGGTGGTAAGGTGGAAGATCGTAGGGATTATCCCATCCTAAACCCCTAAGTGCAAATCTCAGGAACCTTTTTTGGACCTGCTCAAGCTTGGCTTTATGGCAGGCATAATTGGGTGGCCAAACCTGACTTGCTTATTCTAGAATTGGTCGGACAAATGTTATGAAAAGTTGCTTTATAACAAAAGGAATTGGCCTTATTAGTTATAGAGTTTATGTGTTGTATGAACTTAAGTTTGCCATCAAATGACACACCAAGGACAGACTTTTAATTCGACTCTCTTCGCATGCTGAACAAAGAGCGCTTCTATCAGCCTTTCATGCAAACAACGGTCTATCTTTGGCACACCTGGAAATAGAGTACACAACCAACTCTTCTTATCGTGTGTATATGAATGAAAGTTTGACACCTGAAAATAGCTCCATTTTACGACATGCTATAGGATTGCGCAAAGAAAGTATTCTGCATTCTGTGAAAACAAGAAATGGTTTCGTATTTGTCAAGAAATCTGAAATCAAAATTGAATCAAAAACACAACTATAAACCGACCAAAAGTGACTATCATCTGTACCCCTTCACTTCATCACCTGTCACTTTCTACATGTTTATTATTATTATTATTTATTTATTTTCATTATTAAAATTTTCAATTGTATATATTATTTTTTATGTAGTTTTTTTCTTTTCTTTCTCTTTTTCTTTTTCTTATTAAAGTGTAAACTGCTGCATTGCTGCATTGCTGTATGCTTTGATTTTCTTTTCTATTATTTGTTTAAATGTTCAGTGTTTTGGGAGTTTGTATCTTGGTTTGTGTTTGATATGGACGGATTATCTGTGCGATCGGTTATCAAGGTCTTGTCTACTGCATGTGATGGTTTCAAAGTCTGCCATATTAATGCACGTAGCCTTAACTTAGCCAAAATTGATTTTATGAGATAAGTGTTTGATTCTTCCGAGGTAGATATAATTAGTGTTTGTGAAACTTGGTTTAAACCAGGCATTCCTGATTCTTTATATAGCACTCCAGGCTATGACTTGATACGAAATGATAGGATAACCGAAACAATAGGAGGAGGTGTTGTATTTTATATTAATGTGTCCTTAAATTTTAAAGCTATTGATAAATCTGTTGAAAGTAGAATTGAATATATTCTTTTTGAAATATCAGATGGCAATGTTAAATGTATTTAAGGTGTTGCATACAATCCGAACAAAAGCTGTTCTCCAGAACCCCTCTTTTCAGTTATTCAAGAATTTTCTTCCATGTATGAGCATATTATTTTGGTAGTGGATTTTAATGCAGATCTTCTGCAGAGCTTCGAGATCTGATTTCTGCGTCTGGACTTACTGTGGTTAATAAATATCCTACCCGATTCGGGCTTAATGTCAGACCTAGTCTTCTTGATTTGATCGTTGTCTCTGATCCGTACAATGTTCTTCTAAATGACCAACTTTCGATTGATGGAATTTCTGACCATGATTTAGTCTTTTGTACATACAATATTGAAGTTGTGCGAACTGTTATTCCAACGAGTTTTGAATTTAGAGATTTTAAATCCATTGATTTCAATGCACTTCAAACTGATGCAAGTTTAATTGAGTGGAATAGGTGTCAGTATATCCCGAATATTAGTGAAAAAATTGATTACTTGCAGAATTTGATTAATGGTTTATTTAATGCTCATGTTCCATTAAAGTCTGTGGTTGTGCGTAACATAAAGTGTCCCTGGTTTACGGTAGATGTCAAAAATTTAATACGTAAACGGAGAAAGCTTTATCATAAACAGAAACTTCATCAAACTAACAACTTTTGTGAATCTTATTGTGAAGCACAAAATCGGGCAACATCTTTGATCAGAAAAGCTAACAAAAATTTTACTTATCGAAACTGTGTGTAAACCAAACCACAAAAAAACTTTGGTCAAACTTACGTTCCATTGGGATATGAAAAAACAATGTATTTAATAACATACATGACCCAAATGAACTTAACAATGCATTTTTATTAAGTACAGTAACTGACACAAGCTTTGTGCCTAACAGTTTAAATGCATTTCAACCAGATGTCCAATTTGAATTTGAAGTTGTGTCTGAGATTGATGTTATTGATAGCATTCGTAATATTAGATTATCTGCTGTTGGCGAGGATGGAATACATATCTCTTATATTAAAATGATTTTGCCATATATCTTAGGATCCCTTACCCATCTGATAAACTTTTGCATTATGTCTTCATGTTACCCTGATAGTTGGAAAGTTGCCAAGGTTGTCCCTGTCGCAAAAAATGCATATCCTAAGTCATGCATGGACTTTCGACCCATTAGTATTCTGCCATGACTTTCAAAGGTGTTTGAAAAAATTCTGGCAAGGCAAATGAATGTTTATCCAGACCAAAACTGCCTGTTATCCCCTTATCAATCTGGTTTTAGGGCTAAACATAGTTGTGAAACAGCCATCGTTAAAGTTCTAGATGATATAAGATTGAATTTTGACTCGGAAAATGTTACCATTCTATGTCTTCTTGATTTTTCAAAGGCTTTTGATAGTGTGAACCATAAAATTTTGTGTGAAAAGCTTAAGGTCTATTTTGGATTCAGTGATAGGGCATTATGTGTAATACAAAATTATCTTAATAATCGTAAACAAAAAGTGGTAGTTGGAAGAAATTTTTCGCAATATAAAAACATTAGCAGGAGTACCACAAGGATCAATTATGGGTCCTCTATTGTTTTGTATCTTTATAAATGATCTCATTAAAGAATGTTCAAGTGTTCACCTTCATTTATATGCTGATGATGTGCAAATTTATCTCTCAAGACCAATTATTGGATTAGTGGAAGATTTGGTGTGCAGAATAAATTATGACTTATCTGCTATTTTGAGTTGGTCTGTTTCTAATGGACTTTCTCTCAATCCATCTAAATGTCAATCCATTATTATTACAAAGATAAATTATGATCCTGGAATTGTTCCAGGCATTTACCTAGGAGATAATCGGATTGATTTTGTTGAAAATATTACAAGCCTTGGATTCAAAATAAATTATATTGTTGGACAAATTTATGGTGGCTGGCGCAAACTCTGGATGTGCTCCAGTTTTACACCAGTCAACACAAAGGTAAGGCTCATTAAAACTTTGCTTTTGCCTTTTATAACATATGGTGCCGTTGTTTATTTTAAGCCTGATTCCCTTTCATACCAAAAGCTTTTAGTTGCATTTAATGATACGATAAGATATGCTTTTGGTCTTCGACGACATGAACACATATCGCATCTTCATAAAAAAGTTCTTGGTTGTTCGTTTCAACAGTTCTTAGAAATTAAGTGCTGTATATTTATGCACAAAATTATTCAAACAAAGACTCCGTTATATCTGTTTAAAAAAATACAACATGCTAACTCTGCTAGAACTTGAAACCTTTTCATGCCGCAGGCACGGTTTTTAAGCTCGTCGCGTTTATGCAACTCGAATTTGGAACAACCTACCCTCAGCTATTAAACATACAATCGCCGTAGAAAAATTTATAAACTTATTTATTTACTCATTATTTTATATTAACTACCATGGTTTTTTTTTTTTGTAAAATAATTGTTTTTTAATAAATTTTTGTATTTTCTAATATAACTTAAATTCCCGTTAACCTTATTTATTTCCTATCTTCAGTTATTTGTTAATTTTATTTTAAATATATTGCGAATATAATTGATCATATTTATTTTATATATATACTTGTAGGTACTATAAAAGACAAAATAGTCTTACTTGTACTTCCGTTCCTGCTAATACTAAACATGTTAATTGTTTAATTGTTTAGCACTTTGTCAAAGAAGTAAAAAACTTCTATTAAAAATTTTTCAAAATGTTTAAATGTTTAATATAGTTTTCACGAGATAATGATACACGCATTAAACAAATAATTGAAAGAAATTAAAGAAAGCTTTCTCGTAAAGTTCAAAGTGTTACATTTATCGATGTTAAGAAGTAAACGGTTACGAGCACACCAATCAAAAAACGAATTAAGATCACATTTCAACTCTTCACAATCACGAGTATTTGATATCTCACCAAATTAGGTGAGTTAACTCGGAGTTAACTACGAATTTCAATTGACTGAAAAACACGCTTATGGAGTTACCGCAGGTTAAACCTCGAGACTAGGATGATCTCGCACTGAAAAACTGGCCTCAAAATACTTACAACTTAACTCATTTGGCTATCGATAGTTTGTATGAAAACATCAAATCATCTGAGTCATCGAACAAAACAAATGAAAACAAAATGGCAGTCACAATTTTTATACTGGCATATCAAAATAATCACTGAATTTACTTTTTGAGGCCGTGTTTTTTAGTGCGAGATCATTCCAGTTTCGGAATTAAAAACCGAACTAACTTCTGAAAAGTTTTTGCAGTCAATTTATAGATCTGGAGTCACCTCGACAAACTTGATAAGGTAAATTTGGATTAAATGAATAGATATTTCTGATATAATCACCTTTTCCAAAATGCAGCATAGTGTCACAACCTAGGTTTCAAAACTAAAACCGCATTTTCATAGTGTCGCATTTTGATTTAGATAGATTTTTGACAACTGAAAGTTAAAGTTAATCCTACACTGAAAGACTACTTCTGAATTAACTTGGATTCAATTTATTTGCAGGATTAATTTACTCTAGTTTCATTAAGAGTTAACACAAAAGCACTGAAAAACGGCACTTAAGTGTATCAAAAATTACATGAAATTTAAATTTTCAATGATGAGTTTCAATGAAAGTTATAACCGATGCCTTAGTAATTGATTAATGCTTTTCAATAGCTCTGTTTAATTACGTGAAATTACTTGCGAATTTGCAAACATTTTCAAAATTTTCTGTCAAAACTAGGAAAAAACCAAGTTTTTGGAAATTTATTGAAAAAAAGTTATAGAAAGAATGGTAGATATGTATATCTGACGCCTTAAAGCTCCATATATAGGGCTGACGAAATGATAATCAGTTGTTAGGTGATTTGTCAAAGCATTTGAATAAACATTTATGTTTGTTTTGCTAAAAATAAATATCTGTTATAACTTGAAATGCAACATACCTTAATTGCATTGAATATATTTTATTCCAACTCCCAAATGGAATAAAAATATTTCATTCCAAATATTATATAATGAATAAAAAAACAAAACAGCGGGTGGTAAATTCGAAATATTCGGGTGAACAAAGAAACACAAAATACTTGTTCGTATTTTGAATTTTTCGAATGAAAACAAAAACGCACTCTTATTATTAAGAACTGTTCGAAAAAAAAACATCGTATTAAAATATGCTTTAAAATAAATCTTAAACCATCGATGAACCTCAATTAATCCGCACAAAACGGCGAGTTGAAATTCCTGAATCACTGATCAAATATTTGATCCACGTTTGTACAACTGGGGCCTATTTCACAGAACATACATCACATACATCACAGAAATGTATGTGACGTAAAATAGGCCCCATATGAGTGGTCGTAAATATTAAATTTTTTTAAAATTAAACGTTTTCTAAGTTGACGCATAGTTTTTCTAAAAATTCAAAATATACAATGAGCTGCATCCGAAAATGCAATGTAAACTTCTCAGATCCTTGAGCGTTTTGATATATAATGTCATCAATAAAGGACATATTATGGAGAAAGGCTGCAGCAGGTGTGCATTACGGACAAATTGTGATTAACACTAATTTGGTGCTAGATATGCAGATTTTATGATTCCTAAAATGCAAAAATAAAATGGCACCACTCAATTTTTAATGGAACCACTTTTTACGAAATTTTTAATATGACGTCATCATTTAAGGACTTCTGACAAAAGCCTGCAACTGGTGTGCATTAGGGAAAATTTGGATATATGTACATTAATTTGATACTAGAAATGATCTTATGAGTCTCCAAATACAAAAATAGTTTTTCGATTTTTGGGAGAGGGGGTGAAAGGGTACGAAATCAGAGGGGGTGCAAATGAATACAAATATCAACTAGGTCGCAAGTGAGGTATTTTTGCCATTTATTTTTAAATGTTGAATCCAATGAATTTAATGCTAATACAATTATTTTTATCTTTCAGCAAAAGAAAGTCAACTGCTTTGATAGAATAAAGTCGCATATAAGGTGTGAAAGTAGTTTTAATTTGAAAAAGATTAACCTACCATACAGTTTTAAAAGACAATGTCAACGTTGGCTATAATCTTAGTTCGTCGAAATAAAAGAGCTCGTCTGTTTAACGAAAAAAAAGAAGTATTCCGAAATAAGGAGCTTTATCACACCTAGATTATCCAGAGTCTGCAGGAGCACCTGATTAGGAACTTCCCTGCAATAAGTGCTCCCAGTATCACGACATAAGCAAAGAGGTAGCCGAAACCACCGCACGCTACCAGTCCCCAAAGAGCAAAGACCCATATGGTATGATGATGAATGATTATACCTGTTAAAAATGACAAAAGATGCACATGCAAAAATGTTGCAGGACAAAATAAGGACAGCGAGGCTAGAATATTGAGATAGGAGAAGTAAGAAGTAGAAGAAGTAGCAAATACTGTTCAGGGCAGGCATTATCAAGGAAGACAATTTTTACAAACCAACATTTGTCCACCGGACAAAAAGTCTCTATTGATAGCAGCAACTTGGAAATAGTTAATGAGCTCATCTACCAAGTAACCCGCATCAGTTAATTTCAGGGAATGTTAGGAAATCTCACGCGTAGAACCAAGTGCACCCTAAACAAAACTCTTATACTAATACTGAGAACAAAATAAAAAGGGGATATAATTCATGCCCACTCCATCCCTTTTCCTTTCCGTTCACCCCTCCCCCAAAAAATCGAAAAACTATTTTTTTATTGGAGCCTCCTAAAATCTGCACATCTAGTGTCAAATTATAACGTACACAATTTTTCGTAATGTTGCAGGCTTTTGTCAGAAGTCCGTAGATGATGAGGTTATATCAAAAATTTAGTGAAAAGTGATTCTACCGAAAATTGACCCCACTCGACCTAGTTCCAAAGGCTGAGTTTTTCATTTATTCGTACCCCCTCTTCTTTCCTACTCGTGAACCCCTCCCTCCTAAACAAATCGAAAAAAAATATTTTTGCATTTTGGGAATCATAAAATATGCATATCTAGTGCCAAATTAATGTTAATCACAATTTGTTCGTAATGCACACCAGCTGCAGCCTTTTTCCATATGTCCTTTGTCGATGACGTTATGTCTCAAAACGCTCAAGGATCTGAGAAGTATACCCAACATTTTCGGATTCAGCACGCTTTTTTCATATAGTAACCTTCAAAATGTATTGTATATACTGAAATTTTGGGTTAAGGCAAAAAAGTACATTTTTCCCTGGATTATTGTATGCTATGAGCAGACGGCTTATAAAACTCGCATACGTTTGCGACTTTGACGTCATTTTTCCGTCATCATATGCGACTGTGGTCACATATCGTCAGAAAACTCTCTTGGAACAGTCCGCATCAGGGATGGAAAATTCGGTACAATTGTATCGAATTCAATACAATTGAGTTTGGTCAAGTACAAAAGTACAATTTGCCTTATTTCAGTACAATTTTACAAAACCTGTTTTCTTTTAATTTGCAAATTTTCTGAATCTTTAATTGTCGAATTCCTTTCAACAAAGGAATCGATTTGTTTTCTAAAAAGAATCGAATTTTTTCTGTCGTTGAAAGGAACGACTTGAGACATTGCGACTTGAGACTTCCTATGAAATGGAGTTCTGTTTCAAAACTATATTATTTGCCCATGAACAGTAGAATTACTCACGTTGATTGAATTTCGAGAAAATTATTTCCACTATCTTTTATTTCCTTTTTGAACTTTACTTCACCGAGAACGACTTAAAAATAAACTGAAGAAAGTAATTATTTAGGTACCTTATTTGTTAAATGAAACTAAACTTATTATTGTCTGTGATTTATTTGTTATTATTAATTGAAAAACAACGCACGAATATTTAAAATAAAATTCACTGAAAATTCCTTGCACAAGCCGTTCTTTCTGTTCCCCATTCGTCCGCAAATGTCGAAGGAATTTTTTCATAATGCAAGTTCAAACGTGTTTTGCCTTGATAGCAACAAAAAACTTGTTAAAGAATTAATCGTGCTATGATTTTGATATAAATGGAAACGTTTTTAAAAATAACGTGCAAAATGAGAGAATTTTGACAGAAGAACTTTTAGACTGAAAAATAATTATATAAATAATTTTCACTTCTGTCAAAGTGCTTGCATTTTGTACGTTTTTTAAATTTGTTGTATTATAAAGTAGTTATTTATTTATATTTGATGTTTTTTGTTTATTTATGTGCATATGTAACGGGTTTTTCAACAGGGACGCTACAAAAGTAGAGCAACAGGGACAGCAAACGACGCCATATTTCTTGCCGCTCTTTTGACAATTCTCTTCAGTAAGGTTTGCCATTTTATGATGGAAAGATATACGAGCCAACAACGAGTCAAAATTATTAAAATTTACTACCGAAATTCGGAGTCAGTGGCCACAACGTTAAAAGCGCTACGTCCAATTTATGGTCGTCATAATCGTCCTAGCAGATCAACAATTGAGTGTCTAGTGTAGGCTTACCATCCGTCAGGATTTCGCCTGACGTGTCAGGCTTTTAATGTCCAATCAGGCTTTGGCCAGGATTCGTCCTTTGTCAGGCTTTTTTATAATTATAGCACACAATATATTCGTTAGAAGAAAAACATTTACTGAATGCCCGGTCCCGATTGAATTTCGAGAAAGGTTTTTTTTTTTAATCACCCTATTGCACACCTCTTTGTCTCTTTCTTAAAAGTGACAACATAAATGAAAAAAATGAATGTGTTGAGTGTTCACAGCATTTAGCGGTCGCTACCAGCGCGAGCGCTTTTTCAATAATTTAGCTTGAACATCTTTGAAAATCGGAATTTTTCTCAAATGTTAAAAGCTGCATAACTTTTCGAGTTTTGGTGCTAAAAGCACAAAATTTTCAGGGATTTCATAATTTCGCCCGGTCCCGGTTGAATTTCGAGAAAGGTGTTATTTTGAATCACCCTATTGAGCAAGATATGACACTTCCATTTTATGACGTATTTTTGTGTGTACTTTTACTTGTGTCTGCTGCAGATTGTAGTTGCAATCTATTTATCGTTTCGCCGTCTTTGTGCATCCAAATCAATGTAAATTATATCTATGAATGTTTTTTATTTTTTTTTTTTTTTATAAAAATGAAGTTTCAAAAAGGAAAAAATGTTTTTTTATTTGTCAGGCTTTTTTCTCAAAAATCAGGCTTTTCTTTCTTTACTGTCAGGCTTTGCTGATTAACGAGCTGGTAACCCTGGTCTAGTGGATAAATTTGAATACACAGGCACAGTATAAAATGTTCCCGTGCCAGTGAGACAAAGAAGTACCCGTTGTGTCGAGAATATTGCTGCCGCTGAGGCTTCAGTTGCAGAAAGCCCAAATGTGTTTCTCACACGTCGTTCTCAAGCGTTGGGCATCTCTGTGACGTCGTTGTGGCGAATTTTGCGAAAAGATCTTGGCCTACATCCTTACAAGATTAAATTGACGCAAGAACTGAAGCCGCTTGACCACCAGAAGCGTCGTATGTTCGTGAATTGGGCTGAGCAACAACTTGAAACTGATTCGGATTTTCATCGAAAAATCATCTTCAGCGATGAGGCTCATTTCTGGCTGAATGGCTTCGTCAATAAACAAAATATGCAGTATTGGTCAGGCAGCAATCCACACGTACTCCATTAGTCATCATTGCATCCCGAAAAAATTACGGTTTGGTGTGGTTTATGGGCCGGCGGCGTAATTGGGCCGTACTTTTTCCGTGATGATCAAGACCGGCACGTTACTGTGAATGGGGATCGCTACCGTTCAATGATAACCGAATATTTTTGGCCCCAATTGGATGATGTGGACTTGGAGGACATGTGGTTCCAACAGGACGACGCCACAAGCCACACAGCGAATGTCACAATCAATTTATTGGAAACCAAGTTTGGACAACGTGTTATCTCACGAAATGGTCCAGTCGCTTGGCCGCCTAGGTCGTGCGATTTGACGCCGTTAGACTATTTCCTGTGGGGCTACGTTAAGTCTATGGTCTATGCCAACAAACCAGCGACGATTGATGAACTTCGTACGAATATCGAACGTGAAATTGCAGCAGTATCGGCCGATTTATGCTTGAAAACAGTCGAAAATTGGGTTCAGCGTCTGGACTTCTGCAAGCGTGCCCGTGGTGGCCATGCAAAAGAAATCGAGTTCCATACATAATGGCATCGAACGTACTTTCACAGGAATAAAGAATTGATATCCAAAACCGTTTTTGTTTTATTTAAAAAAACTTTTTTAGCGCTCTTATTGAAAAACCCGATACATATGTATGTATATTTATGAATTGTTTTTGTTTATGTTTTAAAGAATAAAATATTTTCGTTACATATAAAATATTTTTTCATTCAACAAAAAAAATGTTCAGTTATTTATGTTATTGTTTTTAGGAATTTGAACTAAATACATAAAAAATTATGAACAACTTCTGAAATATGTACTGAACATTTTTGTGTTTTTGTTCAACAAATAATTCATAATGAATATCTTCTTCAAATACTGAACTATTCATTATTATAATGAACGAATGGTCACCGTAGCTTTATGCGACATCCAGGTCGCATATAAGTTTGCGACTTTCTTGCATATCGTGTGAACACTCTTGGATATAATTTGTGACAGTTTGCGAGCATATTCGACCGTATGTAAGTTTGTGGCGGGACGAAAACAGAACATTGCATATCCCTCATATATGGGAGCAAATCAGTTGTTTTAATTCCTCATTTTACTAGTAGAACAGTCGGTTAAAAACAAATAAGGGTTTTAAGTTCGAATGAGCAAAACAAAATATTATTGAAAGTATTTATCTTAGTGGGTGTCCGTTAGACATTAGTAAACAAAATTACTGACCAAACAAAATTTTTCTCATGTCATTAACCCGAAGGCCATTCTTTTCAATATGCATACAATATCTAAATCGAAATATGTATTTACATATATATAGATTTTTTTGTATGTACATTTTTGAATCAGATCTTTTAAACGGCCGAATGCACAATAAAAATGAAGACAAAACTAAAATATTGAAATTTCAAATACAAAAAATAAAATTTTAACAAATCTCTTACAAATTTGTTTGGGGAAAAATATGGCCAGAGGTATGGTCAAACATTTTTTTAGGGCATATGATAAAAAAAGTACTCTTATTTCTTGTTCGTTGTTCCTTTTACGAAAAAGTATATGACCACCCCAAATTCTTGTCGACATTTTGAATTTATTTCAGGACTTTAATAATTTTAATACTCGAAACCAGCAATATTCACAAACACATATTTTTACCACCAAATTTCAAAAAATTATGTAATGTCCGCAAACCTGCATATGATCTCAAATGGGTGATATGCGGATTTTGTCGCACATTGGCGGACACATGATATTCTAGCATCTTCACCTATATGCAAGTTTGCGAGCACTGATGTATGCATAGAATTTGCGACTTTTACGTGACGCCAGAGACTTTTTATATGCCGTCTGCTCATAGCTTAAGTATGTATGTACATAAAGGATGTTTTTTGTAGACGTGTGGTTTTCAATTTGGCAATACTTTTTTCGGGGTTGGTCTTTTTCACAGGTCACTTGATTTATGCTCAGTTTGGTTTGCCATTTCATTTCATAATGAATAGACTTACTCCTGCAAATCGTGCAAATTTATTACCAAAATAATGGTTCGGTTCGCGCTGCGTCCAATATTCGGTCGACATAATCGCCCAGCAGAGTAATTCGAGCAACCATGGATCGGTTTCGCACCACTTTTACTCTAGTGGATAATGCGCATCCTCAGAGTCGCCGCGCCGCGCCGTACAGTGCGCACCGAAGACGCTATTGCTGCTCTAGTATCGAAGAAGACCCGAATGAGTCCATCCGCCATCGCGCGCAACAATTGGAGCTGGGGCCTCTTGGGCCTCTCGGCTGGAATTTATTCGAGCCAGCCGCGGCGACCACTTGCCCGAAATCATTTCTAAAACATAATGGCAAACCCTTATCTTTATAGTAAAGCTTAATTCTTGTCCATAACAGTAAATTATATGCGTTTTATTTCTTCATGAAAACCACACGTCTAAAAAAACCACCCTTTAAAAAAACAATTTTTAGCTGTTGACCATATTTTTTTTTTATTTATCGATTTAGAAATATACTATAAAAATATATATATCTAGACGTAGACGATCAAAGGGCACGGCAGTGCCCAGCCAAGTTCTGGCAGTACACCCTTTTTACAGAAACAAACTCAGGCGATTTTCGACCCCTCTCTAACTTCAGTACCAATAAAGTCAGGAACTTTAAATTTGGAATATTTGGTAGGCTAGCTAAGCACAAGCACCACACTAAACCGTAACTGACTGACTCACTCACTCACTCACTCATGGAGCACTTCCAGACACCGCAAAGTCTTGTTATTTCGCACAACGGTAGGCCTTGTAGTGCATACAAAGGAAAACATTTTGGAAATGGAAATTAGAGGTTTTCCATTCAGGGGCGTGGTATCCGCCCACTTTCCCAGAATTGTTAACAATTATATGGAACACTTCCGATTGCTGTAGAATAGTGAAATTTGGTAGAACGGTAGGGCTTCAAGTCCATACAAAAGAAAAAGTTTAATATTTGAGGTTTTCCAATAAGGGGGCGTGGTATTCGCCTACTTTCTCAGAATTGTTATCAAGGAGCACTTCCGATTGCTGTAGACTGATACAATTTGGTAGAGCGGTAGGGCCTAAAGTGCATATGAAAAAAAAAATAGAATACTTGAGGTTTTCTTTTCAGGGGGAGTGGTATCCACCCACTTTCACAGAATTTTTATCAATTATATAAAGCACTTTTGATTGTTGTAGAATGATATTAGTGGGTATCTTACAAGGTTTTTACCTGACAACAAATAAATATCTTTGCAAAAAGGAGTGAGATCACAACAAAAACATAAATGTTAAACAAATAACCAAGTTCTTCTATATAAAAGTCTGTATATCGTCGCTATAGATCGAATACCTCGTAACCCCAGAAAAGTTCACTTTTAAGGTAATGATGCACTTTTATTGTAAACAACTTTCCGGATCTAATGAAAAATACCTTGTTAGCCTAAGAACGATAGTTTCAAAGCTAAACGCATAAATAGCAGGTTAATATTATGGGTCCTCAATACTTTTGTAAAAAATTTTTTGTTTCTCCTGAAAAATTAACTTTTCTGGGTTACAAGGTATTCGATCTACAGCGACGATATGTAACAACTCAGCCGTGAAAAGTAGTGAGATCTAAAAGTATGCCAAGTTCTAACTTTATGAAGGTTTAATATCAAATATTTTAAGAAGAGTAATATTGAAACAACATACCAAGTTATGAGAGAAATGTATTATTTAATGATTACTAACTAAAATTTGGGTCCGCAGTAATCATTAAATAAAAAATTTCATTCATAACTTGGTGTTGTTAAACTGAGTTGTTACATATACAGATTTTTATATAGAAGGACGTTGCTATTTTTTTAACATTTATGTTTTTGTTGTTATTCATTTATCCCTTTGTGGGAAAGTATAAAATGCTTAACTATTATTAATTATTTCAACATATATATTTTAAATATTTGCTTTTTTATATATTACAGTTCTCATCACAGAGTGGATCTTAACTGTAAATTAAACAGGATTAAATACTACTGAGAAATATTGTGTTGCTTTCAAGATGACTTTTGTTTTGCTGCCTTGCCTAAAGGGGTGTAAGTATTGTTTTTATTTGAATTTAAATCAATTATTATTAAGGTGGGTCATAGTTGCAAAAAAGCTTACTATTGTACTGAATTCTGTACCATTTGCTCTTCCGTAGTGCGCAAGTACCATTTCTTAATTTTCAGTACTATATTTGCCCTATTTTTAATTTGTGAGAAGGTTAACTTTCATATCTTTCAAATTAAACAAATATATGAACATTCACAGTCTTATTTATAAACCCACCCAGACTATTTTATTGACCTTTTTTTATTTTTAAAGTGGCATTCAACACTATTTTTATTACAAAGTAATTGAATACAGAATGTCCCATCTTTTTTTTTATATATTTCATTTACTTCTATTTGCTTTATGATTATTGAATATTTATCGAAATCGTAATTGAATCTATAATCAAAATAAAAATTGTATCTAACGGGTGATTTTTTAGCTGGTTTGGTTTTGGCAACACTGGTTTTGACAGCTGACGTGTGTTTAGTACCTTGTGTCACTGTCAAACAGCTTCAGTTTGGTTTGCAATTTAACCATGGATCGTCTTACAAATGAACAACGCTTGCAAATTATTGAATTTTACTATCAAAATTCGTGCTGGCCGAGGATCCGCTTTTTTATCGAAAAATTGTGTTCAGCGATGAGGCTCATTTTTGGTTGAATGGGTACGTAAATAAGCACAATTGCCGCATTTGGAGTGAAGATCAGCCAGAAGCATTGCAACAGCTACCAATGCATCCCGAAAAAGCCACTGTTTGGTGCGGTTTATGGGCCGGCGGCATTATTGGGCCATATTTCTTCAAAGATGATGCGAATCGCAGCGTTACTGTCAATGGTGAACGCTACCGAGCGATGATAACAAACTTTTTTTTGCCCGAAATGGAAGTTCTTGACTTGCATGATATGTGGTTTCAACAAGACGGTGCCACATGCCACACAGCACGCGAAACAATGGCGCAATTGCGAGGCGAGTTCGGTGAACAGTTAATTTCACGTTTCGGGCCGGTCAATTGGCCGCCTAGATCGTGCGATTTGACACCATTAGACTATTTTTTGTGGGGGTATGTCAAGGCTAATGTCTATAGGGACAAGCCCGCTTCGATTGACGCACTGGAAGCCAACATCCATGCATTCATTCGTGAGATACCGGCCGATATGTGTGAAAGAGTATGCCAAAATTGGACTCAGCGGATGGGCTACCTGAGACGCAGCCGCGGTCAACATTTGCATGAAATTATCTTTAAACATTAAATTGCAAGGTTCAAACTTTTCGAATTTTTTGTGTTTTTTTTTTAAAAAAAGTTCTAAACCTCTTAAAAAATCACCCGTTACATATATATCTATATATATAAACCCATTCCAAAGTATGTCTAATTTTGGACAGCTGCCCAACTCCAAAACCTTATTTATAATCATGTTCCATCGAGTGTCTAACTCAAACACTGCAATTGGTTGTCCCAACCTATTTTAAAGTGGGTATGTTCAATGAACAAAAAAATTGAAAATTATATGAAAAGTTCATCGAACGAAGCCAAATGTTGACGAAATTGACAGATTCCCGAGATGTCGGTGAGTGTTTGAGAACATATTTAGACAACTATTGGAATGCGTTTATAAATAAGGAGATATCCAACTATTTAGACACTGTCCAGCTGGACGACTGTCCAGGAGTGTTCTAAGAAAACTAAACTGACCGGTATTGTACTTTTATGTGGCTTTTTAAAAGTAAGCAAAGTACACTACGGTTCACTTGAATAAAGGCAACACATTTATTTAATAAAATCGACAGTTACGTATGTACTATGTATGTCCCTATATACATATAATTCGTTAATTAATCATCAAATTTTGTATTATTATAAAGTTTTGTCGTGCCAAATGATATTATTTCACAAAAGCATTGCGGATTGTTGAAATACACCATCAAACTGGAGAAATTTCATTTCACTATTTCTCGAAAAATTCAGGTATTATTATCGCAATCTTTTTTTAATTTAAATAATTCAATGGCCAAACTTAGCGATTAGTAGATACAACGCATTAAAATTTGTTTTATTTGGAACACACACTTTGAGACCAAAAACTCTCACTAATTTTTATATGGGAACGATAATCAAACCACAAATATATCATTCCATTTCATCGCCAAGGCCGTAGCTAGCCATATGCAAAACAAATTTTGATATCTACATTTTAAACTTGTGTAACAAAATTTTGTTTCGTATCCAATAATGTGCGCCACTTAAACCAGTGGCCCGTTTTAATCCGCACATTTATTTCCTTCATCAGCAAGTCAGGTATTTCACTTCAAAATTCCTAGTTCCAGCCTATAAAAACTTGGTGGTAGCTCACTAAAGTGTTGTTGTTCATTCAAACTTTCAATATTAATATGATGGTGCGGAAGCTTGGCAGCCTAACTGCAAGTGTGTTATCACACAAAACCCCTTATAAATTTGAATTAATTCTTGATCCGTGTCAAATCTTTCATACATTCTCCCTCTTTATATGTTCAATGAATCGTTGACTTATAAATCGAGTACGGAGTAAAAAGGAAGAAACAGAATGTACAACAACAACTTGTGTGTGGCTAGTAAAAATGCTGGTTTCAAATGCAATTGTCAAAACAATAAAACCTAAAATTGGGATTTACTTGATCAAGTGACCTCGGTAGCGCAATGCGTATGCATATGGCTGTGAGGGAGCTTGGTCTGAGTTCCAGTCAACGGTATAATAATAACTTACTAAATGCTGTCGAATCTGCTACAGACTTTTTAAGTGAAAATTTAAACTACAAAGACATACCATTGACGGAATTGAATCTTGGCATTGCCCTCACACGAAGAAATTTAATTTTTTTTCATTTCATTTATTCAGTTCATTTATCAACTTTACATGGAAGATTACTCTTAGATTTAGTACAGGTTTATGGTGGTATAATTACAAAATATTAATAAATTTCAAAAATAGGAATTACTTAGAAGCTAAATAATATACTTTAAGAGGACTTTTCAACTATCGTTATTAAGATAAGAAAGGACTGAAATTAGGAAATCTCTATGTTCAAATTTTCGTCTAATAGAAAGTGGAATATTCAATATTCATGTCGATTATGGAATACGCAATACTGGATCCGCAGTGATTCTAAGTACAGTGTTCTCTTTTCTTTTCACGACAAATGGCTAAAGAGAAAAGAGGGAACTGCAGTGGAAATCACTGCGGATCCTGTATTGCGGATTCCATAATCGACATGATTATTCACATGAAGATACAATGAACGAAAAACTGCCTGGAGAAAGTCAAGCATGTAAAAGTAAGTGGTATAATTGTTAAATTACGTGTTGATCGCGAAAATGTTATGTTTTCATATAAGTACTCGGGGTTCTTCGTTAGAATAAGCTTGACGAGAAGGGTTAACGTTCGGAATTCCAAAAATACTTCAAGAGTGGAACCAAGTATACGGCTAGCATATGTAGAGACGTGGTCATACTTGCGTAGGTAGGTTGAAAAAAAATCGTGTTGCAGCATTAAACGCTACTTTGAGTTTCCGCTGAGACTCGGCATCCGAATTGGTAAAAATTTCACATCCAAAAGATATAATTGGCACTATAAGTGCCTTAACTAACTTCATTTTGATTTGTATGATAAGTAGCCTCTACTGACTACATTTCCTCTTTCAGTTTAAAAATTTTTGCTCAGCGAAAAAAATGGCTCCTAATTGCAAAATAAAAATATGCTTCAGATGTTGTTTCCTGTTATCATTATCGCCTCTTTGAAGCTGTGGAGATATTTGGTGCTACCACATTTTTAAAAGAGTCATCATCTTCGGCACTTTTGAGAATAGACTAATTAATTACTGCGAAATCTTTCTTTTATAGCATTTGAAAAGAAAAAAACCTTTGAATTCGTTTGAAAAAATGATATTTTCGGTAAATTTCCCAAAAAAAAACGAATATATATTTGTACCTTTATATATGTATAACTAACATCAGTGGCGAGGCGTCATATTGTTCATTTCGTTCATGAACGCCTTACTTTCCTATACAAATATTAAAATTTTCACGTTATCCTAACAACCCACAAAATTATATTACATACTTATCTGCTAATTTGAGTGAATTTCTCACTCTGTTTCCCATTTTTCGACTCGTGCAACACTTTCATGCACTCAATTTAAATCAAAACAAACACCACTATCAACAATAACGTCTCTCTCTTTTGACTTTCAACATCAACTCGTTCACATGATTTGAGAACGAAATGTATCGATTGGAAGTATACAACACAAAACAAAACAGCTCACATTTTTGTAGCACCCATTTCGTTCACATGATTTGGAAACGAAATGAATCCACTGAAAGTATACACACAAACAAAAAAGTATAGCTCTCATCGTATCAGCCGATTCGTTCAAATTAGCTGTGAACGAATCCAAGCAAATTTTGCTCAAAGTTCACACTCAGAAATGTATATGGGAGAGGTTTAGGCACAATGTGTAGGTACATAATATATTTAGATAGGATAGTTGTTTTATGTTGACATTGTTCTATTCATATTTCGTGCTGGAAGATTATAAACGAAATGGAATTTTGGCAATGAATTGAGTTTTTTTTTTAATGAAGGTAATATCGTTTTCCATTGGACGTTTGGAAGCGTCCAGAATCAAAAAGAACTCTTCTGAAACCATTCCATTGGAGAAAAAAACGGTCAACCGACGCTTCTCAGAAGAAAATTTCGCTTCTCGATTTGAAGTCAGAATCCACTCAAGAAGCACTAATACATTTAAGCTATAACTTCAAAACAAACTCACTCAAATGTCAAAAGTAAACATCGGACTCTGTTTGATTGTATGCCTGTTCGATACGTGAAATGTTCACGATGATTCAGCAATACAATGAAATAAATATTTCTAAGTTGAGTAGAAGAATGCTAACTTTGTTCCATTGGATTTCAGAATGAGTTAATCCCTGAGTGAAACCGTAGATTCAATTTTGGAACTTTTTTAAGTAATGATTTTATAATTTGGGTAAAATTTATTTAAAAAAATGACATCAAGTAGTTAGTGAAAAAGTTCTTACGTATGCGATTGTATAATTGAAAAACTTTGGAAGAGTCAACAATTTTTTCGTGAAACTTCAAGTGACTTATAAGAATTAATTTTTTAAATTTAAACGTTAAGCAATTTCTTGAAAAAATTCGAAATTATGATGTCGGGTCAGTTTTTCCAGAAATATTTAAACTTTGTGAGAGAAGTATTAGAACTTTCTATGATTACCATTAAAAAAAAAATTTTGCGACAGAAACAGTTGGAAGATTCCTTTTATTAAAATGTATTACAGATATTTTTGAAGTAATAAAGAAGATTTGAATTAGAAATTATGTAATACCAACATATGTACCTGTTAATTGTAAACATACAAAAAATTTAAATAAATGAAGTGAACGACCGCATTTTTAATTCACGCTTCGCCACTGACTAACATACATACTTACCTCTTGATCTCCTATAACTTTAATTCTTTATTTAAAAAACATAGATGTGATATTACTCATACCAACGGTTTTACTAAAAATTAACACCCAAATTTCGGTTGTCAATTATCAATAAATAGTAAATAAATTTTGAAAATCGATGAAAAAACCCAATTAATACAACTTTTTATCATTGAGAATAATGTAGTACAATTACAATTACAAATTGATAATTATCACGGCATAGTTGATCGGATTTTTTGAAAATTGAGTTTTTATATATTGGTTAAGTTCAATGCATCTGAATTTTCAGAATTCCGAATTTTTGGAGCTTCTGATTAGCCAGCTCACATAAAAAGTTAGATGACTTTTCTTTTTCACTTAAAACTTTAATCCAGATGTAAATCATACAAATTCAATGTAAATACATCCGGATTTAAATTTTAATCTGGATGTATCGAGTGAATAATATGGGCGTTAGTTTTATCTAAATTTTCAGACAAGAAATTCTCATCGGAAGAATATGTAAAATTTTAAATTATCGTTATTAGAAATTAAGTAAACCTTTGAATAATCTTAAAAAGGTTGAAAAAAAAAACAAAATATGCACATTTAACATAACTAGTACGTCCAGCCCCCGAAACTCGAGTGCTAATAAGATTATCGTCTAATTGAAAAACAACTTCTAGAAAATATATTGTAATTCACATGAGATTCTAGAAAACTTTATTTTTCGATGCATACGATTTTTGGATGTGGATACTCCAACATTAAGTAAAAAATCGCAAGAATAATTCCATCGTTTAAAAGCAGTCTTGAGCGTGAAGAAAAACTGCAGATAGTTATTTTATATGAGCTACTTATTATTATTTCCTGCAGCACTGAACGCTGCACTGCCGGGTTGGGTTTAGCCGATCCCAGAACCACTGGTCCCAAGACCATCCCGGAAGTAGTCATAAAGACCAATTAAATTTATATCGAAAATAAAACTCGTCGAATACATTGATTCGTGTATTTAATATATCTATTCGTTAAGATGGTTAGTGAATTGGAGCGAGGAATATAAATAAAAAGTTATTGTTCCACGCCTCAGCTTGAACATCCCTCACACTACATCTACAAATTGAAAGCATTCTTCCTTTTTTGCTCATATTTTATTTCAATTTAAAAAAGCACACCCAATGAGCGAGAGACACAATAGATTGCAGAATATTTCCATGCAAAACCAATATACCTACAACTATACATAATTTATGCTTCCTTGCATTAAATCGACCAGTGGCCGAAAATCCAACACAACAGAAAAAAATCCTCAGAAATAAAATTCTTCCCACAAAAATCGCTCACTCGAATTCACTAACCATCTTAACGAATATATTAAATGCACGAATCATTGCATTTAACGAAAATATAATAAGTGTTGTGAACAAATACTCGGTCTCGCTCTGGCTCTTGCTATGGTTCTCGCTCTCCTCGCACTTATAATGCAATTTTACTTTATTGTTTTTTAGTCTTTGTGGTAAAATTATTTAATAAATTTTTGCTTTGTGCACTTCTCTGCAAAAAAACCTTTCCATCGATATATAATTTATATACTTTCGGCTTTTGTAGACCGCGTAAATGGTACCCCAAAATTCGTGTTTGTCGTTTTATTATATTGATGATGATGATGATGATTATAATCAAATCATTAACAAAAAATATTTGAGGGCGATTTACAACAAAAATCAAGTGTGGCCAAGATTCCGTGCTGCTGAGTGTGGACACAGGCTTGAGAGTAGCTCGCGGAAGGTTGACTTTTTGCTCTCTACATTTAAAATTTTTGACACTTACAGGCTACGGCTCGCATAAGTCTAATCCGTCGTCGGCCGAAGATATGGTATAACGTCGCGTCGTTGACCGTTCGATCTAAACGTATAGAAGAGAATACGATAACTTAGGCGCCAAAAATTGATAATGGTTTTTTGTAGATGGATCAAAAATATGCATTTTTT
Source organism: Epistrophe grossulariae (assembly GCA_929447395.1). Taxonomy (NCBI): domain Eukaryota; kingdom Metazoa; phylum Arthropoda; class Insecta; order Diptera; family Syrphidae; genus Epistrophe; species Epistrophe grossulariae. The sequence continues at coordinate 108,342,161 of OV839566.1, forward strand.
GCAATGGGAGTGGGGGGGGGGTCTATGTCACCCCCAGGATTGCGAATTTTTTAATTAAAAAATCTTTAAGTCATAAGCTATTTAATGACTTATGAATTAAAAAAATTAATTCATAAGTTAGTTTGTGACTTATGAATTAAAATAATTTAATTCATAAGCTAGTAAGTGACTTATGAATTAAAAAAAAGTTAATTCATAAGCTAGTAAAAGACTTATGAATTAAAAAAAATTTAACTCATAAGCTAGTAAGTGACTTATAAATTAAAATAATTTAATTCATCAGCTAGGAAGTGACTTGTGAATTAAAAAAACTTAATTCATAAGCTAGTAAAAGACTTAAAATTTTTTAATTCAAAAACATGTAAGTGACTTATGAATTAAAAAAGTGAATTCACAAGCAAGTAAGTGACTTATGAATTAAAATTTTTTAATTCAAAAACATGTAAGTGACTTATGAATTCAAAAAATTTAATTCACTTATGAGTTAATTTTTTTTTTAATTCATAAGTCACTAACTAGCTTGTGAATTAAAAACAAGCTTAAGCTAACAAGTGCTTATGAATTAACTTTTTTTTAATTCACAAGTCACTTCCTAGCTGATGAATTAAATTATTTTAATTCATAAGACACTTACTAGATTATGAGTTAATTTTTTTTTAATTCATAAGTCTTTTACTAGCTTATGAATTAACTATTTTTTAATTCATAAGTCACTTACTTGTCTTTGAATTAAATTTTTTTAATTCATAAGTCACTTACTAGCTTATGAATTAAAATTTTTTTAATTAAGTGCTTAAGCGAAACTCGCTTAGGTGAAAAACCCGGATACCTGAAACATATTTTCAATTAAATTTAATATTTTTTATTGAAAAAAACTCCCTTAGTGAAAAAAAAATTAATAGAACAGAACAAAAAATATGCTGAACTTCTTTTTATTTTTCACCTTCACAAAATTTTCATCACGAAAATAACATTTGAATTTCTGATATGTCAGAACCCTTTTTGGAATTTTTAAATCCGCTAAGTGCAATTTTTTTTCACTTTTTCGGACTCCGCTTAATTGAAATTTTTTTCACTTAAGCGGGGTTCGTTTAAGTAAAAAACCCGCTTAAGTGAAAGAAAGACTGGGTTATTTTGCAGTTTCTCTTAAGCGGGTTTTACTGTATTCTGGTATGAAAAAATTCGTTCGGCATTTCCGGACGAATGGGGAACGGAAAGAACGGCTTGCGCAAGGAATTTTCGGTGAATTTTATATTAAATATTTGTACGTTGTTTTTCAATTAATAATAACAAATAAATCACAGACAATAATAAGTTTAGTTTCATTTAACAAAAAAGTTAAATAATTACTTTCTTCAGTGTATTTTTAAGCTCTTCGTGGTGAAGTGAAATTCAAAAATGCAATAAAAGACAGTGGAAATAATTTTCTCGAAATTCAATCAACGTGAGTGATTCTTCTGTTCATGGGCAAAGAATATTGTTTTGGAAGAGAACTCCATTTCATAGGAAGTCTGGCGTCGCGTTGTAGACAAATAGGCCAACCGATTTTGTAAAAAATATTAAAATGTTAATATTTCCATTTGTCCTCCACAAAGTCTTGCAATTCATCGTCTAATGCGGGAAATTCTCATCGCAAAATACCTACCAGTCAAAGCACTCACCTTGATATTTTGTTGATGGAAATATTAAGTTCGATTTTGTTGCTTTTAGTTATTTTGGTTTATTAAGTAATTGGTGAAATTTCAACACTGGTAAGTTGATTTGTAAACTTCCTCATAATTTCCAAATTGAATATTTTTTGACGTTTTACTTCAAAATTGCTGCTGTCAAGTCTGTCAAGTGTCTGTCTTTTCGCATTCCTTTCAACGACAGAAAAAATTCGATTCTTTTGTTGAAAAGAATTCGACATAATTAAAGATTTTGAAAATGTACAAATTTAAAGAAAACAGTGCCTACGTTCTGTAACTCTCTTGAAGCGGTGGAAAATAGAACAAAACTCATATGATTTGTTTCAAATTTCATCGTTTCTCGACTGATTTTATCAATGCGAGAGTTACAGAACGTACAGGCACAGGTTTCATAAAATTGTACTGAAATAAGGCAAATTGTACTTTTGTACTTGACCAACTCAATTGTATCGAATTCGATACAAATGTACCGAATTTTCCATTCCTGGCCGTAATGCTGAGTGCTAGCACTGTGTTTAAGTATAAGCAAGCAAAAAAACAAAAATCTCATAAAAAAGAAGTTTTAGTAATTTTCAATTTTCTCAAGAACTAGAAGACATAAAATCATCTAGTTTTCAGTACAGCAAGGAATTTCAGAAAAGAAAAATAGTATATAATTGTATGGTTTTGAAAAATTACACGTTTAATCTTTTTTTATGTTTTTTTCCCAAATTTTGAGTTTAAAACCCGTTTTATGCATAGATTCCACTTGATTTAAACTAGCTAATAGAACATAGTATTAGCTTTAAATAAACCGTTACTCGCAAGTGAACTCATTTTTTTAATTATCGGAGATTAGCTCGAAGAATTCCAACAATGTTCGTATATTGCAATTAGATGTTGACAGGTTGCATGGCTAAACTGTGCTTTTCAGAGGAAACAAATCAATCATTAGATCAATAGTCGTGCTTTTAGAATAAATTTGTCTTTGAACCCGATTAAAGAGATTGCATTTGAATGATCCATTTTTTTAAATGATTTTCTGTTCTTTTTGAATTTTTAAACAGGTTCACCTAAAATATTACAATTCATCTGATCGATCATTTAGCGATTGGGAACAAAAAATGTAATGTTAAAGCGGCTCTTGAGCTCTGAAAGTTAACTCAAACCAACATTTTATAATTTGAGAAAACAGGTAAGATAAAAAATTCACGGTCAGAGGCACTGAATTTGCATCGAATTTATACCCACTTACACTTTACTATTTCCAACTTCCAACTAGCAAAAAAAATTTATTAAGTCGACACAGCTATAAAAGTACTCTTAATTTTTTTTTTACTTTATTTAGCTAAAAAAAGCTATAAAATATATTTTTTATCTTAAAATCTATTTTTAACATAAAATATGGCCAGTTTTTTAAATGTAAATATATTGCGTTCGTTTTTTATTTCATTTGGTAAACCATTAAAAATAAATAAACCCCTATGCATTACCATATTTCTAGTTCTTTGGTTTCTATAATTTAATAATCTGAAATCATTTGCATTTCTTAATGGATATGAATGGACTTCATTAACATAGGTTAAATTTTCACAAAGATAGTTTGGCAAAAGATTAAATTTCATTTTATATACGAATAATAACACATTAAATATAATTCTTTGGTTTATACTCATCCAAGACAAGTTTTTAAGCATAACTTCTATGTGAGTAAGTCTATTACATAAAAGTATAAGTCTCATTCCTTTATTTTGAAGCTTTTGCAAGCGATTTAACATTGTATTAATGCGCATAAATAAGATACTAGAACAGTACTCAAAGTGAGGATTAATTATGGTATTATATATTTTTATAGCAGTTGCTTTGGAAATTCGTTTTCTAATTCTACTAAAGAAATTAATTTTTTTCGCAATTTTCTTACAAATGTAATCCAAATGAAGGTTAAAGCTCAAACCATTATCAATCAAGACTCCCAAATATTTGATTTCACTAACAACTTCAATTCTATGATTATTAATGCAAATATCACTATTTGATCCATCACTACTCAAAATCATAGCTTTTGTTTTGTTGATGTTTAATTTTAATTTGTTCATTTCAAACCATCGTTGCAGTCTCTTTAAATCATTATTTATTTTTGTACTGCATTCTTCAACAGTGTTCCCCGAGATATAGAAAAGAGCGTCATCGGCAAATAATACTAGCTTGCAAAACTCTAATACTTTTTCCATGTCATTTATGTAAACCAAAAATAACAGCACCCCCAGTAAAGATCCTTGGGGTACTCCATAATTTAGGTACTTCAATGGGATCTGAGAAAAAGCTGTTAATTTTTGTTTTTTGCCTTCTTTGAAATAAATATGAACTAAACCAATGTAATTCCTTTGATCTTACGCCACACTTCTCTAATTTCAGCAAAAGAATATCTCTATCCACTGTTTCAAAAGCTCTTTTTAAATCCAAAAAAACTGCAACAACTATTTTTTTGTCGTGAATTTCAATTTTCCATTTCGTTATTATCAAATTGAGGAGTGATTCACAATTATGATTTTTCCGGAATCCTGATTGATAATGGGATATAAGGTTAAAAGACTCTAAGTAATTTTGTAATTGTATGTAAACTATTTTTTCAATAATTTTACTTTCTAATGGCAACATATTAACAGGTCAAAGCTCTTCAGGCGTTTTAGTGTTTTTTACTTTAGGAATTGGAACAATTGTTGACTCTTTCCAGCAGTTCGGAAAGGTTCCTTCAAAAAAAGAATTATTTATTATTTTTATCAATAAGTTGCCACAGATTTCAAAAGTGTCTATATACATTTTAATATTGGCACAGTTAGTATCTTTTTTATTGTTCATTAACTTCATTATATTTTTTAAATCATAAGCATTTATTTGTTTGAATTCAAATTTAATATAGTAATAATCATCTATTTGGTTAATGTATTCAATATCTTTTATCTGGCTTCTACTCTACTAACTCTCAAAATTTTACAAATAAACTCGCGATATTAAAATCTCTAAAAAACTATCTACCTACTCTCAAATGGGCAGGCACCAGTGAGTTAAGGTGGAACTAAAATAGTCGGATGCCGCCGTAAGTGGTCGTACGAAACGAAACGAATACAAAGAATTTATATGAAGTGCCCATAATTGAGGTTTGCTTCGTTTCGCCCAATTTTCGTTAACTTTTGCTTTCGGAAGTGAAGAGCGCTCACCGACCGCTTCATGCGTAAGTGAACTGAGAGAATTTTGTTCCGACATCTTCCGACTATTATAGTTCTAACTTTACTCTCGAGACAATAGTACAAAAAAAATCTCAAATGGACACGCACCTTTAGGTTTTGTTTTTGAAACTTTTCAGTGGCCACCGACAGGACCATAGAGTACCTATATTAGGTGTGTTTTGTTGACCTTCTTAATGTTCACATTAGGAAATGCTCAACAAAACTCTTTAGCTTTCCAGTTTCATTAAGACATTTTGCATCGGAATGTTGGCACTAAGTAAATAAGTCAGTAATTTGTTGCTTGATATCTTAATATTTCATTTACAAACATTTATAATAAATTTTAAAGCTTAAGCTTTGCCGTCAGCTCGGTTGGCAAATTTAAAAGATATAAGATACTATTATATATACAAAAGTAAGAAAGGTAAAAATAAAGTTAACTATTCATATTCAGTTATAAGTAACATTCGGTATTTTAATATGTCTTTTAAAAACAGGTACAGTTTTTTCCAAACACAGTAGTTTAGCAATGTAATTGTTTCTTGTAGGGTAAACATTTTCTGTCCAAAGTATGCAATTCGATGCTGTGCAAATATGAGACACACACTGATGAGGTGGAAACAATTTTCTTTAGCTTTAAGATTGCACAATGAACAAAACTGATTAAAGCTGTTATTATATGGAGTTCCATTTAGGCCAAGGACTTCACATCTTGTCTTAAATATAAGAGATATTTCTTTATACGTGAGCGCATCATTGAAATAGTTAGCTTCCATTAGGTTCAGCTTCAGTTGAGAATAAAGGAATCTGCTTTCTGATTTCCTTGCTTCTTGAATATATGCATTCCTTACAAAATCCTCCTGAGCTTGAATTATTTTGTACAGCTTTTCTTTAAAGTGCAACAAATGGCTGTGATCTAGCTCCACCGTTTCACCAGAAGAATTTCCTAAATTCTTCCACCTAGCCACCCACCAATCCGAATTTCGCAGTTCGTACAGGGCCATTTGTTTGGTCAACCGATTGTCCTAATGCGCCAGTGTTCCTACGATGTAGTCTGCATGTAACTTAAGCGTGTATGTGAAAATTTTAGCTAGGCCTGTTTCGAGATATAGGGCATAGTTTGGGGTTTTTATGGGGAGATTGAACAGCTTCTTTAGAAAGGACCTTTGAAATTTTTCTATTGCCTCAAACTCATTTATTCCCCAAACTTGGGCAGCATAACAAAGTGAAGACTTTATAACAGCATCAAATATTTTGTATTTTGCTGACAGTACAATACGCTGATTCGAAAAGATATTTTTCCATGACATGTTAAGTAGACTTTGCGAGGAAGCAGATTTCGATGTAACATGTTCATTAAAGTCCATGGTTTTGTTAAGATTCACTCCTAGGTATTTGAACTTGCTTACTACCTCCAGAATATTTCTATCGAAAGTCCAAATATGTCCACTCTGACTCCGGGTATATCTAGAGAAAACCATTACTTTAGACTTATTAGTGTTAATTGTAAGTCCCCATTTGGCGCAATAGTCAGAGAGACGATTTATCATCAATTGTAAGTTCTCGGGGGTTTCTGAGAGAATTACCAAATCATCGGCATACAAAAGAACATTTATGACCAGATCAGCGATTCGAACACCTCCTGGCAGACAAGTTTCAATATCATTGATAAAAAGTGCAAAAAGAAGAGCACTCAGAAGGCACCCTTGTTTTACTCCGGTGTCCGTTTCAAACCAGTTTGAGAGTGTTGATCCGTCCCATACTGATGCTTTTGAATGGGCATACATTTCTTTTATTACATGGATGAACTTCGTTGACATACCCAGCATGGATAGCTTATAAAAGAGTGCATTTCGGTTAACAAGATCAAATGCAGATTTGAAATCCACAAAGAACGCATATATCTTCTTGTTCCTTGCTTGTAATGCCTTAACTATTGACGTTATAGTAAAGATGTGGTCCACTGTTGAAAAGCTTTTTCTGAAACCAGCTTGAAACTTAGTGATTATGTCATAAGCTTCAGTCCACTTTTCAAGTCTGTTTGCAAGCACGCCACGGAATAATTTCGCAATTACATTCATAAACGAGATGCCTCGATAATTTTCAACAATATTTGTCACCTTTTTTATGGATCGGGAATATTACAGCATTTTTGAAGGATGCTGGGACGTCTTGTTTTTGTAAGACGACATTGAAGAGAGATTCAAGTCGGTCAATAAGTCCTTCTGTACTGTTTTTGAAAAATTCATAAGGAACGCCATCTTCTCCAGGAGCTTTTCCGTTTTTCGCTTTGAGAATAACAGCATATATTTCTTTAAACGTGATTTCGGCATCAAGTATTTCATCAGATAAATAGGGTTCAGCGTAGGAAAATTTAACATCTGATTTGACACGTAATATATTTTTGAAGTGTACCGAAAGGTCCTCTGCAGTTACTCCTATACCTATTGTAAAATTTGAACCGTTTATCTTTTTCGTGACTTTCCAAAATTTTTTTGAGTCCTTCGTTTGACCAAGTGTATAGGCTAGTTGGTTTTCGTATTCTGTTTTCTTTTTAAGACATAAGTTTTTATACCGTGTGTTTTCTTCAATATACCATTTTTTTAGATTTTGGCAGTTCGAATTTCGGACTGCATTCAAAAGGGAGAAGGACTTTTTTCGTGTTTTCATACATTCCTTGTCTGCTCGATATATGGTTGGTGTTTATAGTCGAGTTTTGTATGCATGCAATGAGTTGGTTTGAAAGTAATTCGGCTGTATCAAATGTATCGCTTAAAAGTGATAGGTTGTTGTTTAGTTTGTTTTGGTACGTATTAAGTTCATGGTGTTTCCATTTAAGTCTGGGAACAAGTTGAAGGTTTCGTAGAGTTTGGGTTGTATTATCAGACCACTCAGCCACAATAGGCATGTGGTCTGAATAGTTTTTAGCCTGGATTTCGAAGTTACTTATATGTTCATGCCAATCGTTATTTATAGCGCAGTAGTCGACTATCGATTTGCCTTGCCCTCCTATAAAAGTGTAATGACCTTCTTTATCTCCATCAGTACATCCATTGAGAATTACACAATCATACGTCTGTAACATATCGAGAAGGTTAGTTCCATTTTGATTACAGGTAGTGTCCTTTGAATTCCTGTTATTAAAGTCTATAGTGTTATTTCTCGTTCTGTGAATTGTAGTTACTTGTAAATTACTAATTCTTGCATTAAGATCGCCAATTATGAGAACGCTTTTGCCTGCCAAGTGCAGCATAATTCGATTAAGGTTTTCCAAATCTTTAGTGAATGTTTTGATTGCTGGTTTAGACGATAATTTATAATCATTGAAATACTTTGCGAATTTACTAAGATTTTCAGATATAACATGAGTTTCATGTAAAAAGAATACATCAAAATCATTTATATATTTAAAAAAGTCTACAAATAAAAGTTTATTATTAAGCCCGGAAACATTATAAGACAAAATTTTAAAAGTACGAAAAGGTATTGAGCTGACGGCATCACATTTTCAATTTTGTACAAACGAACTAACAGATGCAGCATTTTGTTGCAGTGGCATCACTGGATTAGACCATTCATTATGACGTATATTTGACAACATAATTGTTTTGACAGATTCGAAATTAAGTTGTCCAAACATATTCGACAGGTGCTGTTCTCCATCATCATTTTTATATTTAAGTGTATTGTTTTCGTTTAAATAAAATGTTTTATCAGAAATTAATAAAGAGTTGTTTTTAACGAGTACTTGTTCTTTTGGATTTTTTGTTTTGATTATTCTTCTATAGCTGAGTAGGATTCGGCGTTGGCACTATTTGCTCGGGTCATCTGTCATTTGCCGTGGTATAAAATTTTGTTTCGAGATTTTAAAACGATAAAATAGTGAACAAAACTTATTAAACTAAATAAAAAAAACTGAAATAATAGTAAAAATAGTAAATACCTACTTGTAATACTTTATTTTCAAAAAAATATTAATAATTGGTGCTACATACATACATAAAATAAGGAGTTAACAATTTTTTTTCATTTTGAGAGCTTATTGTGTCTCCTATTCTACATAAAGTAATGTGAAGTGATGTTTTTTAGTTAAAAACATTCCCCTAGAATAATTTTGAATTGATATTTCATAGCATTTCGCTGTAAAAAAGCAAATTATCTAAATATAAAAACATACTTCAATCACGTGAATTATAAGTTCGGTTATATTTGTCAAAATTATAAATTCTGGTCCATAGTCCCATTTCGTTTTGTTGGTGATGGCAAGGCGCTCACATTTGTTGAGCGCCCGTAGTGCAGAGTTATTTTTCAACGTTTTAAATTTTCTTCCCATTACTTTATATGTATTAAATACACAATCAGCCAGTGAAATGAACAAATTGTAAACTTCTTACTATATCTAAGTGTTTACAAGATTTAACACAGCACCGCATGTTAATAAAGTATTGCATGTATGCACTATATTTATTTTTATTTCACTTTTGTACATAATTTAATAAGTTTTTTTTTAATATTTTAATGATTTAAAATCTCAAATCACATTCCTCAAAAAACCAGCTAATTTCCTTATGCGCCCCAGCATTTATCTCTAACTGCATGCCGATGCTGTGTCAATGCATTTGTATTTGTATAACTCACACTTTCTTGAAAAAAGCCCCACAGCGGATGCGTTCATTGAAAATGGTTACTTACCAAAACCAATATTACTCTGTTCGAATCTTGTCATATATGATTTAACAATTGTGGATGATAATTTTTATTAAAATAATTTTATTTGAATCATCGAAAATGTATTTCGTTATTTTTTAATAAAATAATTCACTGTATAATTTTAAACTTCATACAAAAGTTATTTTTTCAAAATATTTAAAAAACTACCATACTCACCGAAAACATGCAAAGATGCCAACATAACAAGCAAATTCATTGGAAAGTTAATGTTCATATTAGAGTTACTGAAGTTTGAATGTGCTGTTAACTTGTTGTTTTTGCATTTGCAGTTAATTTTAAGGTAATTTATTTATGAACAATATAGAACCGTGTTGCAAATATGCGCATCACCCATCACCACCACAGAAACTATGGTTTTTCATGGATGCTCAATTATGGTATGGGGAGGTATAAGTTCCGAAGGGTGTACGGAGTTGAGCGTCGTTGATAATCGATTAAAAACAACGCGATACGTTAAGAAGATCCTTGAGGAACACGTCTTTCCCTATATGGGGTTCATAGGGTACGATCAGTTCCTCTTTATGCAGCACAATGCACGACCAAATGAGGCGCGTTGCGTATATGAATACCTTCAGTGCACTGGTATTCAAAAACTGCGGTGGCTCGCCTGAAGTACGGATTTAAATCTTATAGAGCATATCCAAAAGAAAGATAAAGTGCCCATCCCACCCCCTACAAACACTGGACGAGCTCAGGAATGGTGCACTAGCCGCTTGGGAGAGCTTATCACGAAGGGATATTAAAAACATTATCCAGAGTATGCCAGATCGACTGCAGGCTGTAGTATGGCCAAGAGGAGGGAACACACGATACTGACACGTCTCAAAACCCCCAAAAAATACGTAATTTTTCATTTTATACTGTTTTTTTAATTTAAATGTTTTTTTCGGTGAAAATGTTAAATTTTAAATTATCGTTATAAAAAATAAAGTAAACCTTTGAGTGTAGTACCTATACTATATCGCAAGTAAAAAACAACGGTAAAACAATGCCATGCCATGTTTTTGAGAAATTAAAAAAAAAATTAAAAGTAGTAAAGGTGAAATCTAGTTAATCCAATTTTTTTTTAAATTATTTGATGGTATGCAATAAAAATTAAAAAAGAGATAATAAGCTAATTTAATAATTGACCTGAGCAGATCAAACTTAGGAAAACCAAAAGAAAGTGTTTTTCTTGGAAAAAAGTACTTTTCGTTTTATTTTAATTTCTCAAAAACTAAGACACATTTTAGCATCCGGTTTTCTGTTTTTTATTGAAAATTAATAAGAGCATTGAATTTTGGAAACAAAAATTACATTTAAACATAAAATTTTTAAAAAATTGGTTTGAAATTTTTGTGTTTTTTTTTTCAAAATTTCTACTTTGAAAATTAATTTTTCAAAAACTGTTCACTAACACAACTTAATTTAAAATTAATATTAAAGAAGAAATTTCTCGATTTCCAAAAAGTTATAGCATGGCATTGTAAGTTTTACCGTTGTTTTAAAATAATTTTTTATCTGTTATAAGTCAATTATTAGAAAATTTCCCCTCCCGCCTAAATGGAGGAAATAGACCCCCCTCCCATACGATTTTTTTCTTGTCTTAACCCAACCTACTCGGTCTAGCTTTCTGTTGCACTTGCACCTAATACCGATCACCCTGTATATCCACTTAAAAAAAAACTTCCTTGTAACTAAGTAGATAAATGAAAATAGAAATAGAACTATTTTAACTGCTATACCTACATGGTGTAAGTGTAGTGAAGGATTTGCAGAGCAGTTTGTTTAATTTGTTTATAAAAATGTATACCCTAAACTTGAATAGGTATGTACATAAATTTCAGAAATAAAAAAACAAAAAATTCCATATACAAAATAAAATAATCTCTGAAAATTCTTTTAAACACACTTCCAGCTTAGCAAGTAGCAACAGTTTAACAATCAAAAAGAATACGGCCACGGCCCTATTTCTTTAATCACTCTCTTTTGTAGTCTGAAATAGTCCCGCGTATTAGCTAATGTATTGTGCACTTTGTGATAAAGCACCAAATTTGGCCTAGAGGTAGACCGATAAATTGTAAGTAAATTTGGAAGTGGAGCCATCGTCGAACTGCCCCCTGGTGGCCGTGGTGGGCATTTTCCAAAATGACCGGCAGTTAACACCCCAAAGGCAATTCAAGTTAAATAGAGTTTGCTGCTGAAGGTTTTAGTGAATGTTTTGAATGAAAACATACCCTTTTGTGAGTTTTATATACACAAATATACATATTCATATATTTATATACATATACATATATTTATATACAAATATACATATACATATATTTATATACATATATTTATATATATATATATATATATGATAGTCCGGCGGTAAAGCTAGGTTGTTTGAATTGAATGATATATATATATATATATTTATATATATAAATATATATTATACGTATGTATATATATATATATACATTTTTGAGTACAAAAAAGCATTATTCTGGTAAAAGTGAAGCGTGACGATAGGTACCTACATTTTTAATTTTGAAACAAATACAGATTCATTGAATAGCAATTAGTAGAAAAATATCGAACATAAATTCCCTCCATGATCAACAAAAATGTGAACATTATGTTTCGAACAATTCATCAGAACATAAGACCCACTGATTAAACAAATCTATTTGAAAATACATACGTTTATCGCTCAAACGATTTCTATTTTTATTTAAAAAAAAACCTTTAAGCATAGTTTTACCCTTTCACCCTTTTACGCACAACCTGAATAATGAATATGTACATTATGTAAGTGACACTTATGTCGTTTTCCATTGGTTTCACTCAGGGATTAACTCATTCTGAAATCCAATGGAACAAAGTTAGCGCTCTTCTACTCAACTTAGAAATTTTGTCATCGTATTGGTGAATCATCGTGAACATTTCGTGTATCGAACAGGCATACAATCTAACAGAGTCCGATGTTTACTTTTGACATTTGAGTGAGTTTGTTTTGAAGTTATAGCTTAAATGTATTAGTGCTTCTTCAGTGGATTCTGATTTCAAATCGAGAAGCGAAATTTTCTTCTGAGAAGCGTCGGTTGACGGTTTTTTTTCCCAATGGAATGGTTTCAGAAGAGTTCTTTTTGATTGTGGACGCTTCCAAACAAATAGAATACAAAATTGACATTATTTAGTCACTGGGTGCGTTCATTCGATTACGTTTTACATCTGAATTTTCAGATTTCTGAATTTTTGGAGCTTCTGATTGGCCAGCTGTTATAAAAAGTTAGATGACTTTTAGTGACTTTTAGTTACGTTTAGTTACGTTTCATCTGAATTTTCAGACAAGAAATTCTCACCTGAAAATTCAGATGAAAGTTGTTTGTGTGTAGGGTTACCAGCTCTAAAATCAGCAAAGCCTGACAGTAAAGTAAGAAAAGCCTGATTTTAGAGAAAAAAGCCTGACAAATAAAAAAATATTTTTTTTTCATAGATAACTTACTTTGATTTGGATGCACAAAAACGACAAGACGATAAATAGATTGCAACTGCAATCTGCAACAGACACAAAAAACAAGTACACACAAAAATACGTCATAAAATGGAAGTGTCATATCTTGCACAATAGGGTGATTCTAAATAACACCTTTCTCTAAAAGCAACCGGGACCGGGCGAAATTATGAAGCTTAGATTGAAAACAAAACATTAAGACCATAAAATTCAAAATCGAACAGCATTTATCGGTCGCTACCAGCGCTTTTTCAATAATTTAACTTGAAATAGGAATTTTTCTCAAATGTTAAAAGCTGCATAACTATTCGAGTTTTGGTGCTAAAAGCATGAAATTTTCAGCGATTTCATAATTTCGCGCGGTCCCGATTGAATTTCGGAGAAAGGTGTTTTTTGAATCACCCTATGGCACAACTCTTTGTCTCTTTCTAAAAATTGACAACTAAATGAAAAAAATGAATGTGTTGGGTGTTTACTGCGATTTGAAAGCATTCAGTAAACGTTTTTCTTCTAACGATTATATTTTGTGCGATAATTATAAAAAAGCCTGACAAATGACGAAACCTGGCCAACGCCTGATTGGACATTAAAAGCCTGACGCGTCAGGCGAAATCCTGACGGATGGTAAGCCTATTTGTGTGCCAAAAGCACACATAAAAGCTGAACTTTATAATTTTCGTCTTGTTGGTGGTTGATTTTTTTAGTTTTTGTCATGAAAATTCAATACTTATTTAAATGAACGAACTTTTTGTTTATTGTTTAGTGAATTTTTAAATCCACAATTTTTTTAATTGATGTTTGGAAAGTTTTTCTATGTTTTTGTAAGTCATACATATCAATAAAAGGACTTTTAATGAAGGTAATGAAACCTGTTGCTGATTTAGTTACATATATTTTCATCCTCACAACTACTCACTCTCAATGTTTAATTTACAAATGTAATTAAAGTTCTATTTTATTTCGCTTCAATGTAAATCCTTTAGGTAAATGCAGGAATTTGACACAATGACTTTCGACTGAAATTTCAGATTTTTTTTGCGTTCAACGAGATAAATTCAGAAATCTGAAAATTCAGATGTTAAGCTATTTTTATTTATTTTTATTTATTAAAAAAGCCAAATCGTGAAAGATGAAATTTTAAATTTTGTTTCTACATATTATTTTCTTGGGAGATAGTGTGCAAATATTTTTAATCTCATATTGCTTTTTAATAATTAAACATTTTTTAAGTACTTAAGCACTTACATTAAAAGTTGGAAATGACTCTAGAAGTGCCAATTTGAAATAGTTTGGCTTATGAATTATGCGGCCCCGCAAGGTCATACTTCGGACACCCAGAGTGTTTTGTTCAAGTCTAGCGATGCGGGTTATTGCACGCACACTTTTAATTAAAAAACAAACTTAAAACTGTTATAAATTGGGACTTATCTAATCTCTTGCTTTACATTTTTATTATCAGTGTACATTCCTTTCAATATTTGCAGAATGAAAATTAAAAGAATCGAAAAATATAATTAAATTTATTTTCTCTTTTTGGCAGTTACATATATTCACTCATTCGATTAATCCAGTTTAAAACTAATTAAATCCGGATGTAAATTAATATAAATTCAATTAAATTACATCCGGATTTAAGTTTTAATCTGGATAAATCGAGGGCATAAAATGGCGGCTAGTGTTACTAATTGTAATTGGATTCACCGCCAATATTGAATTAAATAAAACATTATGTTCGACCAGTACTTGAGTATGTAGCAATATGTTTTACATTGAACATATTAATTTACAAATGTATATGTATTAAAATATAAAAGGTTCGGTCGATTTGTAAGTACCTATGTAATTTGATTTTCACTATCATTTAATTAGCGTGTTCCAAATCCAGTACTGAAATTAATTACGTGCGTTGTACATGTAGCAGAAATATTATGCTATCGCTATGCTTTAATATTTTTCCACAAACAAGATGCAGTTATTTCTTTCTCATCAACTATCAAGAACCGATAACTATGGATAAAGCTGTATAAAATGTTGGTGCGAGAAAACAAATCACAATATGAAATGATTTTTCCAAGGGAAAATTGTGATCTTTTATTATTGATTGAATTGAAAGAAGGTATGCGGAGTTAATGCTATATCTAATTCATTGAAGAACCGATCATAGGACCATACATACCAAAAATATATCTCTCCCTCCTTCCTCTTAGCTACATGTATATGTATGTACATATATTATTTTAGTATAGTAAGAGAGAGCGAACCACGTTGAAGTATATGAAGGTAATACGATGGTGTTTCGTTGCCGAGAATGTTACATTTCGAAATGAGATAATTACAACCAAATTTGCATGAAATTAACCAATTAGATAGCTTTGAAAAACTTTTGTATGAAAATGTCAAAACTCAATGCATAATCAAAAAAGAAAGAAAAAAACTAACCAAAATAAGCAATTATCTGACAAATAAAATTCAAAATTAAATGAGCTGTCAAACGAAATTCATGTAATTTAAGAAATTATCTCATATACCTACCAAACTTTCCAGTTTGGTTAAATTGAAAAGAGTTTCTCATTTATGTAGGTATCTCGTATAACGCTAATTTATAGTCACCCGATTAAGGTATCAACACCTCTTCTAACCTAACTTCACTATCATGAGCTGCTCCCAACATAAAACAAATAAAATCATTGGAATATCTTTATTTTAGGGTAGGTCAAATTAAATTAAGTTGCTTTAGAGTTCTTGATATATGTACAGTTAAAAATGTATTTGTTTGATGGGGCTTCTAAGAGAAGGCTCTAAAAAACTGACCTCAAATTTAACAGGTGTTAGGTCATTTGTTGCCAACAAATTGTATTGAAAACCATTAAATTTAAAAGAAATGGAATGGAATGCTTTAAAGAAAAGGCCAAAACAATTTAAATTGACATTCTTATTGATTTCCATTTGAATGCTAAAAATCAGATGCTTTTATATGTTTTATAGTTTTAAGAAAATTATAAAAAAAGGTAAAGATTTAAGAAGAAAAATTATTAAGTAGTATTATAAATTACCCGTTTTTACTTGCGATACATAGGAACTACATATGTACATATTTGGCAAGTTATGGAATCGTAAAAAAAAATCGAACAAGGGATTTTGATCAAAGTTGACATTACGATGATAGCGAAGTCGAAAAAAGTGGGTCTCGCAATTCTGTCCGTCTGTCTGTCTGTCCCTTTGGGTGCAGCCTAAACGGGTCGGTCGATTTTCTTCAAAGTTTGTACCTAGCGTTTTTTTGAGCATTATCCCCACCCGTTTTAAAATTTTTTTTTTTAAAGACCAAAAAACATGGTACCTGCCATACAAAAGTGTTTGCCAAAAAAAACTTATTTTTTTCAAAAACGTGCCCCCAACTTTTTTTTTTTTTAATTCACAAATTTCTTTTTTAAAAGGCAACCATTTTGTAAAAAAAAATATTTCAGAAAAATGGTTAGAAATGGTACCTCCTATAGAACCATTTTTTTTATTTTCGGTTGAACTGATATTCACCACTATTTTTTTGGTGAATGTTTGAAAAAGTTTTAAAAGTTTTGCATACCAAAATTTTCAAACAAATTTTTTTGGATTTTTAAAAAAAGTTTTAATAATTTTAAAACGACTCGGGCAATTTTTATTAAATTTGGTACCCAGTAGTTTTTTAGCATTGCAGATTTTTAATTAAAATTATTCTTATAACCAAAAATAACGGTACCTCCCATACAAATGTTTAAAAACCGGTATTGAAAACCACATATTTCTCAAAAACGGCTCCTACGATTTTAATTTTAATTTTTGTGTGATATAATATTTATACGATCTACCATATTAATGAACAAAAATTTCTATGGTTTAAAAATGGTATCTCTCATAGAACCATTTTCTTGATTTTCGACTATCTCATTATCAGTTGAACTGATTTTAATGAATTTTTTTGCAAACAAAAATAAATTATTGATTTAAAAAAAAAATCAAAATTATTTTTTGAAAATTCCATAATTCGAAAATGGGTAGATAATATTTTTTTAGTTCCACAATAAAAAGGCTAAAAAATTGCGTGCCATTTTTTTTTAATTTTTTCAAAATTTTATATAAAAAACAATTTAAAAAAAAAACCGCTCCAAAGATTTTCATTTTTTTTTCTCATAAATTGAGATTTTCTTAAGAAATCGGATGATGTACATCGCATTGCTGTCAAAAGAATTTCAGAGGTTGTTTAATCAATTTATGTTTAATTATATATTTTTTTTACAATTTTTCAGTCTAAACTGTAAGTTCCATGCATATTTGCAAATTGCTATATTTTTCATAAATAAATGTACCTACTAATACAACCTTAAACTAAGCTACGTTTTAAGCAGGTGGTATACATTATAGCCTCCCATAACTAATTTATTTCTTTTATAAGATAAAATATAGTTTTTGAAATATTAAAACTTAAAAACAAACAGTGTGATCGCACATAAAAGCAAGTTCGTGCGACCCAGTCGTGTACATATTTTTAAATTGTATGGTAATAGTGTATAAAAAAGAAATCTTGCATATTATGATACTAGCTACTACTTTATTTAATAATTTTTTTTTTTTATAGTCTCAGTCCCGAAGAGATTCAACGTCGGGGTGATGATGTTTATGATGTGCCTTATATCTTATATGGCCCGAGTAAATTTTTCTTTAAATATTATTGCTATGACCAAATCTAAGGACAGTACTGTAACACTTCCTGACGTAAGAAATACTTATAATATACTTTTTATTTTTCATTTAATTTTTTTTTCTTTTAAATTTCCAGCAAGGACCTCGTTATGAATGGAACTCAGATGCTCAAGCTTTGCTTTTGGGAGCTTACTTCTATGGTTATCTTTTTACGTCTCTACCAGGTGGAATGCTTGCCGAAAGATTTGGTGGAAAGGCTGTGGCCGGATACTCATCGATTTTTTCGGCGATATTGACTGCTTTAACACCTCTTGCAGCCTCTTGGGGTGTATGGGCAGTCTTTACAGTACGTTTCCTTATCGGTTTTCTAGGGGTATGTTATTTTACGATTTATTTTTGTTGAGTTTTCTGCTAAATTAACTTTTTTTTTAAAGGGCGTAGTGTATCCTTGTTGTCATTGCCTCATATCAAAATGGTCGCCACCAGCAGAAAAAGGTAAATTCGTGGCTGCTTTAATGGGTGGAACTTTCGGTACGGTTATAACATGGCCTATTAGCGGTGTAATCGTCGAAGGAATGGGATGGCCTTGGGCCTTTTACATGGTTGCCATATTCATCGCTATTGTAACCGTTGTATGGTTCATTATTGTTGATGATAGTCCAGCACAGCACACAACAATATCAATCGATGAGCGCGATCTTATACAAAAGTCGTTGGGAGATTCTGTATCCACTAAAAAGAAGTTACCGCCATTCAAATTTGTGGTAAAGTCATTGCCATTCTGGTCATTATTGTTTCTTCACTATGGAAGCATGTGGGGACTGTTTTTCCTCATTACAGCAGCACCGAAATTCATGAGTGAGGTAAGTTCTGAAATAAAAGTAATCATCTAAAAAAAAAAAACTATCTTTAATTAAAAACAGGTTCTTGGATTCAACCTATCATCAGCTGGAACTTTGTCAAGTCTACCTCATTTGGCACGATTATTGTGTGCCTTCGGATTTGGAGCAATTGCTGATACAATTCGACGCAAAGAATGGTTATCAGTCACAAAAATTAGGAAATATTTCTGCATTCCATGTAAATTTAAAACCGTTTTTATTTTTTTGAATGTTGTAGACTAACTTTATAAAATATCCACAGCCCATATTATCCCAGGAGTCTTTCTTATTATATTGGCTTACTTTGGTCGAGATCCTTATGTCTGTGTAGCCATAATGACACTCTCCCTTGGTTTTAATGGAGCTGCAACAGTCACAAACTTGGCCAACTCACAGGATTTGGCTCCCAACTATGCAGGAACACTTTACGGAACCATTAACTTTGTTGGAACAACGCCTGGTATATTTTCCCCAATTATCGTAGCATATTTTACTCAAGATCAGGTAATTCTGAAAGCTTTATAAAATTCTTTTGAAAACTTAACTTAATCTAAATTTTTTTACTAATAGAATACAATCGATCAATGGCAAAATGTATTCCTTATTGGTGCTGGTGCGTATATCATTCCTGCGTTTGTATTTTGGGCCTTGGGATCAGGGAAGATTCAAAAATGGAATGAAATTGATAAGGACTCGAACCAAAGAGATGTCGTCAACACAAAATTATAAAAGGCTTGAATGATGTTACTCTTAAAAATAAGTTAAATTTTAATTTAAAAAAAATTATTTCTTCTCTTTGTTGCTATCTACCGATTTTTTTTAACATGCTATTTTGACCCTGATAATTCTTTTAAAAAATATAAAAAACTTTTTCTCATAGTGAATGGAGCTGTCTTGAAGAAACACCACAAAAGTGTATTTTTTCAAGCGGTGAATATCATAACTTCATATACTCAGTTTAAATTTGGCTGTCACATGAGTATAATCCGAAAAAAAACACGCCGAGAGTATCAATCAAGATTGAAGGTTGCTTAGGCTAGTTCAGGAAATGATATCTCATAGATCTCAACAATCTCAGGAATGAACAGGATTAAACAGCAAAATTTATTAGTTCAGCTGTCAAATATGTACTGAGTAAACAAATGTTTACTTCTTCACTTTTTGAGAGAGCAAATCTAGCCGTGAGAACTCATTTTTTTGAACCGAACAATTTTTACTGCAGAGATATAAATATTTCTGAATAAAAAAAATAAAATGAATAACTCTACTATATTTATATCACTTCTTGAGCACAAGTAACTCGTCAAAATAACATGTTATAAAAACCAGTGATAATTAACCCTATGTTATTGTAATACTAGTATATTCACTATAAGTTATTTAATTTAAAAACGATTAAATAGACATAAGACAAAAAATGACTAATTCTTTTTTTATTAGGTATTTTTTAAGAGTTATTAAAGGTATTCATGCGCAACCGCGTAGAGTCATCGTAAACGTAGTAAACTGCGTAAAGCTGTCAAACAATGGCCCTCAAGTAGCACACTGGTGTATAAGGTGTATAATTTGTTGTAAATTCATGAATTTTGGTTCAAAATTGATAAAATTGAAGAAAATTTTAATATTTCGGTGTATTTGTCAAAATATACCGGTATAAAAATTATACTATTTTTTTTTTCTGTGCAATATTTCAACATTTCTTTTGAAATTCGGTGCAAAAAATAAACCGATGTTCAGTTGTTTTTATAATATACCATTAGTGGTTCAAAAAATTATTCGATTCTGAAACCAACAAAAATGATATATTTTGTACACATATTTTGTAGATAAATAATATTCCATTTGGTAGGTTAGGTTAGGTTTATGTGGTTGTCAAGCAGAACGCTGGACACACTTAGACCATTGGTTGGCCCATTGTGATACTACAGGAATCTAGGAAACTTTCTTCCTACTCGTTGAACCATTTAGAGCTTCTTACGAAGCGAGCGAGACTATTAATGTCATGACTTGCCAGATCAGTAGGATCATTGTAGTAAAATTCTCCTAAGTGGAGCCTACGTCGTTGAGATAGAGCAGAGCATGTACAGAGAAGGTAAGGAATCGATTCTTCCTCTTCTTCGTCCATACAACTCCTGCAGAAGTCGTTAGAAAATACACCAAGCCTTGTTGCATGCTTGCCTATTAGACAGTGTCCAGTAATGACACCTATGACAGAGCTAATGTGCAGTCTGCTTAGAGATAACAAGTTCCTAGAGCGCTTCAGATCCAGCACAGGCCAGATCTGTTTTGTGGCCTGACATGTGGCAATATTACTCCACCTAAGGTTTGTTCTCTCTATTGCATCTTGCTTTAGCAAAAGTTTACAGGTAGCGATGGGTATACCAATATTTATCCGATTTGACGGTTCGTCTGCTTTGCAATTTCCTGGAATGTCCCTATGACCCGCCACCCAGCAAAGGTGAATGTTGAACTGCTGTGCCATCTCCAAGAGAGATGATCGGCAATTAAGGGCAGTTTTTGAATTTGTAGAGACAGAATCCAGAGATTTAATGGCTGCTTGGCTATCCGAGAAAATACGGATATCTGTAGTTGATATCACGTTTTCTTTGAGCAAAGACAGGACTTCCTTTATCGCCAAAAGTTCCGCCTGGAACACGCTACGTGATTGGGAAGACGGAAGGAGAGACTTAGTTTCAGCCTATCTGAGTATACACCTCCACCAACCCCGTCCTCAGTTTTAGAACCGTCAGGTTAGAAGTGGATCGATTCATCTTCCAGGAAGGTCAGGTCCTCCCAGAGAGATCTGGAAGGAATGGTAACCTGAAAGTTTTTATGGAACTGTAGATGTGGGGTGGTGTAATCTGTGATACTTGGGAGTGATCTGAATGAGTTCAGAATGATCGAGTGGCCAATATCATAGTTGGACCATTGTGAGGAGGCTTTAAGACGTATAGCTGTGCTTGCCGCCGTTTGTTTGCAAAATATATCGAGAGGTGTGAGATGGAACAGAATATCCAATGCAGCGGCAGGGGTCGTACGGAGTACTCCAGCGGTCCACCATACAGACACACCGTATGTTAAGATCGGTCTTACTACCGAGGTATATAGCCAGTGAGCAATGCGGGGTTGGAGACCCCATTTATTGCCGATGGCCTTTTTACATGAGAAGAGTGCCACCGTGGCTTTTTTAATTCTTTCGTTTATATTAGGTTTCCAGCTTAACTTCTTGTCAAGAATAAGACCCAAATATTTTGCTTCATTCGAGAAAGTTAAAGGTACACCTTTGATGGTAGGAGGGTCTATATGGGGAATTTTGTATTTCCTAGAAAATAGGACAAGATCAGTTTTGTGAGGGTTGACACCCAGTCCACAGCGATCGGCCCAGTTTGTTAGCTTATTTAGCGCGTTTTGTAAGAGTTCACTCAAGGTATTGGGATGTTTTCCTGATACGGCAATAGCAACGTCATCCGCATAAGCAATCACACTGTACCTCTCCTCCTCAAGGCATATCAGAAGTTCATTAACGACCAAATTCCAGAGAAGAGGAGATAGGACACCGCCTTGCGGCGTACCTCTACTGACAAATCTTCTGGCAGAAAAGCCGCCCAGTTTTGAATTGATAACTCTGCTGGTCAGCATTTGATTAATCAATTCACCAAGCGAACCATTTACATTCAGAGATGACAGCGCAGATTCGATTGCAGATGTGTCGACGTTGTTAAAGGCGCCTTCAATATTTAGGAATGCAACCATAATGTACTCTTTATGGTGGAGGGAGTGTTCGATGGTTCGCACTAGTGTGTGCAGAGCCGTATCTACTGATTTCCCTTTACAGTAAGCATGTTGAGCTGAAGACAAGAGTCTTGAGTCAATGCTTGTTCTTAAATGGATATCAATCAGTCGTTCAAAAGTTTTAAGAAGGAAGGATGATAGACATAGGTCTGAGATCTTTCGGATTTACATGGGAACATTTACCGGCTTTGGGGATAAAAACAACTCTTACTTCTCTCCATAACAAGGGAATTTGAGCCATCTTCAGACAACCGATGAAAAGTACCTCCATAATTGGCACAACAATGTCAGAAGTCATCAGAAGTTCGGCTGGTATTATGCCGTCTGGCCCAGCTGACTTGTAAGGTGCAAAGCTATTGATAGCTCATTTTAGCTTTTCCCTTGTAATCAGACCGTCTGGATAAGTTAATATATTTCTGGACCTAACGTGGTCGCTGTTATTAATAGTTTGGGAGCTACCTGGAAAATGAGTGTCTAGTAGTAGGTTGAGGGATTCTTCGCCTGAGTGGGTCCATGTGCCGTCGACGTTTTTTAAGAAACTGGGCATCATTGGATTAGTTGAGAGGATTTTACGTAGTCTTGATGCTTCGGAGGTTTCTTCTATTTTAGTACAGAAGCTCCTCCATGAAGATCTTTTACATTTCCTCAATTCTTTCTTATACATTTTTAGGGATTCCTTATACGAGTCCCAGTCTGAAGCTAATCTTGTGCTTTTTGCTCGATTGAATAGTTTCCTACAACTTTTCCTAATCGGCTCGAGCCCTGAGTTCCACCAATGCGGTTTCTTTTTACCCCTTACGTGAGTAAGAGGGCAAGCGATTGACATTGAATTATTAAGGGCTAAGGTAAGATCTTTGACTTTGTTGTTAAGATCATTTATATTGGAGGGAGGGCTTAAAAGATTAGGTTTAACTAAACTTTCTAGCACCATCCTATATTTTGGCCAGTCAGTTTTCCTATAATTTCGAAAAGTAAAATGGCTAGGGGATTCAACATCTAGACTAAATTGGATGTATCGGTGATCAGAGAAAGAATGTTCCTCAGATACTTTCCAATCTTTAATCATGTGATGAATTGTGTCGGAGACAAGAGTTATGTCCAGAACTTCCTGTCGATTTCTGGTAACGAATGTAGCTTCATTCCCTGCGTTACTTACTATAAGGTTAGTACTTAAAATAAAATCAAAAAGAGAGTCACCTCTGTCGTTGATATCAGTACTACCCCATACTGTATGATGGGCGTTAGCATCACACCCAATTATGAGGCTGATCTTCTGCCGTTCTGCTTCAGCGATGATTCTCTCCAGGGTGCTACCAGGGAGAGGGCCAAGGTTGTCGTGGCCAAGATACGCCGACACAAGCCAATACGACCCTTTGGACGTATCGAGTCTGGCGGCGGTGACGTCTCTATCGCTGAAATTAGGGAGTAAAAATACATTAGTGCTACTTTTCACTAGTATGCAGGATCTAGGTTCACCTTTATCCGTCACATACAGTGTGCAGTATCCAGGAGTCCTGAGTCCCTTCACCAAGGATTTTACAATCCAGGGTTCTTGGACCAGGACGATATCAACTCCGTGCCTGGATAGACGGAGCAGAAGTGAGGCCGAAGCCTTAATGGAGTGCTGAAGGTTAATCTGGCCTAACTGCAGCATTTTGGCTACAATCAGGCAGATCAACCTCCACCACGGTGTTGTCAGCGTCTTCTGGTTCCGAGGACGAACATCCTCACTCAGAAGAGCGGAGTTGGGGTCTTCAGTCTCCATATCGGTCAGACTGTCGACGTTGATGGAAGACTGAGCCGTGATCGAGGATGACCTGGATACATCGTCTTCCATGGAAGGAAGGGTGATCAATGCACCAGGGTCTTCAAACACCGGAACAGCTTCGAGAGGGTTTGGAGGCACGCATTCCGCGTCTTCCTCATCTTTTTTGTAAATCCTCAAGGTGATCGTTTCGAACCCAAACCTAATTCACACCTTTGGTCAGAGCTAAGGGGGCAAGGGACTCCTTATTGACAACGAAAATCGCGCTTCGATAAAGACCCCTTGCCTCCTCAAGCTTTGCGACTTTCCAGTTATGAGTCGGCAGGGACGGATTGCTTAGTTTGACTATCTGGATAATCTCATCCACGCAAGAGGGTTCAGCCGGTATCCATGTGCGAGCTCTTGGCCTGCTAGGGATATCCTCCTTAGCAACAACCTCAAGCTTCGCACCTGGGGCCGTTTGGGTTTCGGAGTGATACCCTCCAGAGACCTATTACGCTTTGACGTGGAGTCGCCGCTGGTCTGCACATTCGCGATAATGCCCATCGCCCACTTTATCCTGGCAGAATGCTGAGAGTCTTCTCCGGCCTCCAGTGTAACACCAGAGTCCTTCAGAATCCTCTCAGCATCCCGCTTGTCCTTATATCTGTTCTTCGAGGGCCTAAACCTCCTCGAGAACTTTCGGGACGTGCCAGGCAAGGAGCCCACCCCAGAGGTGGAAGAACCATGGTACTGTCTACCAACACCGAGATGGGCAGCCTGCCTAGAAGACTTAGATGACTGAGTAGTGGTGGAAGGACCATGATGCACAACCCCACCACCACTTGAAATAGGTATTTCTACCTTTGTACTTCCCTCACCGCGTTCTGCAGCCACTGGGGGGCCATGAGTAGCCACAACCTCCCCACTGGTACACAACGCAGGAGAAACGGCAAACAGCGTTGACGCCGTGCTGCCGCCCGGTTTGGAAGATAAACCGGTGTCTGTTGTTTTAGTCAGTTTTGTCTGTGTAGTCTGTATTGTCCGTTTTGTCTGTTTTGTTTGTTTTGTTTGTTTTGTTTGTTTTGTTTGTTTTGTTTGTTTTGTTTGTTTTGTTTGTTTTGTTTGTTTTGTTTGTTTTGTTTGTTTTTTTTGTTTTGTTTGTTTGTTAAAGTTCATTTTAGTCCCACGAGTAGCGAAGAAATAAAGGTCCGTCTGTACAGAGATTCGCATATACAGATAAGGCTAGTTAATCCGGAGGTCGCCAGGTATCCGGATACTCCGTTAACAACTGAGCTATTTTTAAATTGGGCCCCCAGCCTGGCTGATCATCGGCACGGGTCGTTTAACACCACTGATCCTGCCCAATTGGAGTTGGGAGAGGGGAGGAGGGTTGAGGTTAGGAACGTCAGAAAGCGTCATCGCCGTACTGTCGAGAGAGGAAGTAAGGAATGTAGGACAGCGTCATCGCCGTACCGTACATAGGGAGGAAAGAACGATAGACAGAGTCATCGCCGTTCTGTCGAGAGGGGGGTGTTACTACACAGGGTGAGGGAATGTTGAACAGCATCATCGCCGTGCCAACTAGGAAGGGTATGGGGGAGAAGTGGTATCGACGAACAGCTGCATCGCCGTGCCGCCGAGAGATAGGAAATAAAGGAAGGGTAGGGTGAGGGGATAGAGGAGCGACCTTTGGTTTCAGGACTCATCTGGAGATTAAATCTCGAGAATCTTTGACCTTACTCAGCTTCTACAACTCGACAAGTTCGACGCTCGGGTAGAAGATTCCATTTGATACGGGCAACTGTTTTTCGGTGTAGGACTTTCAACGTGTGGAAATTAAATGCATCAAACTACGTAATGTAGTTTGAAAAATAAACAACAAAATGTCAGTGAAATTATTCAGTCGTCACGTCATTTTGTTTTTAACCAGCTAACTGCGTTTTTTCATTAAATAATATTAACAAAAAAATAAGTTCCTCGAAATTTAATAATTATTTGAAGTGGTATCTAAGAAAGAAAAACTTTTAAAACTTTTTAAACAAATTAAATAAAATTCTGAAACCAGATAGCAACATCCAGCAAAATCATCGAAACTTATTTGGAAATTTGGGAAAAATCAACTTTTATATTCGGTTCAAAAACTCAAATTTTTTATTATCTGAAGAAAATAAATTGTATTGCTACCAAATGAAATATTAGCCGCGTTTTATTACCTACGGATCTGGATCGGGATCTTCTTTTAACACATACAACAACAACAACTTTGGATCCTTCTCTGTATCTGGATCTATTCTAAAGATCCAAAAATAAGTTTTTACTCTGGCAGATAGACAGCTCTTCAGTCGGTAGGAGAGGGAGTTAGAACTGTAGTGTATATATCTATTTATTTATTTATTTATTCATTCTCAACTGCAAACATATGTTTAAGTTGAATACAAACTTATATAAAAGTAATATTATAAAGTTAACATTTGTTTTTTAAGATTGTTCTTTGACAAATTAAAATCTATACAATTATAATAATAATTAAAATCAATGCACATAACATTAAAAAGGTTCATTCAAACCATAATTAGATCTAGCAAAAGAAGTATAAAAAAAAATCAGAATTGCGATTTAATCTAAGCGTCGAAAGGCTTAGTAGATTCAATCTATTTTCATAAGACGGCAGACGTTGATTTGGATCCCATGGAAGATGACGAAGGACGAATAACAAAAATTGTTTTTGAACACTCTCAATTTTATTTATTCAAACATCATACTTAGGACACCATACGCAGCTACAATACGCAAGGATGTTGAGTTCCATACCATTTAAAGAGCACCATTCAAAGGCTCTATCAATATCGTCTTGCAAAAACAGATATCCACTTGGATTTGAGAAGAATAGCTTAAAGTCATCTGCGAAGATAAGGATTTTTGAATAGAGAAGAGAAGGAAAAAATAATAAAAATCATAAAAACCGTCATATAGGTAAGTCTAAACCGAAGCGAAAACGAGAAAATTACTCGAGTTTTTCGACTTGAAATGACCTCAGGAACTCATGGTTTTCTTCCGAGACGGTGATTTCGGGACACCCTGTATATCTACTTAATTATGCCACACTTTTGGTATTCTCGACTCTAAACAGTTTAAACACTAACCAAAAAATCATAATTTTCGAAAAATTAATTTTTACGCACCGAGGTGCTCGAATTTTAGATGGGGTAGGAACAAAAATCACTTACATTCATATTTGTTCATAATTTTCTTGCGTCCATATTATGATAATCATAGAAAGAATTCAAAATTCTTGCAGATACATTCTCCATCAGAAAATAAACAATGGTGTAAATTTTAATTCATCAAACTGTTTCCCATTGAAAAAATAAACTTCGGTTAAGTTTTATATCAAACTAATTTCTGAAGTATATTATTAATCTCTGGAGTAGGGGGGAGGGGGGCACCTTTGAACACTTTTTGCTTTAGAGCCTCGAAAAACCCCGTGTGATGAATTATAAGCCTGTAAGTTATCGTCTCTTCCAGAAATGTATTTAAAGTTTAATTTAAACCAATTTTTGATTAAATTTAATAAATATTGATATTTTAATTTTATTAAAATACGAACAAGGTTCTTGTGTTCAAAGGTACCCTACATTTGGGGCAGGTTTGGACATACCTGGGGCACTTTTGAACAGAAGTATTTATAATTACTTTTAACAATAAATAATGAAAGTATAAACGCATATCTATTGAAGAAAACAATAAACTGTTTGAATAAGTTACTTATAAAGAGCTCAATATACAACAAACTTTATTAGGATATAAAATCTTTTGAAAGGTTTAACTTACTATGTAGAAAGTAGATTTCTGGAAATATATAGATTAAAACAAAGTTTTTGAAGCTAAAAGTATCTTTGAAACTTTAATTTAGTGTCCATCTGTTGAACGGAGAACAAATTTATAAATTTTTTTCAATAACTAGTTTTAAACCTGTTCAAAGGTGCCCCGACCGTTTCGTTCAAAGCTGCCCCAACATGTTAAACAACATAAAATTCGGCCATAGTTATTATACCTAGCATATTTACCAAGAATTTTAACTTTATGTTTATCAAAATGAAGGTTTGAATTTAATAATAATTTTTCAAAAATGAAAAGTCGTTGACGTGTAAAGATATCGCTATTGCCATGCTTAAAGTTAATTTTAGGTTTTAAAATATTTTTTATTAAAATTTTATTACCCATGTTCAAAGGTACCCCGCGTTCAAAGGTGCCCCCCTCTCCCCTATATTATATCCTAGTAACCGGAATAATTATTATACCAACAGCACAATGTATATACCGAAAATCAGTATACTTTGTGTACAGCCGCACAGTGGGCCCAAATTGCATTTTGCGTCTCAAAAATGTTTTTTTTTCGAAATTATTGTGGGAACTTAAATTTGTATTCAAATGAATCAGTTTAAGATCAAATTTTATATTGCAATCAAAATTTAATGAATTAAGTTGCATTATTTAATGATATGGCTACCAAAAGTGGTCGCGATACATAATCCTATAAATGAATGCCAAAATGAAGAACGTTTTTAATAGTTTTCTTCAATTGTTTTATAATGTGATCACACAAATGTTATATATCGTTGGAAAGCTTATAATTTTAGGTTTTCAAATCAATAAAAATAAAAAAAAATAATAATTTCTTTAATAAATTAAATTACTTTTATTAACATATTTTTTTCTTTGTTTTTATCTTTGATTTAGGTTTTAAATGGTTGCGCTGTCTTGCGCTGTTTTCTCTTAAAGCGCATTTTATTCCCAAGTACATTAGTAACAAGGCACAACAAACAAAATTTGCTCCAATTGTGCCCTCCCATAAGCTTTATTTTGTTTTTCTTTTTTTTTCTAAACTGTTTATTCAACTTTTTTTTATGGTTACTACTCACAATTCGGTTATTACTTTTTTTTGGATAGAACTTATGCTATGCTATGCTATGCTAATCCTATGGCTGGGGATCATATAATTCTTACATATATTTTCTGTTTTTTAATAGAAATCTGCAACTTATACGACTTTTCTGTTTTTGTTTTTCTATATCCGAGTTCATGGTTTGATATCTTGAATCATTTTATTTTAAATATTACTTTTTTTTAACCCCCTTTCAACAAAAAACTACCGCCGACAATGCCTCAATGCATGAAAATTAAAAAAAAAAACAACTAGTTCAAAAAAAGTTAAAATATAGGTGAATTTGTGCTTTCAAAATCCGATTTGAGTAATAATTATTTAATAAACAACAAAGATTTAATAACAAGAAAAGATTTTTTAGAACTCAAAAACTATCGACATAACCATGTACATATTATATAATATATATAAAAAACAATTATCAATTTAACAGGTATATAACCACGAATAAAGACAATTAGAATGAAAAATCGCATTAAAATAAATTTTATGCAACTGAATCAGGTATATGTGTTCAGGGTGTTTTTCATAAGATGCAATAAAAGGTAGATGTAGGTAAGGTCAACACAAGAAAAAAATCGTTTAAGAGGTGAGGTCTATTTCCCCCGTTTAGGCAGAAGGGGCAATTTTCTAAAAAATCGACTTGAATTATAAAAAAAATATTTAAAATCAACGGCAACACTTGCAATGTCATGTTTTACCTTTTTTTAAGCCAAAAATCTGTCTAATAATTCTGTTTTTAAATTAAATTATTTCAGTGAATATTTTTGGAAAAATACATTTTCAAAACCAAAATTTTGAAAAAAAAATTAAAAAAAAAATAAAAAAATTTTTTTTTTTAAATAAAAAAAAAATTTAAAAAAAAAATAAAAAAAAAATGTTTATAAATGTTCAAACTATTTTTTACAAAATTTAACGTTATTAAATAGAATTATGGTTGTTAATATTCAAATGCTCTGATCAATTTTCAGTCAAGCACTAAAAGCCAGATGCTTAAATGTCTTCTAGTTTTTGAGACCATTGAAACTTTATAATGAAAATCCATATTTATTAGCCAAAATTTTAATTTTTTAACATTAAATAAACTGTTCAATTTAAAAACAATCTGGATTTTAAAAATAAGTGTATTTAATGATTCATTATATTTCAAAGGTAATATGTTCCAACTTTGACCTAATTATTTCAAGAGACAAAGAGACAAAAACTCCATTTGGGCCCACTGTGAGCCGGTGTAAATTATATACGAGAACGCGGTATTATTCACACTGAATCGAAATTAAATGTCTAAAAACTACACCGAAAACTTGGCTAAAGTACACAAATACACTTTTATAAAATTCGATAAAATTTTTCTATTTTGTGTTAATTCATTACAATACAGTTAAAACTAGTAGGTAATAGGAATAAGTGATTCATTTTAACTATTTTTTTTTTCTTTGTATGAGAAATCTTCGTAATTTTAAGTGTAAATCTACTTAAATATCGGTTTAATATAGTGACGTAACTGTTGGTACTCTTCAAACAAGATTTATTTGCTGAACAAAATTAAGGAGTACAATTCGATACACTTTTTTTACTTACATTGCTGAAATGCGATTTTTCATCCCTGACATATATTACTGTTTTTAAGCTGAAGCATAAGGTTTATAGTTAAGTTTAACAAATTTTTTATCTCTTTATTCTTCTTTTTTTTTGAGAAAGGATCATTGCGCACAGGTCCGTAAAATACTGAATTTCGTAATGATGGTTATATTGCCTGATTATTAAAATCCTGAAGGAACTACTGTACGTAGGAAAGTGGTTACAATACCGAAATGCGCGGAACAAAACAGGTTTTCTTATGACGTTAAAAATTGAAATTTTGGACTGAGACTAGTTCTGCATTGTAGCGACGAACTGTCCAAGAGTTTTCTAAGGAAATCTAATAAATACCTATTACGATGCTATACTTATTACAACAAAAGAAGAGAATAAGAATTTATTCCCAACGGATACCTCGAAAGGTTGAGGTAAATACAGTGTTTTGGTTGGTGTTACCGCAGAAGAAAAAACCACACAAAACTAAAACGGTTTTAACTATTGTTCTAAAAAAATGTAGGTACCTACTTATTATTTGTAAGTATGTTTTACATTTAGGTGCAAAAAAATTACCAAAAACTGTTATTAACGGTAACTCCCTTAGAACCATTTTTTTATTTTCGACTTTATCGTAAGCGGATCAACTGATTTCGATAAAAAAAATTATACATCAGGTCCTTAAGCCGAAATAATATTACATATAAACAAAAAATAATATTACATACACCTACAAATTTAAAAAAAAATATATTTTTGGGTTTAAAAAAAATATAGGTAAACCACTAATACAATTTTTGTTTTGCCTCGACCTACCCGCTCTATCTTTTTGTCTAATCTTATGCGAATCACGCTGTATATCTTGGATTTAAACCAACATACTTTAATATTACAAAATGCTGCATACGCGATAAGAGGTACTTTGCTATCTTTGGGTCCAAAATTAGCAAATTTTTGCAAATATCTGTTCACGCATTTTCAATTGAATTAATCAACATTAATTAATAAAGCCATAAATTGTTTATCAAAAATAAGAATTAAAGTGACCTAGTCGGAGTCTTATATAGCATATGAGAATATTTGGAGATATAATATATTTATCGGGTAGATAGTTTTTTGAGCTTGAGGGTTATTTTTTTTCCAATTATTTTTCTTTAAGGCTATAATCTGTGTGCAAAGGATTTTCCATCCAAAAATTGCAGTTTTTTTTGTTGTTTGTGAACATTCTAGCTTTGAGTATAGTGAAAGCTCCCTTATTTTACCCATTTTTATTGTACAAGATGGTAAGATATAGACCGATTTAATTATTTTTGTACCCCTTTTTAGGCTCCCCTATTCGAAATTTTTCTGCAGTATTACCACATGAAAATGGAAATTGAGTTTTCTTCGGCTTACTCCAAGGTTCACATCAGTCTGGCTTTAGGCGAGGAATCATTGACTAAAACTTCACATTACATTAGATCATTAAAAAAAAAAAAAATTCAAGTAGAGACGAGCTACATAGTACAATGTTCTAGTTTTGCCATCCTTGCCAAACTGATCCGATTGTGTAGGAAGGCAATGGAGAACGCATGCTGCTTCATCAAGGTGCATTAAATAAATAAATATTGTAAGACAAGGTGAGGCAATGTCATGCGAATTATTCAACATCGTCTTTGAAAAAGTCCTATATGGAACTGGAAGTTGTAATTTCATGACTTAAGCAAATAAAATGTATGGCTTGAGCTATCAGTTAGTGTTAACTTTTTCAAAAGCTGTGAAGAGATAGGTAATCTTACGGTAAATCGAATTAGTAGAACATTTATTAATTATATAGCAACAAAATTGCCTTGTATTCATTTAATTTTCACAGAAATAATGTTTAAAGTTAATTTTGTAGTCTGTTTAGATAAAAATGATACAATGAATGATAATATTTAAGAGTATGTGTAATTATTTAAAAAGAAATTCAGAGAAAACAAATAACTCCTATTTATTGCTGTACAGTAAATTTGTTTCTCATTTTAGTCCAAATCATATTTATTAAGTTTGTTATAATTACATATTTTATTTAACTTAATTTGCATAAAATCTAATTGCATTACGCTTAAAAGAACGACAATTTGATCATTTTATTAATATAAGGTCCAATATAAATATTATTTTTTTTTTGTTAATTTAATTATAAATTTAATTTAAAAATATTATCTCAGACAATAAAATTTTATTCAATTTTTATCTATTTATCACTACCGTGTAGCTTTCTTCAACAAGTTACATTTACAAGAAAACATTTTTAATTTAGTAATATTGAAAAACATTAAATAATTGAAAACTGAACACTGTCTCTCTTCATAGATAGATAAAATAAGATGATTATTTTAAACCTTAACATAAAGCATGCGATGGGCACAAGTTTTACCAACTAACTTTCCGTATTCTAAAATCGATTCACGGTCATCATCTTCACCAGTGATCTGAAATTGACCAAACCAGAAAATAGCAGTGTTCAATAAGTTACTTGCTAGAAAATGGGTCACTTTAGAGTAAAGGTTAAATTATAGGAAGAAGAAAATAAAATTGAAATGTGT